>OX637534.1:46635322-47235322 GCA_951800035.1 Linnaemya tessellans
TACGGTCCATATTAAGTGAAATAATTATGGAAAACGAATATGTACTGGAGGGCTACTTATGCTGCAGAAAATTTGTGCTCCTCAATTTTAGCTTAATAAGAAATACAAATTAAATAACACAAAAAACACCACTGTAAAGGAGAACAAATAAAAATAAACAAAAATAATAATAAATATTATTTGCAATATCGAACTGCAAATAAAAATAATATTTTGTTAAAAAAATTTCCTATTTTGTCATAAACAACGCGAATGGACATCATAAACCACTGTAAATTAAAATAAAAAAAGAAGCGTGCCTTTGTTGATGGGAATGAACAAATTCATACACAATGATTTCTTGCTTTTTGTACTTTAAGCCTAGTATTCTGTTTAAAATTTCATGTGAAATTCTGACATATCCCATATAAAAAATATTCAATCGAAGTACTTGTGGAAAAATGTTGCTGAACTAGTACTCTGTTTTAATTATGAAAAACATGTGAAATAACATGAATGTTATTTATTTCCTACGAAAATTTTTTGACACTAAAAATTTTCTCATTGAAAATAGAAAACAAAATTTCAATTAAAAAGGAAAAAAAATCAAACTGAAATAACTGATGTTGCGCAACATTTTCCACAAATTCAAACAGAGTACTAGGCTTTAATGTTGATCAAATTTTTGAGCGTTGAGCGGAATAGACAAGTACACAAGTTGACAAGTTTGATTCGACCTATGATGAAAATAAGCAAGTGTTCAACTTGCATGTGGTTCGATTGCCTTATAATCAACAACGCATATAAAAGCTTGAGCAAGTTTGATTAATGTTTTTATTCCTAGCTTAAAAAAGGTTATTGTTGTGAGTAAGCCGATGTGTTTAGCATCAGAACCAGCAAAGAGGCATATGTTCGGTTGATTTAAAATCAACAACAAAAGAGAGTGTGCGGGCAAGGTTGATCATTTGCAAATAAAAGACAAGTTTTTTGTGCCTTTGTTATTGTTGAACGGTTTTTTAATCAACAAGTGAAGTTCTCTGGTGCAAATATGAAAAAATTTCGTTTCATTCCGCCTGTTTTTTACATTATGAAAACACATAATTGTCCTTACGTTTTTTCATAGTACGCGAATCAGAATTACTATGAAAAGCTGAAAAAACTTTTCATTTCACGTTTTCACAGAACCAGAATCGACCCCCTGGTTTAGTACGCCCTGTTCCGAAACAATTTTTTTTATATGTAGTTTGACGTCTCTCTTTTTGAGAGAGAGAGAGAGACCGAAAGAGAATTAACTTTGTTCGGATCATGAATTGCTTTTATTTTAATTTTTGTTTTGAAACATTTCAACTGTGATGCCAGTTATTTTAAATTTTTAAGTAAAGTTGAACTGAGATGCCACATCATATATGTACACACACACATATATATATATATATATATATATAATAGAGTGAAATTTTTATGTTATTAAGATATTTTAATTTACGATTTGTTAATTACACAATAAAATATATGAGTGTGACACCAAGAAAACAAGCAAATTGCAGATATCTGCTACTGTAATGAACACTAAGTTTAATTTGGAGATTCAAAAAAATTTGGAATACAGTCCTGATAAAAACGAAAAAATGATATTTAATATTTATATGAACTTTTTGCCTTTGAACATTAAAACTTTGTTGATTCAGAATAACATAAATGATATTAATAGTGCTCATAACTATTTTATTCAAAATAATTTAATAAAGGATATCTCGTTGAAGAACAAATGTGAAAATACAAATAAAAATTTTAAAACTTATTTTAAACAGAATCAGTTTAACCAAAATAACAATAATAATAATGTTAAGAGACAGGTTTCGGGAAATTTTAGATCTTTTCGGAATAGCCATATGAATCCTTCGGGAGGTTACAGAGGTAATTATGGAAATTTTGGGCGCAATGATAATTGGAATCTGCAGGGTAATAATAGAGGTAATTTCGAAAACGTACGCCGTGATGGTAACGATAATAGAAGATCAGGAAACTTTAGAAATAATTTTGGTCAAGAACCTATGGAGCTGTATAATGTTGATATCGTTGAAAATTTTCAACAGGGGACTCGGAAAACCGATTACCCCTAGTGATTTTAACCTCTAATAAAAAACAGATATTCAAACCACAAAATCTTATAAAATCAATTCTTTTAAATACCTTAGGAGGTTCTTCTGTTATAACCAGGGAGGTTGTTTCTACTCTTCCACTGGAATTTCGTATTCCAAATAAAACGATGTCTATAAAATTAATAGACCTTAAAGATAAAAATTTTGATTGCATAATAGGAAGTAATATTTTGATGCCGCTTAGAGCATGTATCGATTACAAAACTGAAAAATTAATTATAAATAATATTTCTATACCTTTTTATAGAAAAGAAATCGAGGATGAATTTAAAGTTAAATATGAGGACGTATATAGTTTAGAGATATGTGAAATTGGTTTTGAGGATATCCAATCCAATGTCTTGAATTCAAATGAAGCCAAGAAGCTTAAAAGGTTTTATTATAAACATAAAAATACATTTTACCAGGATGGTCAGATTTTGTCTGCTACCCCAGTTATAAAACATAGCATTCGTACAACTACGAATAAACCAATCTACTCAAGAAATTATAAATACCCCCAGATATATGAAAGTGAAATAGGGAAACAAATCAACGAAATGCTAGAGCAAGGAATTGTAAGAGTGAGTAAATCACCTTATAATTCACCTTTGTGGATTGTCAAGAAAAAATCTGATAATTCTAAACGGGAAAAATGGCGTATAGTCATAGATTATAGGGGCTTAAATAGCGTTACAATAGACGATAAATTCCCGATACCCGATATAAGTTCGATGTTTGATAAGCTGGGCCGAGCTCAGTACTTTTGTTATTGACTTAGCAAAGGGCTTTCATCAAATTTTAATGGATGAAAGAGATATAGAAAAGACTGCTTTCTCTACACCTTTTGGTCATTATGAGTATATCAGAATGCCATTTGGATTAAAGAACGCACCATCCACGTTTCAAAGGATGATGAACTTTGTTTTGAGAGAGTACATAAATAAAATATGTATTATCTACATGGATGATATACTAGTCTTTTCAACTTCAGTTGATGAGCATTTCGATAGTTTAAACAAGATTTTTTGCAAGTTGAACGAGTACGGTCTTAAAGTACAGCTTGATAAGTGCAAATTTATGACTCAACAAGCGGAATTTTTGGGGCATATCATAACTGCTAATGGCATTAAGCCAAACCCTGATAAGATTAGGGCAATAAATGCGGTAACTCTACATAGGACAGTAAAACAGATTAAGTCATTTTTGGGATTAACCGGTTACTACCGGAAATTTATTAAGAATTATTCTTCTATAGCATCACCTATAATAAAATATTTAAAGAAAGATAGAAAAATTGATCAAAGTGATCTTAAATATATTGAAGCATTTGAGAAACTCAAAAGCTTAATAACGTCTTATCCTGTTTTGGCATATCCTGACTTTAACAAAAAATTTATTGTGACTGCAGACGCTAGTAATAATGCGTTAGGTGCAGTACTTAGCCAGGAAAGTCGACCTATTTGCTATGCGAGTCGTACATTGAATAATCACGAAAAGAATTACTCTACCATAGAGAAAGAAGTTTTAGCCATTGTATGGGCTTTAAGGTATTTCAGAAGATATGTATACGGTAGGAAATTTTTGGTCCAAACAGATCACCAACCTTTAAAGTGGCTTTACTCGATGAAGGAGCCAAACGCAAAAATGTCAAGGTGGAGAATTCAGTTAAGCGAATATGATTTTGATATCAAATAACAGAGTGGCAGATTTCTTGAGCCGAATTGAGCAGAAGGACAGATCGGACGAAGAACAGGTTTTTGAATTAAATGACGAAGAGGTTACAACGGTGCGTAGTGATGAAGAGGACTTGAATGATCACTTTAGGATCAGCGAAGGAATAGTTAATAAATATAGAACCCAGGTACGTATTGTGAAAACAAAAGAAAGAACTGTAGAAAAGCTATTTGGGAAGTATTTGATTTTGTATGTAGATGAGTCTGACTTGTCGAATGAAGGTCATTTGGAAGATCTTTTTAAAGAAAATATATTTAAAGGTTGTATAGGGATATATTGCGAATTAAAAGATACAAAATATAATATTGTTCAACAGAAATTAATTCAGTTGTTTGGAAATGATAGGAGATTGAAATTTACTAAATGCAGTACATTGGCCATTGACGTGGAGGAATCAGAACATCTTTACAATGTCATAAAGAGAACACACGATGAAACTAATCACAGAGGAGTTTTGGAAAATTTTGAGGAGATGAAGGGAAAATTCTTTCATCCCAATTTAACTAAGCATATTAATAAGTATATAAATAGTTGTAGAATTTGTAGTGAGGCAAAATATGACCGTAAGCCTATTGAAAAGCATTTTCAGCACACAGAAACACCGAAGAAACCAACTCAGATAGTCCACATGGACATCTTTCATGTGGAAAAACAATATTTTCTGACAACTATAGATAGATTCACAAAATTGGGAAGTGTCCACAGGATTTCAGACAAGAATATGATAACCATTAAAACGAAGTTACAAGAAAGGATTGCTTTGTTGGGCAAACCTCAACTTTTGATTATGGACAATGAATTCGATAATCATTTGATTAAATTGTTCTGTAGTGAAAATAATATTCAGACCCACTTTACTACACCGCATTCCCACACGGGAAATTCAGACATTGAAAGGCTACATTCAACAATTCTTGAGCACATAAGAATAATGAAATGTGCAGAAGGAAGAATTAGTACAGAAGAGCTTGTAATCAGAGCGATAGGTTATTATAACAACACAATCCATTCAACAACTAAACAGAAACCCATGGATTTTATGAATGGATTAGACTTAAATTTTAAAGAAATCGCGGATTGAATGGATAGAAGAAAGAGATATGTAATAAAAGAAATAAATAAAAGAAGAAAACCAGTACCCGATATAGATAAAGAAAAAATTTATATGAAAAATCCCATAGCGGAAAGACAAAAAAACGGCTAAGAGATATACAAAATATAATAAAAGTAATCCTAACAAGATTGATGTTGCGCGAGTCAAGCGACCATTAAAACCCTTTCCATAAATTTCAGGTAATTTTGACGATGATGTTAATTGTGGTAATGTCGACAGTTGGCAGAGGCGAAATAATTGTGAATAAGATAGAAACTGAGGCAGGATATATGATAGTGAGAAGTCAACCCGTGACATTAATTCAGGGTTACTCAAAACTTGTACACATAATTGACTTGAAGGAGATAGAGGATACAGTCGGAAAAATCAGAGCTAGCATTGCAGGTAATATGAAGGTGAAGCAGGGATGGATGATGTTGAACTTGCAAAGAGATATTGAGGAGTTGGAACATTCATTGTTGACGATAAAAAGGCATGACAATAGAGAAAGAAGAGCGTTGATTGACGCGGGAGGAAGACTTATTAAATGGGTATTTGGAAATTTGGACGACCAAGACAAACAAGATATTGATAATCACTTTAAAACAGTGGATATCAACCAACATAATATTATAGACAATCTGAATAAACAAATAGCAATAAATAACGATATACAGAAATATATTTTAAATGTTAAACTGATTTTGGAATCTCACAAAGAATTATTTAACGAAACACACAGTAAAGAATTAGAAAACAAATTAGAACTCATAAAATATAATCATTTAAGTTTGTTAATAAACAAAATACGAGATAAAATTGAAAGAATTCAAGATAACATAATGAGTTCAAAACATCAAATAATGAACAGATTCTTTTTAACTAATAAAGAAATTGATTTTTATCAAATTAACAGTGATAAGCTAAGTTATATTAAATGTTCTTTGGGAAAACTATCAAAGGACGTTATATTGTTTGTAATATCAATTCCAATATTTTCGAAAAATGACGAAAATACAATGTTTGTTGTGCCAATACCAAATATAGATTATATGCAGGTTAATTTAAACATTTCTAAAATCGTAAGCATATAAAATGAAACATATTATGTAAATACTGAAAAAGATATAAATAATCTGGAAAAAACTAATAAATGTATTAAAAATATTATAAATGAATCATATGATGAATGTACAAAAAGAAAGTTTACACAGGAGTTGATACAAGAATTAGATTTTGGAAACCTTTTGTTAATAAATATTAATTCCACTTTAAAAAGTACTTGCAATGAATATAAACTCACTGGAAACTACTTAATAAATTTTCAAAATTGTGAAATAGAAATAGATGAATATAAAATCAAAAGATTTGAAAGTTAAATGGACATAATTATTCCTAATCAACAGAAGTTAGAATATAATGTTACTGAATTAATAGAAATTCCCAAGTTTGACAACTTAGAGGAAATTAAAGCAATTATATATGAAGATTATAATACGCATCATACTTATATACTTTACTCATTAATTTTATGTATTGCTTGTGTTTTGGTGGCTTTGAGGTTCAGAAAAGTTTTGCTTCGAAGAGACTCGAATCATAAGGAGGGGCGAGTCATATATGACAGTGAGATACCCGTCACTGAAGAAACTTGCAATAATATAAGTATTTGGCCATCCACTTAGGATTATGCCTAGCTTGCTAATTTTGACCACACAACGAAACTCGTTTTGTGTTGATAACAGAGTCCGCTAAAAGAAATATTGATGCTTTAAAATTGTAACCATACCGTTTTCTTATATTCAGCATAAAATGAATTGCAGAACAAAGAACTGAAGCACATGCATAATTCTTTTGTTTACATTTAAGTATTTGTTTATATTTAGAATAGAATTGATTTAAGCTTAACTATTGAATTATGAAATAATAAAGAACAGGGGCCGAATTACCGCATTCGTGATCGAGTAGGCTTTCGTATCGAATAAAATTTCGAAACGTATCGAATGGATGGATTACTGCACTCGAAAGCTAACGTATCGAAATTTTTATAAATTGTACCAGATCGTTTTTTACATTGGAATAGAATTAAAACGAAGCTGTCATATGTTTATTGCAATTCAAGCTAAAAAAAATTTTTGGTGGGTTTTTTAAATTAATTTTTGTGAAATAAAATACATATTGTGCAAAAACAAATGTAATTGTTAAAAAAATGGCTACAGTCCTCTTCTTGTGTTTATCGTCTTCTGATTCTGAAGACGATTATAATACAGTATGTATTAGAAGAGAAATGCGAGACAAAAGTGATCCAATGTCATTGCCGCCAAATATTCTATTGTCCTTTTTTATTTCTTTATATGTATTAGATTTATTAAACGTTTCCGGCTTTCAAAAGAGACGTCTAATTTTCTTCTTTCCGAGCTGTGTTTCAAAGGACATATGTATGTCTACCGCACTTCCACCAAAGCTACAATTGGCTGCAGCCATATCTCTTTTAGCATGTGGAGGATTCCAACATACTGTTGGAAATGATTACTTGGTGCTCCAACATATACTGAGCCAAAACATATTTTTGTCTGCTATTTATTTTGTTTATATTTGTCTTAAAAAACGAATATAGCTGTATTAAATAGTTTTATTATGTAAAATATGCATTTATAAACTTACATTTTTGTCTTTTTTGCACACACAAATTAAAATATATTAATTTCGATTGACACAGAGCTAACGAGTGTATTTTAAACAGCCGGTACTGGATTATGTACTCGTTATCGAATGCTATAATCAGAAATTTCGAAAGCACATGTTCGATAACGAATGCGATAATCCCAAAAAGGAAATTTACGAACAATTTTACTCGATCACGAATGCGGTAATTCGGCCCCTGTTTTGAGGCCTCTAAACAGAAATCATATATTTATATAAATATATATATACAATACATATAAGAGGTTTGAAATAAGTTGGATGCACTGTATGTAGGTACATCTTTTCGAAAATTTCTTAAAGTAGCTTTTAAATTAATTCATAAGTAAGACTTTTTGTAAAAATTGTTTCTCTTGTATATAAACTAACCGAATGTTCAGCTTAAAAATGGAGAAATACTTTAAAATTAAATATCTGAGCACTTGACAATTTTCGAAACCCCTTTTTACAACTTATATAATTAGAAGATATTATTGGTAAATAAAAGGATACTCTTAGAAAAGGCCACTAGTTAGCCCTCGCAACCGCACATTTCTCCCGCTGGGAATGTAAGAGATAAGGGTGATCTCACCAACACAATCACATTTGACATCACTGGTCTAATCACAGACATAATAGTCTAATAACAACGTAATAAAACAAAATTTCATATGAAATTTGCTCTATTACACTCTTATAAGCCTCTCATAATTTTTTTGAACAAGGGGCTGGATTTATGAAAGTGCAAGTTTTGTGTTATATTTTATAATAAATTGTGTTATATTTTAAAATAAATATATTAAAATAATTATTCTGTGCTTAAAGTGTAAAAAACTTATTAAAACTTGATTTTTAAAGCTCATAAAATGTAAACAAAAAACCGAAATTAAAGAGAAGAGAACAAAAAGAGCAATCATGAAATGTGCAGTGGGCTATTGCAAAGAAAGTAACAGCAAAAAACAAGTGAGAAATAATTGTGTTAAAATGTAATATTGTTATTAAAATATTTTTTGTTTTCAAAAGTCTGTGTCATTTTATAGTTTTCCAAAAGATGAAGCTCGAAGGAAATTATGGCAGCAAGCAAAAAAATTAGTTTTGAATGGGGAAAAAAGAGAAATAATTAGCACTTGGGTTCAATATTTATATAAAATAACTATAAATTAACAATTTCAAATAAAAAGTGAAATATAAAATAATTTTTTAAAATTGTTTATTATCAAACAAATTTAATTTGAAAAATCGTAATTTGCGCCACTGTTCAGTTTTTATAATAACATAATAGTTCTCCAGTTGAATTTTATTAGCCAACCAGAACACATGTTGAGTGACGTCAGAGTTCCATCATGCGCAGAAAAGTATTTTTATTTCAGCTTGATGGCGTAATCTTTATTTTATCATTCTTGCAAAAACCCATCTTAGCGAAAACATTTATGAAATTTTTTTTATTTGACACATTGTTGTCACAATACTATTATATATAAATGAAATTTATTTGTTGGTGGTTAAGCGATGTCTATATGCATTTCATTGGTGCTTTACCAAATCGTCAGTAGACTTTAACCACAGTTTTGAAAAGTTAAAAAACCTCTTATCTTATGCATATACTTCCGAAAACCATCTGAGAATTCACAACTTGTAAATTACAAATTATTTTCAAAAATAACAACAGAATAAGAATAGTAGGCCTTGCAACCATGGTATAATAAAACCAACAAATAAAGTATATTCGATATCAGGGCATACTGATACAGGTAGGAGCGGTTTTACAAAAATAAAAACCTACATGTATTTTGTTTTTGTGAATTCTAATTCAAACGTCACAATTAATTGTGTAGAGCAAAGCAAAACGAAAAAGTACAAAAACAAAATATACATGTTTGTTTCTACATTTGCTTTTAAATTTTGTATGTATGTAAATATGTAAAGAAATTTTGACGTTTGTATTAGAATTACTCCCAAAAACAAAATAACCGTATGGGCTATCGCTCCTACCTGTATCAGTGTGCCCTGATTCGATATCAAGGCAGCTTTAATCTGCCTTGTTCGATATGAATCTATTTTATTTTTCTACACCTTTATACAATCAGAAATCCATTGGATAACAAGAAAAGTATTTATAAGGCAAAATGAAAAATAAAATCTAAATCAAACTGTTATGAAATTTTTTTTATTTGACACATTGTTGTCACAACACTATTATATGTATATAAATGAAATTTATTTGTTGGTGGTTAAGCAATGAAATACATATAGACTATAGCTTAACCACCAACAAATAAATTGCATTTATATAGAAAACATATTTATTATAAATCAATAAAAAAAATTTTCACTCCCCAAATATTGAAGCAAATGTTTCAGGATCCTCAATTCTACCAAATCTCTGCAACAATTTATAACTAACTTTTTCATCACTGTATAAACAAATTGTTTGATAAAAGTCAAACTTTGATGGGTTTAGTTTCTCATTCTCTGGTATGATATCGGCCAGTACTATACACACATCACGTCTCTTGCCCCAATAATCAACGTAGGCCAATTTCAATTTATCATTGTTATCGCTCACATAAATTATTCCAACTAAATGGTTTATCAAGAAACTGAAAATGGCTAATGTACACCAACTGGTTAAACCTATTGAACTTATTAAGAGCGCAGATGATTGTGGCAAGTCCAAATATTCTTCCAATGCAAATACAGTAGGTATGGTGAACGTGTTTAGCAGGCCGTATGGAATTTTAACACTATTAATGGCAGAAGCAACACATATCAAGGGCAAACGATATATTATCCTCCATTCATCATTACGGGTGGTTGTTGGATTCTGTGTGCCGGATTTTGTAGCGAATCCTTTAATTGACAAGAGTTTTTTATTGATTTTTATAAGATTGCCATTTTTTAATGCTGCCGAAAATTTTAGAAAATTTCTAAAGTGTATTATAGTTGAAATAGAAGGCATCTTTGAGAGAGTATTCGCACTTTTTTACTTTTGCGTATGGCTTAAAATTTTTTGGCATTTTTAAGAAAATTAGACGCATAACCAGCAGTGACCTGCGCCGAAGGATCTTCATCGGCGGCGGCAGCAGGCACGAAAATGATCGGCGGCGGCTCAAATTCGGCTGTCAGCAGACAGATACACTACGTTTACGCGAGCTATATAAGTTAAAAACTAGAGTTGTGCTTTTTAGCTCAGTGAGCTGAGCGCTCACTTTAGCTCAGCTCAGTTTACTGAGCTAGTTCATTTAATAGCTCAGTAGCTCAGTTATAATGATACACCAAGGGTGATTAAAGACATTGTAACCATATATATTAAATATGGCAAAAACGATAATAATAATTTCGTGGAGTTTCAGAGACAAATACATTCCAATATTGCCTTCAATATATTTTAAATCAGTCAATAATGTGACTTTTTGAAGAGGTGGACCATTAATTAAATATATATATATATATATATATATATATATATATATATATATGTATATGTATATATATATATATATGTATATATATACAGTCGAACTTCTCTAATTTGAACTTCTATTACTTGAATTTTCCATAAGTTGAAGCAAATTCCGTGGCAACAGCATCTAGGAGAGAAATTCCACTAGACTTTACTTCTATAACTTGAACTTCTATAACATGAATTCCTCCATAAGTTGAAAAAAAATAGGAGCACAAAGCTTCCGTAATTTCAATTTTTTTTAGAAAATTTCTCTCTTTTGCTTACAAAAGTTACAAATTAGTCGCTAATTGTGAATAAAGATTGTCTTTACTTTAATTTGATTTATATATGTATCGCTAATCGATGCTTGAAAGTTCATTATAGAACTAGAATTTTAAAAGAAGCTGTAGTTCGTATTGAAAAAAATTGTAAACACGATATTAATGTGCTAGAATGCATTCACCATTTATCAAGAGCTTGGGATATCGATGTTACTAGCCAGACAATATCGAACTGCTTTACAAAGTGTGGATTTGGTCAACATTCAATGTGGGACGAAGAGGATGGCATACCTTTAGCATTATTAAATGATTTTGATGACAACGCATACATATATTTTAAATGATAATTATGAAGTTTGGCTAAACTTAAATGGCATAGAATCCAAAAGTTGTACTGTTCAAGAGTTTCTGGACATTGATAGTGAGTTGATAACTTCTGAGTTTCCTTCTGATGAAGATATTATTGAAGAATGTACCGCCGAATCTGAAACGCAGTCTCGAGAAATAATAGATAGCGATCCAAACAATTTCAAATTCATTCTTAAACACAAATGAAAAAGCATGGGATGACCACTATAAAGCACTGCACAAATTAGAATCACTTTTTGCTCAAAGTAAAAGTGAAAAAAATCAGTAAAAAATTACTCAATATTTTAGTATATAGTATCTTAATCCATTAAAAATTGCTGCTGTTAAAACTAAAAATGAATTGCTGTTAAAAATAATTGTTTTTTCTTACTATTTGGAACGTTTTTAAAACTGATTCTCAAAGTTGAAGTCTCCGTAAGTTGAAGTTTTTTTCGGGATAATGGTGATTCAATTTATAGAAGTTCGACTGTATATATATATATATATATATATATAAATATATCTATTTTAAAAGAAAATAATATATATATATATATATATATATATATATATATATATATATAAATATATACATATGTATATATATATATATATATATATATATAGATATATATATATATATATATATATATATATATACATATATATATATATATATATATATATATATATATATATATTTATACATATATATATATATATATATATATATATATATATATATACATATATATACACATATGCACATATATATATATATATATATATATATATGTGGCATACATTCCCCGACATACACTCCTGCAAGAAAACAACATCGAGTTTTGACAACTGTCAAGACCATGGCGCGGGAAAAAGAAAAACGTCTGTGTTGGTGCGACTACGGACTTATCAAGAAGAACTCGTTTTTTCCGCCATTTTCTGAGATTGAAATATAATACAGATTATCCCAGATAATAAAGCTTTTTCTAGTAGTAAAGAAAAAATCCAATCGCATTTTATTTTATACGCTAGTGAGTCGGCACGACACAACCACATATATATATATATATATATATATATATATATATATATATATATATATATATATATATATATATATATATATATGGCTTAAATTTACATCCCGTATCATTCTCCGATTTTTATGAAACTTTTGTCATGGGTAGTACTCTTAAATCTAAGAATTATAGTAAAAAAAATTTGGAGCGGACTCACTTAGTTTGGGAGTTATAGGCCTCTAAATTTCAAACATATATGTGACTATAACTTCCTTCATATTATTGCTACATAGTTGATATGGATATCGTTGGAAAGGTCTTATAAATACCTTTCTAACGATATATAAAAACATAAGGTTCTACTGATTTGGAAAGGTTAGCGCTTAAAAAATCAGTTTTTCGTATTGACTGTTTTTACAAAAGTACCGTTAAATCGAAAAGGGGTCTATATAACGGTTTTTTATTATATAGTAAAATAAATAAAAGACATTCACACCTTTCATTTGACACCTATATCATAAATATCTGATAAGGAATGAAGACACTACAGAGGAATTAAAACTTCAAATAAGGCCAGATATGATTTTACTGAACGTTGAAACATTTGATACAGATGTAAAAACAAACCTGAGGCCGGCAATGCTGAAAATCTTTACTAAGCGAAGCCACTGTTCGACATACATAGAGGAGAAAATCCGTAAGCCCGGCCAATGGCCGGCAATGCAGAAAATTTTTCCTCAGCGAAGCCACTGTTCGACATACATAGAGGAGAAAATTCTTAAGCCCGTCCGGAGGCCGGCAATGCAGAAAATTTTTACTCAGAGAAGCCACTGTTCGACATACATAGAGGAGAAAATCCTTAAGTCCGGCCGGAGACCGGCAATGCAGAAAATCTTTACTCAGCGAAGCCACTGTTCGACATACATAGAGGAGAAAATCCTTAAGCCCGGCCGGAGGCCGGCAATGCAGAAAATCTTTACTCAGCGAAGCCACTGCTCGACATACATAGAGGAGAAAATCCTTAAGCACGGTCGAAGACCGGCAATGCAGAAAATCTTTCCTCAGCGAAGCCACTGTTCGACATACATAGAGGAGAAAATCCTTAAGTCCGGCCGGAGGCCGGCAATGCAGAAAATCTTTACTCAGCGAAGCCACTGTTCGACATACATAGAGGAGAAAATCCTTAAGCCCGGCCGGAGGCCGGCAATGCTGAAAATCTTTACTCAGCGAAGCCACTGTTCGACATACATAGAGGAGAAAATCCTTAAGCTCGGAAAACCTTGCAGTAATATAAAATAGTAAAACATAAAAATTATTTTAGATAAAAATATTTATTAGAGCTCGTTGTGATACGAAATACTATGAAGATAAAATCTTAGAGCGCGGCCGTACTACATTTTCAGTCCACTATTATCACAAGAAAAATTAAAAAAATTTTGGTGTTACACTCATTGTATATTTTTGTATACTTAATACGTGTAGTTCTATGAAGAAGTAACTATCTTCAACTTTTAAGTTTTAATTCCTTTGTAGTGTCTTCATTCCTTATTAAACATTTATGATATAGGTGTCAAATGAAAGGTGTGAATGACTTCTATTCATTTTACTATATAATAAAAAACCTTTATACAGACCCCTTTTCGATTTAACGGTACTTTTGTAAAAAAAGGCAATACAAAAAAATGATTTTTGAACCGCTAGCCTTTCCAACTCTGTAGAACCTTAGGTTGTTATATATCGTTTGAAAGGTATTTACAAGTCCTATCCAACGATACTAATATCAACTATGTGGCAATAATATGAAGGAAGTTATAGACACATATATGTTTGAAATTTAGAGGCCTATAACTCCCAAATTAAGTGAGTCCGCTCCAAAATTTTTTTACTATAATTCTTAGATTTAAGAGTACTACCCATGACAAAAGTTTCATAAAAATCGGAGCATGATACGGGATGTATATTTGTTCCCTGGTTTTTTTCAAAACATGGTGTCATCGCACCAGTTTTATTTGTAAAAAAATTTCTATGCACAAAGATTGGTTCTGTAGACATGCCACAATAACATATTCAATGA
This sequence comes from Linnaemya tessellans, assembly GCA_951800035.1. Lineage (NCBI taxonomy): Eukaryota > Metazoa > Arthropoda > Insecta > Diptera > Tachinidae > Linnaemya > Linnaemya tessellans. Next base: position 46,650,122 of record OX637534.1, read on the forward strand.
CGTATTTATATTTGTCTGGCAGCATATTAAGAAACTGTGGTATCATTACAATTATGACAGAAATTATCAAAACCGCTCAGCTCTGAAGCAAAAGCGGTCTGAAACAAAATAGGTCTGAAACAAAAGCGCTCTGACACAAAAGCGCTCAGTACTGAGCTAAAATCATCTATTGTAGTGAGCGCTCATTTCGCTCAGCTCACTGAAACGTTCAATTGAACTAGCTCATAGCTCAGTGACCATATCAGTGACACAACTCTATTAAAAACTAAAAGTGGTAAAGAAAACACTTTTTACTGTGCTTTTTACTATAAAAACTGTGTTCGGTGCGTTCTTTTTTTCGACAAATAACAATTATTGTCAGCATCAAATCACTGTCCTATTTTACTGTCTTCAAAAAATTCAAGGCAGTACTCCAGACAATTGAAAAATTGTGCAAGTTTAGTGAAAAAGTGTGTGCGTGTTGCTATTGTCTTAACTGCACTGTCTAATGTAAACGCAGTGTTACATCGGCTAGCCCAAGGCGAATTTATACAGGAGGCCTTATTAGCGCAGATGATTCTCAGCTGTTTTATTCGCCTCTAGCCGTTAAAAACCAATCTTTCAAAATTTACTGACTTCTTTCAAAATATTTTTGTGAGCCATTTAAAATTTTGTGTTGAAAATTTTAAAGTTTGGTTGTGTTTTTTTGAAAATAAAACGTAAATACATATATATATATATATATATATATATATATAAACTTTTCGTGCGCTTCAATTTGTGTTGTGTTAATCTACGAAGTATTAAAAAAACGTTTTAAAAATGCCTATTACCCAAAGGGTGAAGGAAATTTGTTTCGTGTTCCTATCAAGGAAGAGGACAGAAGAAGGTGGAGCGAGATTTCATTTATAATAAGTATTCATATATGTATATACATATATGCATAGATGTATATCCCTTTCAGACCTAGCTTAATCGATTGTGCGATCTGACTCTTTTTGCTTTAAATAATGTGAAAATATAATTTTTGACTTATTAACCGGAAAGCATTGATTGTGTGAGCTTGTTTCTGTAATAAAAAAATAACAACAAAAAACAAACTTGCCTCGTATAAAGAACTACAGCCTTAGTTTCATTGTGTGTATCAACAAGTATAAACATTGGTTCACAAAGTAAGAGCTTATTTAAAATATTTTTCAAATAATTGTTTGTTCTCAGTTGTGGTAACTGTATAATGAGTGTTTGCAACGATTTAGATAATTACTTTTGCGATTCTGCATGGTAACAAGTAATCTGCACTCAAGAAAAAACAGATAACACAATTGTGTTGATCAGGCATAACATGTCATATGGTTATATCGTCACGTTTGTGCTATGTCCTTATTTTACAGGGAAAATTTTTGATTTGGACGAGGATGTTGTAAAATATACTAGAACGTTTGTGTTGGGTAAATGTGGTCATAGCGCGCTACGTACCAACAGACATAAAAAGTTTTTTCGGCTATGCAATCATGATGGGATGTCTTAGTTATCCTTCAGTAAGAATGTACGGGGGAAGTGAAACCAAAATTCCTTCCATTTATAACTCCATGTCTCGCGAAAAGTTTCTTCAACTACTTTCTGACATACATTTTGAAGACTATTCTGCACCAAACTTGACAAATAAGTTTTGGAGAATTCAGCCCGTAATTGATAAGAACACGGTGTAATGAAATGGCAACAAAAATCACGAATTACTCAATTGACGAGCAGATGATACCTTTTACGGGAAGATGTCCTGCACGTCAAGTAATTAGAACAAAACTTTGACCCGTTGGGTTAAAAAATCTTGTTTGTGCTACTTCTACCGGTGGTTGGTGGATTTTGAAGTTTTTCAAGGTGTTGGCACATTTGAAGATTGTAGTCTTGGTCATGGACCATCTATAGTCATATATATGGACAGATTTTTCACAAAAATACCACTATTAGAATCTTTACTTAGCAAAAGGTACAATTATGGCAAATAGAGTACCTAAAAGTGTAAAATTTCTCTTGGACAAAGAAATGAATCGAGGCGATATTTCCCAACAACCAAAAAACACAGCTGTTGTGAAATGGAAGGATACAAAAGCAGTGATAGTTTCATCGAGTAACTGTGGCAAAGATCCTGTAGGGGAAATCGATAGATGGAACAAAAACTTAAAGCGTTGCTGTCCTGTCCAGGTTCCAGCAGTGATACAGAAATACAACGCCTTCATGGGTGGAGTTGATTTGTGCGACCAAATGATGGAATACTATAGAATCAAAATCAAGACAAAAAAGTGGACTGTCAAAGTCTTTTTCCACCTACTTGATTTGGCAGTGTACAATTCTTGGATGGAATATTGATGCCAGAAATTCCGAATTGCCAAAGTCAAAAATTAAATCATTTTAAAATGTAATAAGGAGCTGCGCTAGCTGCATCCTTTGAAGCTCCTGAGCATGTTGAAATATATGAGCTTCCTAATAACTAGTATGGTTCGAAATATCGCCCACGTGATGCCCCTGAAGACGTTAGGTTCGGCCGTTATCACCACTGGCCTGTATTTTCCGATGATTTACCACGAGTATGCTGAAATAATTGCGGAAGTCGCTCGAGACGTCAATGTGAAAAGTGTCTTTACACTTTACGCTTTGTTTGGCCAAAAACAAAAATTGTTTTCAAAAATACCACACAAAGTAATAATATGTACCTATTCTAAGAGGCTGAATTTTTCTCGATTGGTTTTTTATTATATTTTTAATTATTTTTATTATATTATTTAGTTGTTACAATCCAATGAATTACCTGAATAATTTAAGTTAAATAAACGTTATCACAGTTAAAACAAAATTTTCGATAAGTTGTTTTGCGGCTATTGACCGGGACCACACAATTGTGCGATGTCCTGTTTGCAAAAAAGAACCCTGCAAAAATATTTTGTGTGTCTGTATTATGCATAGTATAAAAACAGTTTTTCTTATTTCCATGTTTTAGATCGATTTACGAGCGATATAAAGTATGGGTCTGAAAGGGATATATATATATATATATATATATATATATATATATATGTATATATATATATATATATGTATATATATATATATATATATATATATATATATATATATATATATATTTATATATATATATATATATATATGTATATATATATATATATATATATATATATATATATATATATATATGTACATATATATACATATATGTATACACACCTTTGGATGATCGTTTACGTTTTTTAAGTTCTTGTACGTACATATGTATGTATGTATGTCCTATAGATTATTAATTATATATAATTATTTTAACTTAATTTTATTACACATATTCGTGCAGTTACCGCAAAGATAGCGACACCACCCATTGGTATGCCACCCTCATTCACTTATGTAATTTTAATTTTCATACACTTATAATTTTTGTTAAAATTCAATAAAATATATACACATATTTAAATGTACATATATATATATATACAGATATATATGTATGTATATTATATATATATATATATATATATATATATATGATTTTAATTAAAATATGTATATTAATTTAGTAGTAGTAGGTACTTTGTAAATATTTACATTACATGTATCACATCTATATTCTTATGTATAGTACATACACATATCCTTTTTACATATTTTGAAAAACAACAAACAAAGTCTCAGAATGTAATTTTTTAATTGTTGATTTATATATTTATTTGATGACTAAAGTTTATTTAATTTAGAAAAAATATAGATAAATATTAACAAATTTCATCATACTTGTCATTATCATAATTTATTTGAAAAAATCTAGCAAAACTGAAAAAATTTGGAAACAAATTTTGCCATTTTTCCCTTAAAAGTAAGTACTAATCATTGACCATTAATTAATTTTTATTGGCTTAATATCATTGCATGTATTTAATTGTTGTGGCGGTGGTAGTTGTTGTGGTTCCAAATTATCCATTGATGTATGAACACTTGCACATTTGGTATTGCAAAGAAAATTATTCAGTTTAGTGCTCTCCAGTTTGGTCGTTGTTACTTGTTTGACTGAATCTCTTGCGCTACTACCACTGATGCTGCAACTGCTATTGAATGACTTCACTTTGTCGGCATGATTATAGCTATCACTGGATTGATTGTTATGATTGAGAGTTGTACGCAGATGTACAGCTCCACTGCCATTGTTGCCTTGGCTGTGGGCAACAAATGATATATTAGGCGAGGAAGACCCGCGAGAAGATAACAAACTTTTCAACAAACTTTTTTCCCAGAATGCAAATTGAGTGAGTTATTTTTAAAAACAGAGTTGCGCTCTCTTGAGTTTGAGAAAGTGAGTTGCCAGACTCAAATATATGTAAAATGGCAGCACTTAACTACTTTTATATTAGCCTTGAAGTGGTCAACATATTTTTTGTAATATTTTCTAAACTAATTACCTATCTTTTAAAAATGTTCATATAATAAGTATTTCTTTCAATTATTTATATATATATATTGTAATTATTCAACACTTTTACACAATTACCACGAAACATATATGTTATGTTATGCAGATAAAACATAAAAGTGATGCCAAATATTGCATACACAATAAATCAAAGGAATACGGCAACAAAATTACTTGGCTGATTACTAAAGGCACATTTTGGTAGTATTTTAGCACTTCAACAAACTTTTTGCATTTTCAACAAACTTTTTGCTTAGATTTTGAGCAATAACACTAAAACCAGGCAAAATACAAAAAACAAATATTAAACAATCTGAAAGATTAGCTAAAATTACATAATCGGCCATCATTAGTTTTTCTCCGACAGTATATTTTTTGGTCAAAATTTTGAATAAAATTTTTTCAAAAAACACTTTTTGAACTATAACTCCCATACCTGACTTTGAGCCAAAAATTGAATTATACCATCTTAAAGGGCATGAAAAGGGCTACAATTTGGCATCATTCGATTTTTGATTTACAGTTACTACTTCGAACAAATTTTTCAAAAAACTGTTTTCACTCAAATTAATTTTTTTTCAGCTTTCGACCTATAACTCCCATACCTGACTTTGAGCCAAAAATTGCAATATACCATCTTAAAGGGCATGAAAAGGGCTACAATTTAGCATCATTAGATTTTTGATTTACAGTTACTACTTCGAACAAATTTTTCAAAAAACTGTTTTTACTAACATTCTCACTAACATGAATTTTTTGAGTTTTTCACCTATAACTCCCATACCTGACTTTGAGCCAAAAATTGTAATATACCATCTTAAAGGCCATGAAAAGGGCTACAATTTGGCATCATTAGATTTTTGATTTACAGTTACTACTTCGAACAAATTTTTAAAAAAACTGTTCACTAACATGATTTTTTTTTAGTTTTTCACCTATAACTCCCATACCTGACTTTGAGCCAAAAATTGCAATATACCATCTTAAAGGGCATGAAAAGGGCTACAATTTGGCATCATTAGATTTTTGATTTACAGTTACTACTTCGAACAAATTTTTCAAAAAACTGTTTTTACTAACATTCTCACTAACATGAATTTTTGGAGTTTTTCACCTATAACTCCCATACCTGACTTTGAGCCAAAAATTGCAATATACCATCTTAAAGGTCATGAAAAGGGCTACAATTTGGCATCATTAGATTATTGATTTACAGTTACTACTTCGAACAAATTTTTCAAAAAACTGTTTTTACTAACATTCTCACTAACATGAATTTTTTGAGTTTTTCACCTATAACTCCCATACCTGACTTTGAGCCAAAAATTGCAATATACCATCTTAAAGGCCATGAAAAGGGCTACAATTTGGCATCATTAGATTTTTGATTTACAGTTACTACTTCGAAAAACTCAAAAAATTCATGTTAGTGAGAATGTTAGTAAACACAGTTTTTTGAAAAATTTGTTAGAAGTAGTAACTGTAAATCAAAAATCTAATGATGCTAAATTATAGCCCTTTTCATGCCCTTTAAGATGGTATATTGCAATTTTTGGCTCAAAGTCAGGTATGGGAGTTATAGGTGAAAAACTCCAAAAATTCATGTTAGTGAGAATGTTAGTAAAAACAGTTTTTTGAAAAATTTGTTCGAAGTAGTAACTGTAAATCAAAAATCTAATGATGCCAAATTGTAGCCCTTTTCATGACCTTTAAGATGGTATATTGCAATTTTTGGCTCAAAGTCAGGTATGGGAGTTATAGGTGAAAAACTCAAAAAATTCATGTTAGTGAGAATGTTAGTAAAAACAGTTTTTTGAAAAATTTGTTTGAAGTAGTAACTGTAAATCAAAAATCTAATGATGCCAAATTGTAGCCCTTTTCATGGCCTTTAAGATGGTATATTGCAATTTTTGGCTCAAAGTCAGGTATGGGAGTTATAGGTGAAAAACTCCAAAAATTCATGTTAGTGAGAATGTTAGTAAAAACAGTTTTTTGAAAAATTTGTTAGAAGTAAAAACTGTAAATCAAAAATCTAATGATGCTAAAATATAGCCCTTTTCATGCCCTTTAAGATGGTATATTGCAATTTTTGGCTCAAAGTCAGGTATGGGAGTTATAGGTGAAAAACTCAAAAAATTCATGTTAGTGAGAATGTTAGTAAAAACAGTTTTTTGAAAAATTTGTTCGAAGTAGTAACTGTAAATCAAAAATCTAATGATGCTAAATTGTAGCCCTTTTCATGCCCTTTAAGATTTTATATTGCAATTTTTGGCTCAAAGTCAGGTATGGGAGTTATAGGTGAAAAACTCAAAAAATTCATGTTAGTGAGAATGTTAGTAAAAACAGTTTTTTGAAAAATTTGTTCGAAGTAGTAACTGTAAATCAAAAATCTAATGATGCTAAATTGTAGCCCTTTTCATGCCCTTTAAGATGGTATATTACTATTTTTGGCTCAAAGTCAGGTATGGGAGTTATAGGTGAAAAACTAAAAAAAATCATGTTAGTGAACAGTTTTTTGAAAAATTTGTTTGAAGTAGTAACTGTAAATCAAAAATCTAATGATGACAAATTGTAGCCCTTTTCATGCCCTTTAAGATGGTATAATTCAATTTTTGGCTCAAAGTCAGATATCAAAGTTATAGGTCAAAAAGTGTTTTTTAAAAAAACTTTATTAAAAATTTTATATGATAAAACAACTGTTTGAGAAAAAACAATGATAGTCACTTATGTTATTTTAGACCACCTTTCACTTTGTAGAACATTTTTTTATTGAATTTTATTTGGTTTAACTTTTATTTTATAAAAACTAACCAAATAGTTTGTTGGATATTCAATTGTTTACAACTAAGCAAAAAGTTTGTTGAAATTTTGTTTTTGCTTCTTTGTTGATGGTCATATTCGTAAATAATTCCTTAAATAACCAACCAATTTATGAAATCTTCCTTAAATAAGCAACCAATCGCATTCATTAACTTGGCAGCATTCACAGATATACTCATTTATTTGTGCTCAAGAGAGGATTTTTTCAGCTCTCATTGAGCGGAATGGGGATCAAAGAGGAATGGAAAAAAAAGTTTGTTAAAGAGTTTGTTAAGTTCACGGACATGCGAGGAAGTATCGATACTATAACTCAACAACATATCAGGTGTTGTGTTATTGACAATATCATTGCCACCACTGTCCCTGAATCATTCAAATACGCTGCAGATTTTGTTATTATTGCTGCTATTGTGGAAATGGTAGTGGAATCATTTTCCATACTTTTAGATTTTTGTAAAATCTGCTGTTGTGAATGTTGCAGTGGTGGAATATTAGCATTTTGATGCTAAATTGCATTTTTATACTGTTCCAACGGCGCGGATTTGGTATTAACTTCTGCAGCAAAAGAGGTCGTGGTATCGTTGACCAAATTAATATTACCATCACCAATATTTGCATGACATTGAGTTGATATCACATTTTGTGTAGGATTTGTTACAAATGTTGTTAAACTTTGAGAATATGTTATAATTCCTATGATAAGCATTTAACATTAACATTAAGAATCTTGTCGTCGTTACCAGTCGCTAAGGTACCGCCACTAAGCTCCAGAAAATCTTGCTTCATTTGACATATTTTAACTTTTTAGGCCTTTGCTTGTGGAGTTAAGGCTGTTGTTGAGATTGGCGATATTGTGGGATTGTTAGTAGACACCGACTTTTCTTCAGTAGTTATTATGGAATCAGTTGTGTGTTTTGAAGCATCAGCATTTCTGAATTCAGTGTAAATTTCATTATTATTTATTAAAATAACACAAGCAGAAGCGGCGGCAGCCGCAATAGCGGCGTACGATATTAGAGCTCCTAAATTGTGGTTTTTCCTTGCTTTGCATATATTTTATAAAAAACTAAAATTATATACACATCACTTTTCTAATTAATTTCTTTTGCTTACATTTTTATAAAAATAAACATCACATTTATAATTTTTCTGACAATTGTTTTTGAAGGATTGCGTTTTTGAACAAGGCGAATTGCATGTTGTTTTTTTTATAGCTGTATTGTTGTAGCGATAAGGCCACCTGTATAAATTCGCCTTGTGTTAGCCGTTTTTTGCACGGCTCGTACTAAAAGACGGCTAAGCCGGCTTAAATGTAGATAACTTATATATACCCCTTTCTATTATCGTTTATAATTTGGCCATTACTTCTGACAGAGCTTTAAACATTTGTAGGGAATTTTTGTCTAGACTCTAACAATCTTTACAGTACTTTTCTTCACATTGAAATCAAAGCATGCTCTAATACAAAACAGTATTATAGCTGAAATTTATTACATTCGACTTAAGCGGTTGTTCAATACTGTCTCGAATAAAAATAAATAAATAGAAGCTGTTAAATAATATAGTTTGTTTGGTTATAAATTTTTATTATTAAAAGTACACGATATACCCAGTCAGCATGTGGAAGATTGTGTCACCAAACTGAGTCTTTTTCGAGTACCTCAGGTGATCAAAAACTGATTAATCAGTTCTGCGCTTAAAATAAGACTCGAAAATGATTCCCAGAAATACTTAGAAAGTGATTTAAAAAAAAAAAACAAACAGAAACAGAAAGCAAAAAATATATATAAAGTATACATATTACATTTGTCAGTGAATTCATATAAAAATTAGAAAGAAAAAAAGGTAATGTCAGCTATAAAGAAGTTAAATAAAAAACTAAAGCAGAACCAAGAGAATGAACGTGAAAATGAAGATATTCAGGATGAATAAGTGACGAAACAACGCGAGAAAAATCGCCAGGAGCTGCAATCGACGTAATCATTGAGTAAGTAAGGGCTTCATATCGTTATAGTTCAAAAATATAATTGTCTGGTTCTTTACAGATATGTGCCGGAGAAGATAACCATTGCCGATTTGGCTCCCATGTATAGACAGTTCCGGAAAAAGACAAATGCAATTGCAAATTATAGCCCTTTTTATGCCCTTTAAGATGGTATATTGCAATTTTTGGCTCAAAGTCAGGTATGGGAGTTATAGGTGAAAAACTCCAAAAATTCATGTTAGTGAGAATGTTAGTAAAAACAGTTTTTTTAAAAATTTGTTCGAAGTAGTAACTGTAAATCAAAAATCTAATGATGCCAAATTGTAGCCCTTTTCATGACCTTTAAGATGGTATATTGCAATTTTTGGCTCAAAGTCAGGTATGGGAGTTATAGGTGAAAAACTCAAAAAATTCATGTTAGTGAGAATGTTAGTAAAAACAGTTTTTTGAAAAATTTGTTCGAAGTAGTAACTGTAAATCAAAAATCTAATGATGCCAAATTGTAGCCCTTTTCATGACCTTTAAGATGGTATATTGCAATTTTTGGCTCAAAGTCAGGTATGGGAGTTATAGGTGAAAAACTCAAAAAATTCATGTTAGTGAGAATGTTAGTAAAAACAGTTTTTTGAAAAATTTGTTCGAAGTAGTAACTGTAAATCAAAAATCTAATGATGCTAAATTGTAGCCCTTTTCATGCCCTTTAAGATGGTATATTGCAATTTTTGGCTCAAAGTCAGGTATGGGAGTTATAGGTGAAAAACTCAAAAAATTCATGTTAGTGAGAATGTTAGTAAAAACAGTTTTTTGAAAAATTTGTTCGAAGTAGTAACTGTAAATCAAAAATCTAATGATGCTAAATTGTAGCCCTTTTCATGCCCTTTAAGATTTTATATTGCAATTTTTGGCTCAAAGTCAGGTATGGGAGTTATAGGTGAAAAACTCAAAAAATTCATGTTAGTGAGAATGTTAGTAAAAACAGTTTTTTGAAAAATTTGTTTGAAGTAGTAACTGTAAATCAAAAATCTAATGATGCTAAATTGTAGCCCTTTTCATGCCCTTTAAGATGGTATATTACTATTTTTGGCTCAAAGTCAGGTATGGGAGTTATAGGTGAAAAACTAAAAAAAATCATGTTAGTGAACAGTTTTTTGAAAAATTTGTTTGAAGTAGTAACTGTAAATCAAAAATCTAATGATGACAAATTGTAGCCCTTTTCATGCCCTTTAAGATGGTATAATTCAATTTTTGGCTCAAAGTCAGATATCAAAGTTATAGGTCAAAAAGTGTTTTTTAAAAAAACTTTATTAAAAATTTTATATGATAAAACAACTGTTTGAGAAAAAACAATGATAGTCACTTATGTTATTTTAGACCACCTTTCACTTTGTAGAACATTTTTTTATTGAATTTTATTTGGTTTAACTTTTATTTTATAAAAACTAACCAAATAGTTTGTTGGATATTCAATTGTTTACAACTAAGCAAAAAGTTTGTTGAAATTTTGTTTTTGCTTCTTTGTTGATGGTCATATTCGTAAATAATTCCTTAAATAACCAACCAATTTATGAAATCTTCCTTAAATAAGCAACCAATCGCATTCATTAACTTGGCAGCATTCACAGATATACTCATTTATTTGTGCTCAAGAGAGGATTTTTTCAGCTCTCATTGAGCGGAATGGGGATCAAAGAGGAATGGAAAAAAAAGTTTGTTAAAGAGTTTGTTAAGTTCACGGACATGCGAGGAAGTATCGATACTATAACTCAACAACATATCAGGTGTTGTGTTATTGACAATATCATTGCCACCACTGTCCCTGAATCATTCAAATACGCTGCAGATTTTGTTATTATTGCTGCTATTGTGGAAATGGTAGTGGAATCATTTTCCATACTTTTAGATTTTTGTAAAATCTGCTGTTGTGAATGTTGCAGTGGTGGAATATTAGCATTTTGATGCTAAATTGCATTTTTATACTGTTCCAACGGCGCGGATTTGGTATTAACTTCTGCAGCAAAAGAGGTCGTGGTATCGTTGACCAAATTAATATTACCATCACCAATATTTGCATGACATTGAGTTGATATCACATTTTGTGTAGGATTTGTTACAAATGTTGTTAAACTTTGAGAATATGTTATAATTCCTATGATAAGCATTTAACATTAACATTAAGAATCTTGTCGTCGTTACCAGTCGCTAAGGTACCGCCACTAAGCTCCAGAAAATCTTGCTTCATTTGACATATTTTAACTTTTTAGGCCTTTGCTTGTGGAGTTAAGGCTGTTGTTGAGATTGGCGATATTGTGGGATTGTTAGTAGACACCGACTTTTCTTCAGTAGTTATTATGGAATCAGTTGTGTGTTTTGAAGCATCAGCATTTCTGAATTCAGTGTAAATTTCATTATTATTTATTAAAATAACACAAGCAGAAGCGGCGGCAGCCGCAATAGCGGCGTACGATATTAGAGCTCCTAAATTGTGGTTTTTCCTTGCTTTGCATATATTTTATAAAAAACTAAAATTATATACACATCACTTTTCTAATTAATTTCTTTTGCTTACATTTTTATAAAAATAAACATCACATTTATAATTTTTCTGACAATTGTTTTTGAAGGATTGCGTTTTTGAACAAGGCGAATTGCATGTTGTTTTTTTTATAGCTGTATTGTTGTAGCGATAAGGCCACCTGTATAAATTCGCCTTGTGTTAGCCGTTTTTTGCACGGCTCGTACTAAAAGACGGCTAAGCCGGCTTAAATGTAGATAACTTATATATACCCCTTTCTATTATCGTTTATAATTTGGCCATTACTTCTGACAGAGCTTTAAACATTTGTAGGGAATTTTTGTCTAGACTCTAACAATCTTTACAGTACTTTTCTTCACATTGAAATCAAAGCATGCTCTAATACAAAACAGTATTATAGCTGAAATTTATTACATTCGACTTAAGCGGTTGTTCAATACTGTCTCGAATAAAAATAAATAAATAGAAGCTGTTAAATAATATAGTTTGTTTGGTTATAAATTTTTATTATTAAAAGTACACGATATACCCAGTCAGCATGTGGAAGATTGTGTCACCAAACTGAGTCTTTTTCGAGTACCTCAGGTGATCAAAAACTGATTAATCAGTTCTGCGCTTAAAATAAGACTCGAAAATGATTCCCAGAAATACTTAGAAAGTGATTTAAAAAAAAAAAACAAACAGAAACAGAAAGCAAAAAATATATATAAAGTATACATATTACATTTGTCAGTGAATTCATATAAAAATTAGAAAGAAAAAAAGGTAATGTCAGCTATAAAGAAGTTAAATAAAAAACTAAAGCAGAACCAAGAGAATGAACGTGAAAATGAAGATATTCAGGATGAATAAGTGACGAAACAACGCGAGAAAAATCGCCAGGAGCTGCAATCGACGTAATCATTGAGTAAGTAAGGGCTTCATATCGTTATAGTTCAAAAATATAATTGTCTGGTTCTTTACAGATATGTGCCGGAGAAGATAACCATTGCCGATTTGGCTCCCATGTATAGACAGTTCCGGAAAAAGACAAATGCAATTGCACCAGAAAAGTTTAGCAAATAAGTTGCAGGAAGATGGTGAAGACGACGAGTTGTCAAAAAGAAAACTCAGTGTGGCTAATGCGGTTCAGTGTGGCTGAATTAAAACAACTTGTGTCGCGGCCGGTTGTTGTGGAGATTCAGGACATCACTGCACGTGATGCTAAATTGCTATTTCAATTAAAAGCTTAGAAATTGAATTTTATAATTTTTAAAATTTTTTTTGTTATGTTATTTATAAATTAAATTAAAATCAAAACAATAATAAATTCGCTTTTAATATGATTCGAAAAAGACTCGTAAATGACCAGTAATATGACTGAAAAATGTCTCGAAGAAGACTCGCAACTGCTTGTAAGAACTACCACAAACTGTGTCGAAAATGAGTCGAAATTGATCAGAAGTGCGAATCATAAAAGACTCCCTTAGAAGAGTCGCAGCTAGGGTACCATTTTCTCCCGAATGAACAGTCATTTTCGACTCGAAAACGAGCGCATAAATGATTATTTTAATCGTGCGGAGGACTCGAAAAAGACTCGAATATGATAATTAATTTCATAAAATGCTGACTGGGTATGTACCTGTAAAAAAACAGCTGTTTGTATGTATATGTAAGTACATAATATATGTATATGTACGTGGCTGCCGTGGCACAAAAAAAGAATTAAAATTTGTTTTGAAAAATAATATATAAATAATAATTAAAACACCGAATTTGATCTATTTGTCACTTAAGGGTGAATTAGTCTTTACTTCTTGCTCTGTTCAGAATCAGTTTTTGTAAATACAAAAGCTGTACAAGTCGTTACTTTTTCTGTTCTGTTCTTTGTGTTTCAAATCGAATTACATAGTAACCGATGTGCATATAACATTAGCTGTTAACTCTGTTCAATGACTGAAAATTTTTACTAGTCGTTGTTGTGAATACTTTTAGTAATAACTAGGGCAACCAAAAAAATAGCAGTAAAAAAGCTGTTTTAAGCTCTTAAAAAAAGCTTTTAAAAACATGAAAATAAGCAGTTAAAATTAAAAAAAAAAACAGTTTAAATTTATTGTTTATTTTTAATTTTATTAGCTAAAAGCGTTATTACAGTGAATTAAAAATTGCTGCGACAACTTTTTAAACAGAATATTTTGTCTGTTTGGAGTCAGCACGTTCTTATACATAGAAAAAGTTCGTTCTACGTCTACTGATGTTAGGGGAGCATATTTGAAATCGAGTATTTGCTCCGAAGTATATTTTATACGATTGCACTCACAGTTCTGCTTGCCACCCAAAATATCACCAATATCTTTGAGTACGAAAAATTCTGCATTTTTCAATAAAACTGATTTTATATTTATTTTTTCTCCTATATCCCCTGGAACATCGGCAATTTTTCTTAAGGTGTCCATAACTATATTTACTTGGGAAATCAATTAAAGATTTCTTGTTTCCAATTTTATGATAACTTCGTGTAAAACCCGAAATTTGCAGATATATACAATATTTGGTTACGCAGTTCACTTTCATTCATTAAAGACTGACATATACGCACATACATATGAAGAATCAGTGGAGCTTAGATTTGAACAGATTTGTACGAATTCATCAACATCTTTTGCATAATAATTAACAGCCATTATCCAAGTTCTACATCGAATTGTCACTGGTTGTGGGGGAAGTGGTATATTTGGCGCTGTTTCCCGTAAAATGTGAACCCTTGCAGGAGATTTAAGGAACGTTTTTTTTGTATTTGCAATAAATGAGTCTACATTTGAGTATCATTCCCTCAAGCGTATAGTATACTAGTCCTAATAATATAAGTACATATGGACATTCACATGTTTATAAATGTGCTGCCTCTGGAAATGTGTCCTATTCGACTATATGTCACATTTGGGTTTTGGGACAAAAAATACTATCAAAATTTTACGGCATTTATCACTACTACTTATTTAAAAAATGCAACCAACATGTTGAAAATTCTAGTGACGTCATCGCCACATGCGCTTGTTGCTTTTTTCGTATCGTGTACTATAGGCTTTACATATTCACAAACTAAAAAAAATATTGCCACATCAAAAAAATAAAGACTTTTTCAAAAATTGCGTAAATTGGCAAAATAAGTAAAAAAGCCGATATTGCTAAAATAACTAAAAAGAAACCGATTTTGCCAAAATAAGCTCATCGTATTTGTTTTTTTACGTCAGAAATCTGTTTTCAATCAAAAACATTCTATCTTGTGAAACAAAAAATAAGTACTTGCTTGTTTTTGGTTGCCCTAGTAATAATTATTAACAAATACATTCATTTTGAATTAGCTGCACAATCAGCTTTTCACGATTTTTTGTTTTGCCGTTAAATTAACAAATTTCAGTTATGCTATATTTATAGTATAGTTATAGTACATATGTATATTTAAGTCAGCAGTAGTGAAACTGGTTTAAAGCTTTAAGCAAGTTTCAAAAACAACCATTTACATTGTCATTTTTGTCAATTATTAGGTTTACCATTGACAAAATATTATGGGTTCATAGAATGTTACGCCAATATGCAAATTTATTTTCTTTTTTATAATTGCCAGTCAAATGAAAAAAATATTTTGTGAATAGGATAATATACAAAAACTGGTCGTATAATTTGTAAATTATTGGATATATTTGGTAGTTTGGCTGTACAGCATTTCAAAGCGACTCCGGTAACACTGATAGATATACATGAATTAACAGCTGTAAAAAAAGTCAGCAGAATAACCAAGGCAGATTTAGCAGGTACTCTTACTAGTACAACAATGAAACAACACCAAAAACCACACGTATTTTGTTGGTAAAATACTTCAGGTTTCTGTTAAAATTGTTTTCTCATTTGCTTAAAAACATGGCGGATTCAGTGCTTTTGTTTACTTGTTTTCAATTTTGTAAAATAATAATTTTTATTTATTAAATTTAATCTGTATAGACAAATTGTTCGAAAAGTGGGTTTTTAAATTCAGAAGACATTGTTAATATTCCAAAGAACAAGTAAAAGTAGACCGCACTTTATAATAAATGGTGGAACCGCCTGTAACAACAATAGAAATGCCAAAGGTGTACATGCAGTATTAAATACTTAGTTATTAGCGCAAGCCAAGCTAATTGCAGAAGATCATTGATCGATCACTCACCAATACAAGAACTGCTTATTAAATTTTGTAATCTGCCTACACGAACTTTCATGCCATCACAGTAGCCTTTCTTAAGCATAGCCAACAAATTTAACATTTCTTTAAATTGTGGATCACGCATATGTTCCTCACGTATTAAAAGGCAAACAGTTGGTCTGCCAGACAAACGCCAATATTTAGTAACGAATTGTAATTACGTTTTTATATCATCAATTAATAGTGCCATATCGCGATACAAACAAAAATCTGATACTTCATGCCACAAATGCGATACACCTTACTAGTGCCCAAAGAACCCACAGGTCTGGAGGGACGGCCAGAGAGACCCACTTTGTTATTTACACCCAAATGTTGATAAACTTTAATTAGTTCGGTGGAAGACCAAATTTGTACTGGTTCAACCTATAACAATATAAATTTAAAAAATTATAGTAATAATAAATGAGTAACCATCAGTCACTAATTGCGTAAAACTTACTCCATGAGGTGTTTGCGTTTGTATACCATAAGTAGCCATTATGGCTTGTAGACGCATTGATTCAGCAATTAGAACAATTTGAACAATGCAGCAATGTCAGTCCAGACGTTGTCGTCAACTATCATTTGTTGCGAAGATTCTTTCACTTGAGCCACTTCTACAATGGGCACTGCACTAGGCATTAAATAAATTCTGCCGCTTTTTACAATCTGTCCTGGATCAAAATGATCCGAACAGATGGAAGATGTTGCCGAGAACTTCCTCTTACAAATTTCACTTCATATTTTGCGTTTGCGTTCATCACTGGGGACGGTAAAGAATGTTTGGTTCCTTTATTTTTTTCTTTTTACATATGGAACAGCTACGCAAGTTAGTTTTTGCTTCATTCATTTTATTCACTCAAGTTTTGATTTGAATTGTATATTTTAAACTTTTTTCACTTTTTATGTTTTTATCTCACCAATTTTTTAATTTTTAGCTTTTTTCACTTTTCTTTCACAGCACAGACATAAAAGGCACAGGTTAGTTTTCTCATGAAAAATAAAGCTTGTAAATAATCATTTGACAGTTGTCTGAAGAATAAACAGGGGACAGCTGCGCTAGTAAGAGTACCTGTATAATCTGCCTTGAGAATAACGGAACAAATGAAGGGATGCCAGACTATTTTAAAAAGGGGCATGTTTGTATATCAGCATCGCGCCATTATTATACAGCAAAACTATGTTATGACGAGTTGTTGGTTTAATAACTAATAGTCCCAAACATATGCAATATAATTGTTTAATTTTTCATATTATAATATATCGCCAATGTAATATAAGAAGGTGGCACAATATATGGCCAAAATCAAAAGGCTTTTGATTTTTATTTTACAATCAAGAAAATTGTGTTATGTATTGCCAGTATTGTTCGGTATTATTGTTAATTTTTGACAGTAAAAGAAATTGGACAAAATTTTACATGAAAGTATCGTGCCATTTATTATGAAGTATGTACAGCTGAAAACTACAATAATAAGTACAAAAACACATGCAATGATATTGTATAATGTATGGGCCTCTTAAGTGCCATTTCACGTATGCCTTTTTAAGTTGGCTTTTTACAATTTTATTTTAAATCCCCTACGAAAAGTCGCGCACATTGACATTTAAGTGCCCCATCCACTATGCAATATTATTGAATATGTTATTGTACATATTATTGTCATTTTGACCTAAATATATTATGCAGTAAATTGCACAATAATTTCAAACAAAATACTATCCAATATTTCTGATGGTAAAGAAGTAAACGCAATACTGAGCAATGTTGCCAACACATAACACAATTTGCTTGATTGTGCAATAAAAATCAAAAACCTTTGATTTAGTCAAATATATTGCGCAACCTTCTAATATGACATACACATTGGCGATATTATTGTGCAATATGAAAAATTGCACAATTATATCGCAAGTGAGTGGGGCGCTTAAGAAAAATATGAAAACACTCTTAAAATTTCAATTCCTGCCTTTTTTCTTAAGCATGCCTTTAAAGACGAGCAGAAAAGATAGTATAGATTCCGTGTAATTAAAAAGTCGCAATACTTTGGTTGCAAAATACATAACAAATTTCGTTGCAGGGAACTTGTATAAAAAAACAAACAAAATGGAGTCGCATGTACATTTTACCCACTAGGCAAAACTTGATCGTCTAGCCCCCAAGTAAAGTAAATTCAGTCTTAAAACATCAAAATAAAAATAAAATCGGCGGCTAATTTTAATTGGCTGATTTTTTCGGCGGCTAATTTTTAGCCGAGAAATTATCGGCGGCGGCGGCTGCCAAAACTCGTCGGCGGCGCAGGTCTCATAACCAGGCGAACAGTCGGCGGCAGCCGACCACTTTACAACCAGGCCACAGAATTAAAACCAGACGGTGACTAATAGCTGACATATAGCAAAGAAACATGCCCATATGCAGGGTTACCGCTAGGAATATTTGAACAGTCGCACATAAGGTCGTTTTATAAAAATATAGTCGCACAGAACGTCGTTTGAGAAAATAATAGTCGCATATCTTTTTTTTAAGTTTTTTATTAGTGAAAAGCATAACGAAAAAAAGAACAATTGAAACATAATAAAAGCTTATTGCAGAATCCATTTTTATTATATATCACAATATATGCAGTTTCATTATATATGCTTCTATACATGTTTTCATGTATACTGCACAAATGTAATTAAGTTTAATAAATTGTCAAAAGTAATTTAATTAGAAAGCTGTGACGTAAGCTGCACGCAATTTCATAGCAAGATTATATTCAAAATGCCTTTGTCAAGAAAACAATTTAATACAATATAATTTTATTTGTAATAAAACAACACAAGAACACTATAGTGGTAGAATATTTGAAAACAAATAGAAATGTGTGCTCATTGAAATTGCTGTCATTTTTTTGCCTATAATTGGAACCAGGGCACACTGATACAGGTAGGAGCGATAGCCCATACGGTTATTTTGTTTTTGGGAGAAATTCTAGTACAAACGTCAAAATTTCTTTACATATTTACATACATACAAAACTTAAGAGCAAATGTAAAAACAAACATGTATATTTTGTTTTTGTACTTTTTCGTTTTGCTTTGCTCTACACTATTAATTGTGACGTTTGAATTAGATTTCACAAAAACAAAATACATGTAGGTTTTTATTTTTGTAAAACCGCTCCTACCTGTATCAGTGTGCCCTGATTGCAACACAGAGTTGGAAAGCAAATTTGAAGGCAAGTTCGCAGCAAATTTTAAAAGTATGAGTGTATTAGAGAAAAACTGTGAATGTATTGAAACTTGAAAGGTAAAACTTGATCTTGTAACCCTCACGTTAATTCCATTCGTTTGATCTTGGTGACATTTATTTGTGCTACAAAATGTTTTTTCTTAATATACGTAAAAACTACTTTTTTGAAATTTCATTTCTATGTATAAAAATAAGTTCGTCGTTGGAAACCCATTCTTCTATATTGTTACAAAGTTCAAAAGTAGATTTAAATATAACGACAATGTGGCTATATGTACTTGGCAGCACTGCAACTCATCTCCAGTTGTCAAAATGTTACAACCCTGGTCGACACAATGCAGATAATATTTGAATTAACGGAAATGAAATATTCCGGATACATCGTCGAGAATATAAAAGATCATTTGAGGCTGTGCAATAATAAGTGTAAATAACAATAACGAAAAACCTAGCAACATCAATGCTAAGAGATGATGATGTTATTCTTACCCCCAGTTTTTGACTTCGTATTTAAGTACAAAATTGTGGGTGCTGTTGGCTGAAGTAGTAGAACACAAGACTATGAAGCGGAGAGTCCTGAGTTCGAGCCCCAGCTGAGTCATGAAATATTGTGTTGAATTCTTCTGATCAGCATTAGTGCGTGGTTGTGTTAGTTGTTGCCAGCCTGTTTTCAGTGATGAAGGCATAGTACTGATCACTGGACAATTACTGGCAGCGACTGACCCAATCATGTACTAAAAGCAGAGTAACAGCACCCACCTTCGTCGGCCCTGTAGCAAAAATTAGCCGGCGAAGTAAAAGGTTGAAATAGCTACAAAAAAAAAAAAAAAAAAAAAAAAAAAAAAACAACTGTCTATCATCTCTCATCTTTCCTAATCTGTCCCCTCAATACTATCCCCTCGTTTTCAGTTCCAGCGCAATGCATTGCATATATAGGGGACATCCCCTGAGTGCTGGTCCTACTCCTAAAAAAAAAAAAAAAAAAAAATTAGTTAATTTTTCCATAAACTTGTGTTTAAATACACTTTCAGTTTTTCAGTCTAAAATTAATTTTGGTATTTAATTGTGATAAAAGTATGGTAGCACAAATAAATAGTAAGAAAAATACTGAAAATGATCCAATACAAGAACCTTTTTACTGAAGTTTTGTTCCAATGAACAGCTGCTGTATCAATTTTCAGGTTGTTGAATATAAACAAACAATGAAAAACACATGGTTGTATGAAAAACTTAAATTGAATTTAAATGTACAATGTGGGCCATTTAAATCTTATTTAAATTCGAAGTGAAAAACAAAATTTTGTATTTAAATACACTTTAAGTTTAAATAGTACTTAATTTTGAAGTTAAAAACTGGGCATTAATGATCTTGTACGCAAGTATTCGCTGCTAATAAAAACTAAACATGTACACCAATATACACAGCAACATACCCACATAGCACAAGAAGAAACAAAACTACGCAACGCACAGAACACTCATACATACAACCACACATAGTTACATAAACAAAACACACAAGACAGCATTGTCATATATACAAACACATGTATATAGCTACATGTTAAGTAAAGCACAACCAACAACAACCATGACCAGATGCTTCGCATTATATTTCTAAAATTAATTGTCTGTATTTTTAATTTGATGCAATTAAACGAATCCTTGAAGGATAAGTAAAAAGCGTTTTTACGAAAAGGCCTAAAAACGTAACAATATCTTGTTCTATTAAATTTAAACCTGACAGCATTGAGTTTTTACTTTTAATATATTAGTTAATTTATTTTTAAGCAAAGCCAATTTTGAAAAAATATCATTCTGCACAAGCACTGCTGGGAGGTAGAGTTAATACATGTACTGCCAGTTTGTACAAATTAGGAAACATTGGTTCGTCTAGCGAATTCTTTAAATGACCAATTTTATGCCAAAATTTTTAAACATTTGTCATTTCAAAAAAGTCTTTATAATGTTTATTATTTACTTTACTTTCTAATAATTTGTACTCACTTATGAAATCTTCAGGCTTACTTATAACAAAACTAAATTCTAAAACGATAATAACGTTTTGATAAAAAATCCGGTTGTAAATATGTTAAAATATATAGATTTTTATCATCAAAATTTATAATTTTCAATATTTCATCGCAAAGCCTTTAATAAAAATTTAAGATATGTCGTTTAATATATATGCAAACATTTTCAGATATATATTGACCCCTTATTACAGTCATTTCCTATATATAAATTTTTTACATCTTTAATAATGATTGTGTATTTATAACCAGCCATAATAATTTCAAACTTTGAAGCCAGTATATATTCTTTCTTTAAAAAATTTTGCAAAATTTGAAGAGACTCATCTTTTGTGTATGGTATAATATATACTATTTGCGATGATTCACTTTGGAAACATTTGTTTAATTTATTCATGATTTCAAGAATGTAGTATACAATTTTTATAAAAATTTGGTTCATAGATGACAGTCCATTTTGAATTTCATTAATCTGTTTTTTTTCACATTTATGGTCAAATTGAGCTCAAAAGAATTACTGCTGCAATACTGTTCGCTTTTAATTATTCTTTTTGCAACCGACTCAAACGAAAGCCATCGTGTGTATAAAAGTCTTAAAAGCTTGTGTTCAGGTGCATTTTTTGTAATTCAAAAAAAAACCAACTTGTCTGTTTGAGCTTAAAAAAAAATTAAAAATGTTTTTGGATAACTATTCCACGTACTCAGGTATGCATTCTAATGCTGAAACATTAATTAGATTCGCCGAATGACAGGCACAGCCAAGATGGTACTAATTGCTTCAGGCCATTTACATTGTCTCGAAATCTAGTAAATTACATTTGGAATCTCTCTCAAAATCAAGTTCGCTTACATTGCATTTTTTTGACATTATTTAGATTTTATATTCATAACAAAAACAGCTGACTAAAATGTAATAGAAAAATTATTCTATTTTCAAATTGTAATTGATACCAAGCAATAATGAAAAATATAGGACATTTATTAGTATTTTGTTCATCCAGAGCAAAAAAAATCTAATCCGAAGTAATGTTGTTGCGCAAAAAGAAGCGTCAGCATCTGTTAAATATAACATTTCAGACAACAATTCTAATGTAATACTACACACAATTGTTAAATAGCAGGATGGAATGGGTACATGTAAGTACACAAGCAACTTTATTAGACTCGTTATGGTTCCTTTTGGGAGGAAGATGAAATGTTCATCGAAAATTTCAGAATGGGCCGAAAAACTTGTGAGCTTTTATGCTTAAAACTAACATCGATGAGCAAAAGTGATTCAACGTTTAGAAAATCTATCCCACTAAAAAAACGAATTGGTATTGCTCTTTATTGTCTCAAGTCATCTTCTGAGTATGCGTCAATAGCGCACATGTTTGGAGTATCCAAAGCTAGTGTATGCATCATTTTAAAAGAATTTTGTAAAGAGGTCTGGAAAACTGTTTCAGAAGAACACTTGCCATCAAATTTTATAAACGAAACAAAAATAAACGAATGTGTGAACGGGTTTAAAAAAATTGGATTTCCGCAATGTTTTGGAGCAATAGGTATGAATATTATGTAATCTTAGAATTAAAGATGGGGCTTTATGTTTAATATTTGCGTTCCTTATTTGAATTTTTTCTAAATAGATGGATGCCATTTTGAGGTCCGACCCCCTTCTTCGGAAACTTGTGATTATTTCAATTACAAGGGGTGGTACTCAGTTGTTTTGCTCGCTGTTGTTGACTATAGATATCGTTTCTTATATATAATATTGGATGTCCAGGTCGATGCAATGATTCGACCATATTTGAGAGATCTGTATTTAGGAAAAAAATGCTAAGTCCCATATTGCAACAACAAGCTATTTTTTACGATGGAGTGAAAATTCCGGTTACGTTAATAGGCGATTCTGCTTTTCGCTTATCTGAATGCATGATGAAACATTATCCATTTCATGTAAATGCATCACAAAAGCAAAAAATATTTAACTATACTTTGTCAAAGTCCCGTAGAGTTGTTGAAAATGCGTTCGGACATTTAAAAGCACGATTTCGACGACTTGGGAAAGGGATAGACAATAAAATTGACAATGTAAATGATATAATCAAATGTTGCTGCGTCCTGCATAACTTTTTAAATGACAATAATGAAGAATTTAATGAGACCTGTAAAGTCAATAGTGAAACAATCAGAAGACAGCCGAATGGTGATGATTTTACTTACGATTACAACCCTAAAAGTCAAGAAATTAGAAACGCTATTACAAACTTTTTAATCAATAAATAGTTTTATTTTTATTTTAGAAATTAACAAAGAGTTCTTTAATAAAAAGAAAAATTATAAAATCTTAAATAAACAAAAAACGACAAAAATTCGGTATTGTCTTGGCATAGTGAAAAAATTAATCTGCAAAAAATTCAAGTTTCAAAAATATTTCAATATGTAAATTTTTTTAAACGTTGGTTGTGGTACTTTTACAAAATGAGGATATAAATCTTTTCTTTACTTATTTAATATCGACTTCAGAATTTCATTTCTTTCTCTTTCTATTGATACTAAATCTTCCTGTAGTTTCAACATTTTTGTGTCCACCCCAGCACTCTTTTCTATCTCCTTTCTTATGATGTCATTAGACTCCTGAATTTTCTCCAACATTATGGTTTGAATTTTTTTTCTTTTCTTCATTAGAGGACTGGCATCGAATGATTCATCTAATGAGTTTTGTGATGAATCATTTATGCATTCAACTTCTCCACTATTTGATGTGCTGGGGGTATCTGCTAGGGACAAAAAAAGTGATTAATAACAGGTACAAATAGAAAATATTTTTATGGTGGTTTACCTATGCTTTCATCCATAATCACCTCAATGCAGTTCGATTTGAAGGACCCCAAAATTAAGTGAAGCCTTTCATAAAACGGCCAATTTGATGGCGATCCACCAGAGGGCCCAACCTATCGCTTTTCACCCCTGAAAATAATACATGTAGATATTTGATTGTCTATTTATTTACCTACGTAATAACACCGCACAGCAAATATACAATTATAAATGTATTTATTTGTGAGGTTGTGTATTTTAACCCTCACTTCCTCTGGACTAAAATCAAAGCCGTTGCTTTTCATCCCACTAGATATGTCCTGGTATACGTGGCTATTTTTACGGCATCCTCTAAAATCGTCTATAAAGTCTCCCCAAATTGTTATTAGAAGAGACTCCTCCTCTGCTTTTCTTGTAAATTCGTTTTCTGTAACACAAAAGTAATATATGGGATTATAAAGAAATTGGCATTTAACAAATGTTTACCTTTTGTTTAAGACTTGTACTTCATTTGTTTAATTTTTCTTCTCCATTTTATTAATATACTATGTATGCTTGAAAATGTCTAATTTTTTCAATAATTTTAAAAACGTGCGCTATTTCTTTTGTTTTGGTTTTAATTGAAATGTCATTTTACTTTGTTCAGTGTAGAATTTTTTGTACAAGCTTGAAAAAACCATAGTTGCATCACTAAGTACTAATAGATTTAGGTAGATTTCGTCCAAATCTAGTGGCAAAGTAGATTTCATTTTGTATGGAAAATCTAGTAAAAAACATTTAGATTTAGCTCGAAATCTCGTATGTACTAGATTTCGAGATAATGTAAATGCACTATTACTCTCCTTTTTAATAAAGTTGACACACCAATGTTTCTCCCAACCATAGTTGAAGCATTATCAGTTGCAAGCCCAATGAAGTTATGCAGTGGAATGTTACCGTTCCTAATTGCTTCAAGAACAGCATTGCATATAGTTTCACCTTTCCATTTTCTGGCTGAACTAATTGGAAAAACCTAACTTCGGTCTTGCCTTAATCGATGTTAAACTGTCTTATGGTGTTTACTTTTCTGACAAAAATGTTTTATTTATGATACCATTTACTCGGGTTTATGTACCATTCTAAAAATATATCTAAAGATGTGAATAGTTGCTGGTTTCCTTTCTAAATATGTTGCACAAATAAATGGTAAATATGTTGCATATCTCACACCTGTTTATATTTGAGGGTGAGATAATACCATTTTTTCAGCTGCGTTTAGTACTTTTTATACAAGTGAGTATTTTGCTTATTTATTTTGCCATTTTCAATACGTCAGTTACCTATACATTATTTTAAAGCTGGAGGTACATAACACGTTTCACGCGTCTACGCGTTATAAGCGTCTGTCAAAAAAGTAGAACTAGTGTAATTGTATGTAACAAGTTACATGGCAAAACGCGTAGAACGCTTGACGCGTAAAGTAGATCTACTTTCTACTTTTGTACGCGCGGCACGCGTCTTGAAAAAATGTTAGCTATTTTTGATAGCCAGAGATGGCAAATTATGTTACATTTTCAATGTTATCGATTAATATGTTTCTGTCGTGGATTATTATTTTTTCATTTTTATTATAATAAAACGTTTTTAATAAGAAAACACTGTCGCAATAAAGATTACCAATATTTTAAGAGTGAAATGCATTGAAATGGTTATTTTATCACAATTATTTCGTCAAACAAATATTCATATAATTTATCGATTTATTTTACGTAATAAGTGTCATCTCTGTTATGTTTATTAATTTTGCAATATATCAAACAAGGTAGGTTAAACACAGATAATAATATTAAACTACAATAGATGAGAAGTTAATTAATGCCGTTAAAAATTACGAATTTCTATACAACAAAAGATTACTATTGTACAGAAATATTATTTAACATTTTAGCAAAATGAACTTTCGTGAATATTACACTACAGCTGATCAAAACATAAACATTGACGCATAAAACGCTTTGCATGTAACTTGAGTTGAAAAACGCGTCTGAAGTATGAAACGCATAGAACGCGCGACGCGTGAAACGCGTGTTATGTACTTCCAGCTTAAGTGAAAAGTCAATTAAATATTTTGTTCCTTTATGATATCGAAATATGGACCCCTTTACATATTCAAAAGGCACATATTTTTTTTCAGAAAAGAAAACACCATTAGTACAATAACAATGTGGAAGTCGTAAATAACTAAAACGAACAGTTGAAACATTGCACAGGAATTTGCTCGCTGTAAAATCCAGTGGAATAAGTTCGGGATCAGTCGCAAAGCAGCTCTGAGTCAGTCAACATCAAGCCTCGTTGGCAATTATTTTTGAAGTACAGCCAGACCACTGATTGTTTACTCTCTTTCGAGAGCATTGCGTCTCACTCGCACTAGTTAATTTCAACACCTCAGATAACTGTATAGTTTTACAGTTCTGCTGAGGAATATTCCGTGGTTAATTGCGTTGCTACTTCCTATGTGAAGGCATAGGTCGTGTACAGTCAGTCACAGTAACGAAAGAAAATACGGGTTAATAACATCGCCGGCATATGGTCTGAGTCACCCCGTCGGCATCTGTGCACCAAATACTTTGCAAATTTACTTTGTAAAGTACATATTTCATTTAAACAAACAAACAAGTTCGGGATTTGAGTCTCGGCCTAACAACGGCGGCAATAGGCTTACACATTGGTTTCCTTTTCACAATCCTTTTAAATTTAAATTACTTACTTTTGAGCTTTCGAGAAGCATTCATTAATTAATACTTACCTATTTAACTTGAAACTATATTTGAAATTGATACTTACCATTGCTTAACATTTACCTACAAAGAAATTTATACCTACTTACCTTATTGTATTGATGTCCACCTATATTGAAATTTACATCGGCATCTTACGTACATCTTGTTGAAACAAATAAACAACAATTATAATTTGGTCAACTAAATCCCAACTCTTAATTATTAATAAGTTGCAAAGCTGCAATTTTATTCATGGTGCTGGTAGCAACAATAAAGTAAACAACAAGAACATTAATCTGCAAAGAGAGAAGACAAAAAGGTCCAATCTTGTTAGTAAAACAAAACAAACACCAACATTCATCTGAAAAGAGAATAGAAGAAGCAACTTAAATATCATCTGCCTGAGAAAAAGGAGAGTGAAAAATTTGGCAAGTAATACTTGCGACATTTAATATGAGGTATGTATGTACTTAAAATAAAACATTACGATAACCAGTTGAACATCGGTGGTCACGGAATAAGTTAAAGCAAAAATAAAATTAAAGTAATGTATGTGGAAGTTATGTGTATACACAAATATATATATATATATATATATATATATATATATATATATATATATGTGTATATATATATATATATATATAAATATAAAATAAAAAAAGAAAATATATATATATATATATATATATAAATATAAAATAAAAAAAGAAGAGATATATATATATATATATATATATATATATATATATATATATATATATATATATACATATAAATATATATATATATATATATATATATATATATATATATATATATATATATATATATATATATATACATATATATATATATATATATATATATATATATATGTAAGTTTGACTCAGGTATGATGGAACATAAAATTCAGAAAAATGGGACGTGAAGAAAAATAATCAAACGGTTACACGGGTATTATAACAATAACATGTTAACATCAGGTTGATACAGTTCTCGGATTCTTTTTCACAATAAAATTTGTGTAAATAGGAACTGTTATCAAATTCAACTAAGCCACTTAATAAGTGGTGACAAACACAATACAAATGAGCACTGATGATGAAAGGGTTGCGTCTTTCGAAAACAGCTGTTCTGCTCTGCTGTGTAAGTTGAATAACAAAAACTGATGTTGACTTGCCTTTGTGCCTTGGAATATTTATCATGTCTTTCTGAGATTTAAATTAAAAAATTTCGAACTATTAGCCTATAGAATCTTAATTCAATTTAATATAGCAATAAAAAATGTTCGTTAAAATTCTTACTATATTCAATTTTTTACATTTAATATATTCACTTTTAAAAAAATTAGCGTGACGCTCATGAAATTTTATAGCGCCCTTACCATGGTGTTCACAAAAACTACGCAAATGCACAATTTTTTAATAGATTTTTTTTTTTGCTTTTTCACTTTTGTAATAATTAAAGTTTGTACTTTCCTTACGTTATTTACTTTATTTAAATGCAAATTGAAAACTAGTAATATAACTTGAATTATAAAAAAGTGACGCTCAATGCAAATTGTGGGGACAACTTTTCTTTGCAACGCCAAATTCGCACTAATTAAGTTTTGAGGGCTATAACAAATCAAAACACAAGAAAGAAACGCAATAATTCGAAAACTGTTGCATATTTACTTTTTTCTTGACTACATTTTATTTTGTTTACTAAAAATTCTAGCGGGGGACACATGGTTTTGTATGGAAGGAGTCAGAGAGAGATACAAAACACCATTCTGAATAAACAAAAAAACAAACATACAAATTTGAGAATTAAGTTTTTTTGTTACATATTCCTCGCTGATCACTCTCACATTTTTGTTTTTTTTTTTTTTTGTTTTGTTTTTTTTTACATAAAATAGTAGTGTAAAGTGCGGGGACACAAAAATTGCCTTTTTTTTAAATTGACCCATCTATATAAGTTATTGGTATTATATATTTATATCAAAATTCGTTTATTCTTCCTGTGGGTTGTATTTAGTTCTGTAGATATCCAATGACTTCTTTTATTCACTTCCAAATTTATTTTGTTTTTTCTTTTCAAATTTATTCAGAAATGTTTTACTTCAAAATAATTTGTTTTATCTTTATTAATATTTTTCACAAAAATAATTTGATTTTTTCTTATATACCGTGCACCAATACAGATATGACATACATGTCCAAAGAATTAAATTTCTTTTATTTTTGTGTTCCTTTGAAACGGTACTTTATTGATGATGTATATACATATATGTATGTAGGTATGTATAACTTAGCGGTAATTCTTTCTTTCTTTGTTATATATTTTTCTTTTTTGTACCAATTTGGTTATTGGAATTTTAAACTTTTGCTTTTTTCTGTATACTTGCACTCAGTATAACAGTAAATTTTGTGGATTCTTCTTGAAAATTCTGTTGTTTCTTTTAATTTTAACTTCTTTTATGTATATACATATATTATATACACTTAGTACATGCACTGTGTCAGTAAATTTAACTGTTTTCCTTTATTTAAAACTTTGGTTTGTAGTTTTTTTTTGTTTTTTTTTTTAAATTTTAAATATACCTTTCTACACACATCCACATGTACCTATGTATTTAGTGGATTTCTCAACTATATATTTAAATCTTTTACATACATCCATAAGTATATATACAAAAAAAATAAAAAAGAAGATATATATATATATATATATATATATATATATATATATATATATATATATATATATATATATAGAAGAAAAAATTAAGATCTAGATATATGGTGAAAATAAGTGTATATATACTTATGGATGTACATATGTAAAAGATTTAAATATGTGGTTGGGAAATCCACTAAATACATAGGTACATGTGGATGTGTGTAGAAAGGTATATTTAAAATTTAAAAAAAGCAAAAAAAAACCCTACAAACCAAAGTTTTAAATAAAGGAAAACAGTTAAATTTACTGATACAGTGCATGTACTAAGTGTATATAATATATGTATATACAAAAAAGAAGTTAAAATTAAAAGAAACAACAGAATTTTCAAGAAGAATCCGCAAAATTTACTGTTATACTGAGTGCAAGTATACAGAAAAAAGCAAAAGTTTAAAATTCCAATAACCAAATTGGTACAAAAAAGAAAAATATATAACAAAGAAAGAAAGAATTACCGCTAAGTTATACATACCTACATACATATATGTATATACATCATCAATAAAGTACCGTTTCAAAGGAACACAAAACTAAAAGAAATTTAATTCTTTGGACATGTATGTCATATCTGTATTGGTGCACGTTATATAAGAAACAAATCAAATTATTTTTGTGAAAAATATTAATAAAGATAAAACAAATTATTTTGAAGTAAAACATTTCTGAATAAATTTGAAAAGAAAAAACAAAAAAGAAGAACAAAATAAATTTGGAAGTGAATAAAAGAAGTCATTGGATATCTACGGAACTAAATACAACCCACAGGAAGAATAAAAGTATTTTGATATAAATATATAATACCAATAACTTATATAGATGGGTCTATTTAAAAAAAAAAACGCAATTTTTGTGTCCCCGCACTTTACACTACTATTTTATGTAAAAAAAAACAAAACAAAAAAAAAACAAAAATGTGAGAGTGATCAGCGAGGAATATGTAACAAAAAAACTTAATTCTCAAATTTGTATGTTGGTTTTTTTGTTTATTCAGAATGGTGTTTTGTATCTCTCTCTGACTCCTTCCATACAAAAGCATGTGTCCCCCGCTAGAATTTTTAGTAAACAAAATAAAATGTAGTCAAGAAAAAAGTAAATATGCAACAGTTTTCGAATTATTGCGTTTCTTTCTTGTGTTTTGATTTGTTATAGCCGTCAAAACTTAATTAGTGCGAATTTGGCGTTGCAAAGAAAAGTTGTCCCCACAATTTGCATTGAGCGTCACTTTTTTATAATTCAAGTTATATTACTAGTTTTCAATTTGCATTTAAATAAAGTAAATAACGTAAGGAAAGTACAAACTTTAATTATTACAAAAGTGAAAAAGCAAAAACAAAAAAAAATCTATTAAAAAATTGTGCATTTGCGTAGTTTTTGTGAACACCATGGTAAGGGCGCTATAAAATTTCATGAGCGTCACGCTAATTTTTTTAAAAGTGATTATGGGCATTTCAATTTTGGCGTTACGTTACTTTTGTACGACGATATGTTGAAAAAAACTTTAAAAACCATAATTTAAAAAAGTATTTTTCTCACATTAGAGAAGTGATTGGATAGCTCTATATTCAGCAAAAAAATGGAAATAGTTGAGCCTAAGAATTTCAAGATGTACTCCAAAAAGTGACCTGGCGTTACGTTACAAAAAACGGAAGTGCGATTTGACTTTGATAACAAAATTGTTGAACTCTGCGAATTGGGCAAGTACTTTTAATCAAATTTTTTTTGATGGGTTTTGGACCAATATACATTTATTTTCCAAGTTATAAATTGAACAAATCTTTTTTCCTTTTTTTTCTTTTATGAAAATTGGTCTGGCGTTACGTTACTAGCGTTACATTACTAAAATTTCCACTTTATTTTATTATGTTAAAAAAATGCGAAAAAGACATAAATATTAGAAAATTATATAAAAACTACAAAATACTAAATATATTTTTTGCATTTGTTTTATTATTAAATATTTTTGTAGCAACAGTTTTGCAATAAGAGTATTATTATGAAATTGATTTTAGGAATGTTAATTATAAAGAGAAAATGCCCTTGAAGTTAAGAAACAATTACAAAAACGAGAACTTCAAACTTGTAGCTCAGTATTTCACCATCCCAACAAAAGAAAGCTTTAAGCTCCTAAATTTAATTTATTTTAGAAGTTTCTCCTTTATAATACATTAGGAAAATATCTGTTTGTTAAATTTTAATTTTTCGATCAAGGTGGACTTTTTTCTGGAAATGCCCATATATTAAATGTAAAAAATTGAATATAGTAAGAATTTTAACGAACATTTTTTATTGCTATATTAAATTGAATTAAGATTCTATAGGCTAATAGTTCGAAATTTTTTAATTTAAATCTCAGAAAGACATGATAAATATTCCAAGGCACAAAGGCAAGTCATCATCAGTTTTTGTTATTCAACTTACACAGCAGAGCAGAACAGCTGTTTTCGAAAATTCAAACCAAATAAGTTTGAATTAGGTATGATGGAACAAAAAATTCAGAAAAATGGGACACGAAGAAAAATAATCAAACGGAAAATTTTTGTTTTTTGAAGAATTTTTTTCGAAAGACGGAACCCTTTCATCATCAGTGCTCATGTGTATTGTGTTTGTCACCACTTATTAGGTGGCTTAGTTGAATTTGATAACAGTTCCTATTTACACAAATTTTATTGTGAAAAAGAATCCGAGAACTGTATCAACCTGATGTTAACATGTTATTGTTATAATACCCGTGTTACCGTTTGATTATTTTTCTTCATGTCCCATTTTTCTGAATTTTTTGTTCCATCATACCTAAGTCAAACTTATTTGGTTTGAATTTTATACTTAAGTACATGTGAACGTTTTTCCAATTTTTTATTATTAGTAGCTCAAGCCATAGCTTAAATTTGTATATAGTAAGAATTTTAACGAACATTTTTTATTGCTACATTAAATTGAATTAAGATTCTATAGGCTAATAGTTCGAAATTTTTTAATTTAAATCTCAGAAAGACATGATAAATATTCCAAGGTACAAAGGCAAGTCAACATCAGTTTTTGTTATTCAACTTACACAGCAGAGCAGAACAGCTGTTTTCGAAAATTCAAACCAAATAAGTTTGAATTAGGTATGATGGAACAAAAAATTCAGAAAAATGGGACACGAAGAAAAATAATCAAACGGAAAATTTTTGTTTTTTGAAGAATTTTTGTTTATTTTTTATTTACTTTTTGTAAAAGAATAAAATTTTTTTCGTTAAACTTTAAATTTGGCATTATTTCTTGTTTACGTGCATCAAAATCTAATGATCGTCACAATATATCTTGAGCGTCACACTTAGTTTTTTCCCTTAAAACGCTTATAGTTGCATGTTTTTTAAATACATTGTTACAAGCATATTACTTTGCAAGTAACCTCTAAGTTCAAGTCTTTTTTTAACAAAAATTTACATATTTTCATATTAAAATTTTAAAATAACTAGTCACTTTTAAAAAAAATTCAAAATTAAGGTGAATCGTGATTTTGTGTTTATAATCGAAAAGGTGATTTTCGCAAAAGTCAATCTTGAGAAACAAAAGAACATCGTAGCAAGCTTGAATTTCAAATATTTGTTCATTTTTAGCTCTTTTTTATACATATTTGGTGTGTGACGCTCAAGATAGAAATCATAGAAAACCTAAAAAAAAATCAAAATAAATATTGATTTTTTTGAGAGCCTAAAAGTACCACCGGATTCTTCATCAATTTCTACATATATTGGCCACTCTTACAGGCGAATTGAAAAAACTTTAAAAAGAAGCAAAAAAAAACTCGTTGTGAAGGTTTTTTTTTAAATTGACCCACATACATACATAAATACGAAATAGAATCAAATACTTACCTTCATATATGCGCAATTCATTTCATACATTATACCTACATACATATATTTATAACAGTGGTGTTCAAAAATTAAAGTGAAGATGTTTGGTGAGAGACTTTGCCTAGCAAACATAATGTCAAACGCTTAAAATAAGAAAAAAATACAGAGTTTTTGCCAAATATAAACAACTTATTAAATGAATGTAATTTTAGTTTTAAGAAAAAAAATATCGGGGACAGTAAATAGCAGTTATCAATATTAAAGTATAGAACAGTTATATTGAGAAAAAACAAAAATAAATATTTTTAAACCTGTTTTTTATGTAAGATTAAAACTTGTATCATTCCTCGTTATAATTTTTAAAATCGCTTTGAAAATTTTAAATTAAACATTCCATGTTAATAATTGCATGACAATTGCGAATTAGTAAAATGTTTTTTAAGTTCAAAGAAGTTATTTTATTTCGCTGCTTAGACCAAACATTTTTCATGTTTGAAAAAATTTGTTCACATAAGTAAGTAGTGGAAACAAATTATAAATATTTTAAATAAATTTTTTTGAGCTGGTGACATATTGCAACATCTAAATTTTTCCAAAACTCCGGACTACTAATTTTATCGAAATCTTTTACTTCAGATCTAATTCAATTTCGACTTTAACTTTCGTGTTCAATTGTAATTGAATCGCTTGTGTTTGCTATGCTTCGTCCAACAACAATGCTTAATAAATTTCTGAAATAAAATGACAATGACCATCCGCATGTGTTCTCATCGCTTGCTCAACGACGACTGAATTAAAATTTTTATAATAGCATAACAAATTTGTGTAAATTTTTTAAACAATTGTTCTATGGGCTGAACACCACTGATTTATAACATTCATGCATACATACCTATATACATTCGTAATTACACACATATATACAGTGCACTCTTGAAAACGTTAACTAATTAAAACCGCGGGTGTTGACGTTTATCAAATTGTTGACGTTTATGAATGTAAAATATTTTAATAAAGAACATATACGTAGTGTTTATGTTGATCTGTGGTTTCTTACAATCACATGTAGCCTGAAGAAAATATGCGGTTTTGTTGTCCTCTCAAGCACCTTAACCTGGAGGAAGAGCTCTAAGAAAACAATTCGTTTACTGTCTTAATAAAACTCCGAATGTAAACTTTAATTGACTTTCTTTTATACAAACTAATTAAAGTAAGAACTGCTTATCTATTAATAATTAAATTGTGTTAAAAGTGCTTGTTTAACAGTGACCTATATTTATTTCAGAAACTAAAATGCTAACTTAAATGTTTATAATTGTGAAATGTGCATACGGTAATTGACATTTATTTGTGCATAGCGAATGAAAATAATATTACCTAATTTAACACGTTGAGCATTGTTTATCAACAACTAAATCATAAAGTAAATAAAATATTAAATTACAATAAATAATTTACATGAACATGCTCCCCGCGTTGAGAGAACCTCAAAAATAAAGAAACAGTAAGATAACAATTATATTATTAATATGCTGAGCTGTCATCAGATGAGAGGCTGTGTTGGTTATTATATGTGTACAGTGAAGTCAGTTTATGCTTGCTGCATACGAGGCGCTGGAATTGGAGTTGGGTTATTCAGTTGAGATTTGAATTTTCGCTTGATAAGTAGATAGATTGAAATGCAGATTGTGATGACCAACGCTGTGTAGCCAACTGCCATGTGATGGTAATTATGAACTTCAATTTTGTTTGGTAAGTTCATTATTTCTTGTGCGGCCAATGAGCTTTGTAGAGTTGTCAAATTTTTTACTTGTGACTTATACTCGCTTGTTTGTATTTTGTTTAGTAATGGTTGCAAATGTTCTTGCTGGTTCTGTTCGGTTGGTTCCCAAAAACTAGCGTATGATGTCTTCAGTGAGCAAGCAAAAATTTTTTGTCCATGCATCGTCATGAATCTGTATTTGAGAATGCAGTCTGTCCAGAACAAGCAACCCAGATCCTTAAGTGTTAGCTGTGTAATTTCCTGTTTGCACATTGCTGTTGCATGAGATGTGCCCAGAACTGCGTAGTTCCATTTGTTTTTGTGGCGGAGCGGGATCCAGGCTAGAGTATCTTCAATTTGCTGTACAGGGCAATCTGGTCTAGTATTGTTGTAAAACAAATTCATTTCACAGGAACATGTTGAGGAGCCCTGGTCATATCTTACTTGATTCGGAGAGCATAAATACGTGTCGTCTGCAAGCAGTGAGCATAATTCGAATTCAGTGTTACTTATGGTAAAATATTGCCTTCGAGCAATGTTAATGATCAGAAGGGCTGCACAAGGCTTTACCGCAACAAGAGTTTTGTTGATCCAATTTGGTACTGGAATAATATTAAATATTTGAAACCGGTCGCATTCAACTAATGGTAACGTAATACTAAATACTGCTGTGTTTTTTGTGAGTCCAGCCTTTATCCTCATTAGTTTGTACAGTTGTAACGTATCTTCGCTTTTTACCGGTAGTTCTAACGATTCGGGTAAATGGAATTTAATTTTTTCTACTTCCTGCTGTAACTGGTGAGGAGTTAAT
The DNA here is from genome assembly GCA_951800035.1 of Linnaemya tessellans. Taxonomy (NCBI): domain Eukaryota; kingdom Metazoa; phylum Arthropoda; class Insecta; order Diptera; family Tachinidae; genus Linnaemya; species Linnaemya tessellans. The sequence goes on from OX637534.1 coordinate 46,686,084, forward strand.
AAGAATGGACTTATTATGCCATGGTGAGTGTTTGTCAGAATGTCAAGTATTGACGATTGTGTGCGCTGCAGATTTGCTGCCGTAATACTTAATTGAATACATAGTGTTAAAAATATACGGTAAATTTTTTCTTGATGATATTCTTCTCTATTGTCTCGTATCATATTGTGCACCTCTGCTATTTGTAGATCGATTTGGTCAAACTTGTTCTTCACTGCTTCCTGGTCGGCTTTCATGATGTTGATTGTTGAATCTATGACCGATGTCTGATTTTTTAGCAGGTTCAACAAATGCGCTTCGTTTTCCTTAATTTGTGAAATCTTATGTGCCATTTCCTTTGCGTATTCGGAATCTAATACCCCAAACAGGGAATTTGCAATATTCCCAACCACGTCAAGAGCTGCTCTTTTGTGTATTCTTCCTGAGAGTAACGTGCTGTCTAAAGTTAGTTCTGCCTCAGTGTGCTCAAAATATTTTACTAGATTTGCACATGTTGCTTTTTCTAGCATTTCTTTACACAAATGATTTAGCGTCTTTGTACCTTGCGCGAATACCGCTGCTTCAGACCAAAATTCTTTTAAATCATAATAGATCACTAATTTCCATTCTGTGGATGAAATTGCTGCCGATCGGATTCCTTCAAAATGTATGCCCAACTGATTTCCAAATCTTTTGTTATGTATTTGTGCTCCTAATGCCATTGGTATTGGGAGTTTCCACTTTTTCTTGTTGCGTAGTAACCCACTCTTCATTATCAGCCCAATTATGAATAACAACTCCCCGGGAATTTTCTCTCTTTTCCCTTATTCTAAATAGAATCTCCCCGGGAGATTTTTCCCTTCTCCCTTATTCTAAATAAACTTCGAAAAAAATTAATAAACCCGAAATGCTACACTAAACATTATTTGTTTTATTTAAAAATATTTTTTCAGTACTGATGCTTGTTTTTCACAAAAATATTTTTCACTTTTTAAGTCAAAACCAAACAACTGAAAGCAAAACAGTTGACTGCGAAAATTCGAAATTCCCTTTCCCATAATACTGTTCTCCCCGTCTGTTTAGAATAAGAGAGTTTTATTCCCGAGAAAATGAATTCCCCGGGAACTCTTTTCCCCTGGAATATTTATAATTGGGGTGTATGTCCTTCAGATATTTTATTTTGTTGCGAGCTACTTGGATCATGAGAGTCTTGGTGGTGAAGCGCTTCACCACATTCCACATTGTCGACTGGTAATGGTGCTAGGCGCGCAATAGCTTTTCTGCAAACTCCAGTCGATGTTTTTACATCAACTACCCGAACAATTCAATCATCTCCATAATGCACCTTTATGACTCTTCCTAATGGCCAGTTTAGTGGTGTTGTGTTATCTTCCTTTACTATGACCATGTCTCCAGTTTTAATATTATTATTCTGTGTCTTCCACTTATGTCGATATTGGAGTTCACATAAGTATTCTTGTGACCATCGTCTCCAAAATTCGTCCTTTAAATGTGTTACCAGTTTCCATCTTGTCAATAGACTTGTCTTGTGTTCCGCCGCACTTACGTCGACTTGAGCATTCAGTGGCTCTCCAATGAGAAAATGACCAGGGGTTAGTGCAGCTAAGTCATTTGGATTGTCTGACATTGGACTTATTGGACGAGAATTAAGGATACCTTCGATTTCTATGATTACAGTATCAAGTTCTTCATACGTCAAAGATGAAGTAGCAGTACTTCTAATTAGATGATGTTTTGCCGATTTAACTGCGGCTTCCCATAAACCCCCGAAATGGGGTGCTCTAGGCGGTATGAAGTGAAACTTGATTCCCCTAGATGTACACTCTTTATTTATTTTGTTTTGAGCTGAGTATAAGGGTCCTCCGACCCTTATAATGCTGTTAGTATCAATAAAAGGAGTAAGATTCTTGTATGGACTATTTCTACTGACTTTCTTATATTTTCTTAAGTTTTTTAAATCTTCTTCAAAATCTGAACTTTGCATTCCACGGACGATCACTACTAGAGCCTGTTCTAATTCTTGAACTGACAGCGCTAACTCCTATTTTCGTGTGCGTCTTCTCGCGTTATTGATGAATCTGAGCATGTAACCTACCACCCGTTGTAGCGTTCTAAAAGACCCATTGTGCTGTACGCTATAAACTATGATTGACGTGTCACTTGGTACATTAGTTGATGTGGTGACTGCAGCAATTTTTATTAGTTCCATGTTGCTATTGTAGAAACATAGGTCCGTAGAACCATAAAGTGCTGGCTACTAATTTTGATGGGAAGAGTCCTCGTGATATCATATCCGACCGGGTTTTCTTTAGATCTCACGTGTCTCCATTGTTCTGCAGAAATTCGGTTAGACACAAATGTGTGATAGCATGACGATTCAGAGTTGATCCAGGCTAAAACTATTTCTGAGTCAGTCCATAGATATGTGGGTGCACTCTCTAGTTTTATATCCTTCTTTACTCTTGCGGTTATTTGAGCGCTTAACAGCGCTGCGCAAAGTTCGAGACGAGGTAAGGTTTGGCATTTTAATGGAGCTACCCGTGATTTTGCGCATAGTAGTCTCATTTGATTGATCCTACGTAAATAGTTGCACCATAAGCCTTTTCTGACGCGTCCGCAAAAGCATGAATTTGTATCCTGGAAGAGATATTCCCTTCAAAGATGTGTCGTGGAATTTCCAGATTCTTTTATTGTTGCAATTCATTACGGAATGTTGTCCACCTCATATGAAGATTTGTGGGTAACACATCATCCCATTCCAGTTTTGTTTGCCAAAGCTCCTGAATGAACATTTTAGCAGAGACTACAATTGGTGAAAGTAGTCCTTACGGATCAAATAGTCTAGCTAAATCTGAAGTAACTGTTCGCTTTGTAACTTCCTGTATTTCGTTGAGCACTACCTTAATACAAAATTTATCACGTTTTGGCATCCATGATAAAGCTAACGTTTTTACTGTGTGATTATTTTCACTGTTGAAGTCAAAATTAACTTCTTGTTGAACTTCTACAATTGTTTGAAGTAGTTGTGGATGATTTGCAGTCCACTTTTGTAGCTTAAATCCATGCTGGCTAAGTATATACTTCAACTCTCTCTGAATTGCTATGGCTGTGTTTAGGTTATCATCTCCACCGATCCCATCATCCGCGTAAAAGTTTTCAAGCAAAAATTGGGATCCCCATGGGTATCGACTCATGTTTGTTTTGGCTAAAGTCTCCAAGAATTTGGTTGCCAAATATGGGGCAGCTCGTGTTCCATAGGTAACAGTATTTAGCTGATAATATTTTACTGCTACTGTAGGATCCTCCCTCCATATAATGGTTTGATATCTTCTATCTTCCGGATGTATTAATATTTGTCTGTACACTTTTCAATATCTGTCGTAAAAACGAAGCGTGGCATTCGGAACCGAAGTAAGATAGAAAATAGTTCACTTTGAAGTGTTGGTCCTGTGTACATTAAGTCGTTCAGTGACATACCCACAGACGTTTTTGTAGAAGCATCGAAGACGACACGTAATTTTGTTGTTAAGCTATCAGGCTTGAGTACGCAGTGGTGAGGGATAATATTGTAATGATGGTAGATATATTGATTTTTGTATTCCTACCCGTGTTGTTAGCCGGCGCTGATAAACGCCATTGGCTTAAGGTATTTTTATACTTTTTCCTTTTTGCTGTGTATAGCAAATACCTTTTTAGCTTAGAGCAGATGAATGCTCCTAAGGAAGAAGTTGAAAATGCCGATTTTAGGCTTGACTTCAAATTGATCCTTTATTACAAAAATCATTGTTTATATACCAAAATAACGGGATTAGAATACAACATTCTTGGAATTCCTTAAAACTAAATAAATTTCCAATAGCTTAATTTAGCCTAGCATATTATTTATAATTCCCATGCATAATAACTACATTGGCATGCATGGTAGACTTTAATAGATACTCTACACCCTAACCCTCTAGAAAAAAAATTATTTATAATATTTTTTTTGTTTTTTTGTTTTTAAAATTTCTTTAAGTTATTATTGTGATATTCTTTAAATGTGTTCCCTAGATCTAGGACAGAGTTCACCCCTTTGTTTTGTATTATCTTATAAGGACCGTGGTACGGGGGCTGATATTTTCTTCTATTGTAATTTCTTACTAAAACCATGTCGCCTACGTTCAAATTCAACGGATTTATCTTTTTACTTTGCTCAACACGTTTTGATTTTGTTAACTCTATTAGCTCTTTTGCCTTATGCGAGGAAAATCTTAGCCTTGCTCTTAATTCATTGACATATTTATCTATATTATAAACGGGTTTATTATCTAACCATTTATCGTTTGGTAAGTTTGGCAATTTTCCAAATATCAACTCGTATGGAGTATAACTGGTATCTATATGAGGCGTTGTATTGTATGCAAAACAGAAATAAGGGATCCAATAGTCCCACTCATCCTGTTTGCAGAAGTTCAAGAGAAACTCGTTAAGTACCCTATGATTTCGTTCTATAGCACCCAGAGTCTCGTGGTGATACTGTGTGCTAAAGTGCTGTTTTATTTCTAAAAGTTTGCATACCTCAGACATTAATTCGTTCACAAATTCGGTACCGTTGTCTGATTTGAGTATTTTGAAATGACCGTATACTAAAATTACATTTTCTACCAGACTTTTTGCAACTGTTTTAGCTTCCTTTGTCTCAATAGGACATGCTATGACGTATTTCGTTAAGTCACACTGCATAGTTAATATATATCTGTATCCATTTGAATATCTAAATGGCTCTACAGTGTCTATTGACACAACTTCAAACCCAGTACTTGGTGTATCTGTTATTACAAGTTTCTCCTTCGTATGTCTTGTTTGCTTGTTAATTTTGCACTCTTTGCAATTCAGTATGTATTTCTTTATCATCTTGCTCATATTTTTCCATATATATCTCTGCTTGAGCTCTAACGTTGTTTTCCTGACACCCAAATGCCCTCCTATAACCGAGTTGTGGTACTCATCGATGATTTTGTTTTGTAATTTGCTATCGACTATTCTTTCTGGTTCTTTGTAAACTAAAATTTTTAACCATTCTCTGCTTGTTCTTTTTAGCGCATTGAACATATCTTTAAATTCCCTATATCCAACTATTTCGAATATTTTGTCGCTATCCCTTAACGCAAGTTCCTCTATTCCTAACGATACAGCTTTCGATAGCAGCTTCTCCAATGACATCTGAGTGCTTATTGGATTATCACCACTTCTAATAACTATTTCTATATCACTTACTATAACCTCAGGTATCTTTAGATTCCTCTCCACTTCGAATCTTATTTTTTTTTATGGTTTTTATGTCCGAGTTTGAAGTACACTCCCATATAAAAAGTTGATCAGTCTTCTTATTGGAAATGTCGTTCCCGAGCTTGCTCTCATCCTGTGTATTTAAGTTCTTTTTCATAGTTCGTGTTATTGCTAGTATTTCCTTTGGTTTTTAGTTTTCTTCTGTGGGAATTAATGCTTTTAACGTGCTAGTATTTATTACTATTCTAGACAATGCGTCTACGTTTGTGTTTACTTTGCCTTTTTTGTACGCTATTTCGAAGTCGTAGTCACACAGATCCAATCTGATCCGCGTCATTTTGGACGATGGATTCTTATGCGAGAACAATGACACTAACGGTCTGTGGTCGGTTACCACATAAAACTTCCTGCCATAAAGGTATGGTCTAAAAAAATTTATGCCCCAATGAATTGCTAATAATTCTTTCTCTATGGTCGGCTTATTTAAGTCATGTTTGGACAACGTTTTGCTGGCATACGATATCGGTAGGTCAGCCAACAGTGGGTGCTGTTGGCTGAAGTAGTAGAACACGAGACTATGAAGCGGAGAGTCCTGAGTTCGAGCCCCAGCTGAGTCATGAAATATTGTGTTGAATTCTTCTGATCAGCATTAGTGCGTGGTTGTGTTAGTTGTTGCCAGCCTGTTTTCAGTGATGAAGGCATATTACTGATCACTGGACAATTACTGACAGCGACTGACCCAATCATGTACTAAAAGCAGAGTAACAGCACCCACCTTCGTCGGCCCTGTAGCAAAAATTAGCCGGCGAAGTAAAAGGTTGAAATAGCTACAAAAAAAAAAAAAAAAAAAAAACGGTCTATCTTCTCATCTTTCCTAATCTGTCCCCTCAATACTATCCCCTCGTTTTCAGTTCCAGCGCAATGCATTGCATATATAGGGGACATCCCCTGAGTGCTGGTCCTACTCCTAAAAAAAAAAAAAAAAAAAATATTGCCTTGTGACAGTACTGCTCCAAGTGCGAAATTAGAAGCATCTGTCGTTAATATAAATGGTTTGTTAAAATCTGGGTACTGCAGAATTGGTGGTGTTATTAACTTTGTTTTTAATGTCTCAAATGAATGTTGACAATTTGCATCCCACTCAAAAGTTTTATTTTTCTTTAGCAGCGAATTTAAATTTCCCGCTATTTTTGCGAAGTCTGGCACGAATCGCCTGTAATAATTACAAAACGCTATGAAACGCCTAACGTCATCAGTATTTTTGGGAACAGGATAACTTTCTATTACCTTATGTTTGGAAGGATCCGTACATACACCTTTTTCGGTAATTAAATGGCCTAAATACACCACCTCTGATTTAAGAAACCTGCATTTACCCGTGTTTAACTTTAAGTTGTATTGCCTTAGCTTTTGAAATACTTTCGATAAGTTATCGTGATGGTGTTGTACACTGCAGCCAAATACGATAATATCATCTACATATAAAAATGCCTCAGCTCCTCAAACCACTTAGCGCTATAGTTAACATTCTTGGGAAACTATTGGAGGATATTTTTAATCCAAATGGAAGACGTGTAAATTGAAAATGACCATTTCTGGTTGAAAATGCGGTCAACGGCCTTGAACTCTTATCCAAATTAATTTGGTGAAACGAACTGGTCATATCTAGTGTGGAGAAATATTTTGCTCTTCCTAGCTTATCAAGAACATCCTCTATTTTTGTAAGCGGAAATTTGTCATTCACTATTCTTTCATTTAATTTACGAAAATCGACCACTAGACGCCATTTTTTTGTATCATTTACGGATTTTTTTGGTATTACCAATAATGGTGAATTATACGGACTGACCGAGGGTTCGATAATCTCATCTTTTAGTAGCTTGTCTATTTGTTCATTTATTTCCTTCATCTGTGATTCGGGTAGCCTATATGGTTTTATGTATACAGGCGTTGAGTCTGTTGTTTGAATTTGCTGTGTGTAAAAGTTATTCACTAACCTTTCGTTATCAAGGTGAAAAATATCACTATACTCAGTAATTAGATTAATTAAAGAATGCCTGGCTTTTTGGTCTGTCGACTCAATATTTAAAACTCTTAGTATTTTCCCTACTCGCTCTTTGTCTTCCCGTTGAACACTAGTGTGGTATTTGTATATATTGTACTCTGACAATTGTTTCGTTTCTAATCTCAACTCATCCAATACTACATCTTCATCATTCGTGTTTAATAATTTTACGTGTTGTATGCCGACAGCTGGTATAATACAGTTTCCTACGTAAACTCCTGAAGTTATTTCTTTGTTTAAAACCACACTTTCTTCCTCTGTAACTACATTAACAGGTACTATCGCCTCAGATCTCGCGGGAATAATTATCTTTGCACTGTAAATTCGTTTTGGAGCAATTGGCAATATAAACTCTTCGTTTGCTATACGGAAGGTTGTTGTGTACGTCTCAAAATCAATTTTACACATATGCTTTTCTAAAATATCTCTTGCTATGATTCCATCGGTGCTGATTGGGAAATCATTTTCAACTATATGAAACTGGTGATTCAAAAGTTTATTTCCAAATTGAAGGCTCAAATTCGCTATACCTACACTCTCTATTGTATCTAAAGTGATACCACTTAGTAACGATATACAATTTCTATTTATCTCTTCTATATCTCCCAACTTACAGATAGATATATCAGCTCCTGTATCTACTAAAAATTTTAGATCTCCTTTTATGGTTTTACACGTTATTGTCACTGAATTGTCAGTGGTAGTTGAAAGTTTGAATATTTTTCGCCCTTCTGGATAACAATTTTTGTTATCCGGCGCTTCTAGTTTCCCTGATTACGACCATTATTATTTCCCCTGTACGAATTGTTTCTACCCGCATTATATCTTGACGAACTGTCAACGTTGTAACTATTATTAAAGTTCATATTATTTCTGTTTCTACCATTGCTATGAAGCCTATTATGCTCTCCACTGTAGTTGCTATTATTATTGCGGATTCTATTGTGGTTATTGTTGTTTGCACGATTGTTGTTGTTATATGAGTTGTGGATGTTGCGCTCATCTGCAAAACTATTATTATTTCTTTGCCTATAAAACTGTCTATTGCCTCTCTGCGAACTGTAATTATGTCCGTTTTCTCGTCTCCAAACTCTGAAAATATTGCTACCACTACTTTGCAAATCCCTTTCTATCGTTAAACATTTTTCCGCCGCTTCATTTAACGTCTTAGGAGTACATGCCATTAACGTACTCTTGTATTCGACGTTGACCCCTTTCATAAACACATTCAGAGCCATGCTTTCGGTCATTTTATAAATTGCGCTCTTCGCCTCTTGTGTGGGATTTTCCAATGCTTTTATCTCAAAACTGGTTAATTGTTCAGACAGCAGTGCAACTTTTTCTCTATATGCCACTATGTTCAGACTTGCTTGCCTAACCGTTCCAAATTCAGTTAAAACCTGTTACAGCGTTCTGGGATTAATTCACTATAATATTGATAAATAAAGAAAACCTTATGTCTAACATAAATTCTAAAAAAAAAGATGGTAATATTGTTAAAAAAAATTCTTTTCTGGCAGTGCTTAATTTAATATGGTTTAACTTAAAATTCGTATTGTCACCCTGTGTTTACCAACACTACTTTACAATTTAGTGGCAACCTTTTTTCCAAGCAGCTGGAATTGACAAGTATGTTTTTTTTTATCCAGTGCTTCTTTTATCAAATTTGTTTTATCTTCCCTTAAATTTTCTTTTTTTTCTTAAATCATTTTATTGCAAAATTAGTTTTTAATATTAATTTTAAACTCAGTGTGTGTATAAATAAAAAAAAAATTCTCAATTTTTGCGATGCTTCGCCATTTCGGCCTCCAACAAATCAATTTGTGCCCAAACTACACTTGCTCGTTGCCAAGATGGCGGTGGGTCTGCCTCCACAACAGCTCGTAGCGCAGCCAACTTTCTTCTCAGACGCACAATTTTCCCACCTCTTCGGTGCCTTGGCCGTTGTATCTTGGGAATCGCGGTAAGTAACTCGTCTACCTTCTTCTGTTGTCTCCTACGGTACTCCTCTATCGTGATGGGGTTAGGACCAGCAGTTATCGGGGTAGCTTTGTTTATAGGTTTCCCCTTTGTCGTGTCCGCAGGTTGATACTCCTCCGTGGGGATTTTATTGTCCTTCGGATTTGGCAGGATCGCCATGTAATGATGGTAGATATATTGATTTTTGTATTCCTACCCGTGTTGTTAGCCGGCGCTGATAAACGCCACTGGCTTAAGGTATTTTTATACTTTTTCCTTTTTGCTGTGTATAGCAAATATCTTTTTAGCTTAGAGCAGATGAATGCTCCTAAGGAAGAAGTTGAAAATGCCGATTTTAGGCTTGACTTAAAATTGATCCTTTATTACAAAAATCATTGTTGATATATTAAAATAACGGGATTAGAATACAACATTCTTGGAATTCCTTAAAACTAAATAAATTTCCAATAGCTTAATTTAGCCTAGCATATTATTTATAATTCCCATGCATAATAACTACATTGGCATGCATGGTAGACTTTAATAGATACTCTACAATATATCTTGGCATTGATTCAGTATTAATGTCTATTTGAGTCATGTGGCCTATTGCTTCATATTCTTTCATGAAGGCCTTATATTGCGCTTTAATTTTTGGCGCTTTTGCTAGTCGTCTTTCTAGTGCTAGAAATCGGTTGAATGCAATTCCGTGTGAATCGCCAATTACGTTAGGTTTGTTGCAAAATGGTAATCTCACCATATATATCCCCGTTTTTTCGATTGTACGAGTTTCAGTAAAATGTTCTTCGCATATTATTTCTGAAGTCGACATTCCCTTATCAGATGTTTTTATGGTTTCAATTTCCCAGAGTTGAGCAATGGCTTCTTCCAAGTTGTCCTCGTCATTGGTACATACTCTACATGAACTTGTATGTGAATTGTATCCGCCTATTTTTCAATATTGGTCAATATTGATGAGTTGAGATGGTTGCGGTGAAATTATGTGTGGTAGAACATCTGCCTCCAAACGAGTAGAAAAGTTGCCAACTCGAGAATGTAGAGCGATGTTCACTCGATGTTGAACTTTAGTGTTGCTTGATCCAATGCCGCTAATAGAGATTGAAGCTGCTTTGGGTGAAATTCCGAGACGTTTGACTAACCGTTCGCTGACCAGGTGATCCTGAATCGAGAATTGCTCTGCATTGTATTTCTTTTTCATTCGTTCGAACTTTGATCAGTGCCGTACTAAGAAGCACATAGCTGTTAGAATTGCAATGTTTAGATGTAGCAAGCGACGTGGCTTCTTGATTCATCTGTAAACTGGTTTTGTCTGTTGGTACACCATCCTTTGCTAGATTGTCTTGGAACCTATTTTTTGTAGATGGCTTGTTGATCTGTTCCACATGTTCCAGATACAACAGCGTATTGTGTTTTTTAGAACATTTCATGCAACTTCCTCGCAAGTAATTTTTCGCGCTATGACTAGGTTTTAAACAGTTAACGCAATAGTTTTGTTTTTGAATAAATTGGAGGTGAGCTGATGGTACAGCTGGGGAAACCTTTTACATGAAAATAATGGGTGCCCAGTGTTCTTACATATGATACAGGAACCGCTGTGTTGGCTTTCTGCTGTAATGAAATTGCACACCCTTGTCGTTGAAGTTAAATGTTTACCCTTTTCAGCTATTGCTTCCATTGGCTGGAAATGCCTTTCCAAAAACTGTAGAAATTCTTTGATAGTTGGCACTTCTCCTGGGTTCAAAAGAGATTGTTCGTACCGAAGACGTGTAGCTTGGTCTAGCCTTCTTAATAGCAAATATAGCAGAAGTGGATCCCAGGATGACGTATCTATTTGAAGATTTTTTTTCATGATAAAAGACACTCCTGTGTTCTGTCATGTAGTTATCAGCTGTGGTTTTACTAGGAGCATCTACTAGTTCGTGCAATAGCTTACTGACTAGTAGTCTTTTGCTGCTATAGCGATCGGTTACTACGGCCCAAGCTGCGTCGAAATTTTCTCCAGTAGCCGTGAAGTGTTTGATTAGATTTGCAGCTTCTCCTACCACATGTGTTTTTAGGTGCCAGATTTTTTGAACACTAGGTATTGGCTGCATAACTATAAGGGATAAAAATAAGTCATGAAACTCTTTCCATTTCAAGTAATTTCCATCAAAGTTGGGTAGCGTTATTTTAGGAATTGGTACAGTTAGATGCCCATTGTTATTTTCCGAATGGCAAGATATTAATGGATTGCTGGTGAAATCTTTAATAGTTTCTCGCAATTTCATTTCTAGTTGAATGTATCGCTTCATGTTGTAGCCCTGACTCACCGGATCGTCACTCATTCCCGCTATATTGTAATTTAGTTCTTCAATATTTGCCCATAGTCTGTGGGCAACTTGGGTTTCTTCATTTGTGAAACCATTCGTTAACAAACGTTCTAGCGATGCCATCATTGCAGCTTGTCGGCGCATACTCTTAACGAGTTCATTATTGCAACTGCCTGTTGCCTCACAATGCTTTGTTGTTTGCTGGCTGATGGGCTGTTTCCTTGATTCAGCTGGAGCTACTTTTAGTATTCCTTGTTCAAATAGCTCTTTGTATTGATGCACGACGTCCATTAGTGTCTGGTAGTAGTCCTCACTAAAATATTTGTGTTCTAGCGATAAATTTTCCAGCAATCGAATTTGGTTGTCGGTCACCTCGAAGTTCGAACATTCCTCGTCCAGTCTTCTTAACCGTTCTTGGAAATAGCTAGTGGACTCCTTTCTCGATGAAGGGTCCTTTTTAAAGTTGCGGATTATTGTTTCAATCCGTTCTCCGGTCAATTTTTGCTTGTTGACCAGTTCTTCAAACGAAGCCATGAGTAAATAGTGTCCTGTTGCGGATGCAAATGATTACTGTCCTGCACTTGTTACAGGATCACGTCGGGGTCACCAAAATGTTTAAGTTGATCTGTGGTTTCTTACAAGCACATGTAGCCTGAAGAAATTGTGCGGTTTTGTTGTCCTCTCAAGCACTTTAACCTGGAGGAAGAGTTTTAAGAAAACAATTCGTTTACTGTCTTAATAAAACTCCGATTGTAAACTTTATTTGACTTTCCTTTATACAAACTAATTAAAGTAAAAACTGCTTATCTATTAATAATTAAATTGTGTTAAAACTGCTTGTTTAACAGTGACCTATATTTATTTCAGGAACTAAAATGCCAACTTAAATGTTTATAATTGTGAAATATGCATACGGTTATTGACATTTATTTGTGCATAGCGAATGAAAATAATATCGACCTAATTTAACACATTGAGCATTGTTTATTGACAACTAAATCATAAAGTAAAAAAAAATATTAAATTACAATAAATAATTTACACGAACAGATAGTGTGCTTTAAAACGTTTTTTTGACTATAAACTAAAACCAAACATAAACAAATCCAAAAAAGGAACAAAAAAAGCTTTCAGTCTAACTAAAACTAAAAGAACACATTTTAAATGAGATCATATTTTTAATTTCACATACTTATGCATCTAAAAAAAATATGCTATTTTTTTCTGTTGTTTTTCCTTTCCAATAATTGAAAGAGAGCTTTCTCACGTAAACGTCTTAATACATTTAAGTCATTTTGTTCAACATTCTCGCATTGAACCCAATCTAAAGCCCGGTTAAATATTTCGACAGCTTCGTTTGGTTTTATTGTCTGCACATTTGTACACGTATCTAAATCGTTGTCATCATCATCGGTCACTTCTAACTCCTCAATTTCACACGAATTAAAAACATTACCCAGTAGAATATCTTCATTCCACTTCTGAATGGATGGTACTTTATTGTCAACCTTAAAAAAATGCATAAAGTTACTGGTCGCGTCGTTAAAATAAAAGCGACAAACCTGAGGGTTTAGTTCATTAAGCAGATCAACTGCGAGCTCCATTTGTTGTTGCAGTTTCGAGTTTATTTTCTCTCTAAATATGCTTAAGGTAATATTTTCCTCCGGATCTGTCTCATTTTCCGTGAGACGCAAAACATTTTGCCAGCATTTTGCCATTGTATCTTTTCTAACTTTATTCCATGCGGCTTCTAAAAGCATATCAGCATCTCTTAATGTAACAGCTTTCATCGAATCTACTAGATCTGATTTTTTTTGCCGCTATCATGGTTAGAAGACTGTTTCTGTAATACAGCTTCGATATTTTAGTTGCTTTTTGATCCATTGGTTAGATAAGTGGGGTTACATTCGGAGGAAAAAACATTGCAATTATGTTTCCATTTTCTGTTTTAAGCTCTAATTCACTTGGATGAGACGGAGCATTGTCTATCAGAAGGAGCGCTTTAACTGGCAAATTCTTTTTTAAAAGAAAATCTGTTACCTAAAATTAGAAAATCTTAGCTATTAAAAGCGATGTTTATTCTGCAGCACAACAGATATTAACCTGTGGCACAAAGGATTTGTGAAACCAATCGCTGAAAATAGCTGATGTCATCCAGGAGGAGTTGGAACTCTTGTACTCAGTTGGGTAGTTAAAATTTTTGAAAACGCGTGGATTTTTTGCCTTCCCAATCACCAACAATTTAAGCTTATGATTTCCGGAAGCATTAGCACAACATAAAAAAGTGACGCGTTGTTTTTCTGTCTTCACGCCCGGAGCAGTCTTTTCGGCACTTGATACGTAAGACTTTTCTGGAAAAAATTTCCAGAACAAGCCAGATTCTTCAGCATTGTACAGTTGATCATGGCATAGACCCATTTCTTCAATTTTTTGTTTTAGTTTGATTTTAAATGGTTCGACAAGCATAGGCTGCGATGATAGCTTTTCTCCAGTTATTTTAAGCAGGCGAACTCCAAATCTTTTTTTAAAACCCTGCAACCATACATCACTTGCGTTAAAAGAACATTCTTTTTCTTTTACTTTTAGATAAATCTCTTTAGCCTTTTCCTTGAGCGCTAATGCATTAACCGGATAATTCCTTTCTCTTTGCTTAACAAACCATTGATACAGGCGCTTTTCCATTTTCGGCAACTCTGATGCTCTCAACGTCTTTCTTTTTCCCGGACCGGAAAGTGTGTCCAAAATTTAATTTTTTTAATTTTTATCTTGTTAATTGTAGATTTGGAGACACCATATTGCTTTGCTAAAGTATCGCACTTGTACCCTTTTCTAATAAATCCAAAATATTTGCCTTTTCTTGTAATTTAAGCACTTTCGGTTGTTTTGAGCACATTTTAGTAATCTGATACTTACGAGAACAAAAAAGCAACTGAACATACAAAATGACAATATGTATATAGAGATGCAATTTCTTTTCTACTCTATATACTTATAAGGGGAATCCCAAATTTTTCAACTAATTTCATAAAATAAATGTGTGTGTACACAAATCTGTGTATTTTAACTGTTGCTGTTCCCGAGTGCACTGTATATATATATATATATATATATATATATATATATATATATATATATATATATATATATGTACGCACAAATTGCATATGTACGTAAAGGGGAAAATATACATTCACGTACAAATGCAAATAAATAAAATTTAAACATGATTACCTAAATATTTACAGCAATTCCCATACGAATCCGATTAAACCCAGTAAAAAAATATGGATTAACCCATAATCGTGCAATAAAGGAGTAATGACTTGTTCATCCATTTGGAGTAATAAGCGAGCTATCGAAACTTTTTTTTTGTTTTGTTGTTTACGTCTCGCTTAATACTGCAAATGGATCAATGAGGGATGTACCTGTTCGTTTTTGGGTTTTTTTTCTTTGACATAACTGTTAATTGTTGATGTTTTCGTTTTGTTTTTCTATTTTGTTAGTTTAGTTTTAAAAAGTGAAAGACGTGTTATTAAAAAAAGCGAAAAGGTACGAGTATATTAACAAATTGTTGAAAATGTGTCAAAATTTTGTTTTTAAGTGCCATTTAAGACGACTAGTTGAAAAAAATTTTAAAAGTACTCCCTTTATGCTCTTTTAGGAGACAAAAACGATTATTCCATCTGTCGTCATTTTCAAGATCAAAGGGAGTACTCCATAAGGAGCATAAAAGGAGTACTCGTGTCTGTTGCGTTAAAAATCCTATGAGTTCCGGAGTTTTATGGAGTAATCCATTACTCGCAAAGGAGCGCTCCAAGATTTCTCTTTGAATGATCCTATTTCTTACTGGGAACATACTTACCCACATATTTACAATAATTACTATACATATTTACACATATCCACAAATCTATTTAAATATACCTACATACCAAACCACAAAATCTATACATGCATATACATACTTACAAGAATTAAAGATCGGTAGCTCTCTGAAAATAACAGCAAATTTAGACACAAAGAAAGATTGAAATTCTTACTTACAAGCATGAGCTCATGCAATTAACAATTGGTATTTGCATGGTGGTGACAAACCTCTCTTAAGAATCAGTTGATTGCTCTTGATTATGGCTACTCTTACTTTTATTTCATGATATTTAACATTTACATAAAGTCCACTTGAAGAAGAAAGAAAAAGAAACAAAACGACACTCTGTGTATATAAATATACACACGTATATAGCAACATAAGCAAATCTGCATACAATAATACACTCGAAAAATTATGTTAAACAGAATGAAATGAAAAATGAACAGAGTACCATAAACGAATGATACAATTTCAATTGAGATACATACAACGTTAAAATTAGCAAATATAAGAACAAAAGTAATGAATAAGGGCAATATAGCAGATAAATAATCGGTGTTGCCCGAATTATATGATGAAATAAAATTTATTTCTAAGCAATACAATAAAGAAAGCACTCCCCTACAGTAGTTTTTTTACGGTATATACTTTCTGTGTTGACTAAATAGGATGTATTTACTACACGGTAACCCTTTGTTGCACAAAGTCATATACCTAAAAGGACAAAACTCGCTCATTTAAAATTCTAATAGTCACACTCAGATAAGAGATATCCAAGTCCAGAGATATATTTCAGGAGGAAGAAAAAGGAAATATAACTCATATATTACTTAGTTATAAAAATAAAAGGTCCGCTTTCTTAATTGTAGAATCTCTTTCTTATAGTAAAATTCTGTTTAATCACAACCATGATTGGGGTTCATCAGTCTTCTTCAGGCCCAATCACTCCTCTTTAGACAAATCGTCGCTCACTTATCTTTAGGATATGTTCCTCTTCGACTGTGAAAATTTGCAGCAAAGCTAGAGGCGAGGAGCAGACGGAATCAGTCCTGGAGCTCAAGGATCTGGAGGCAAGGTACAAGAAGATGGAGGCTTCTTACCAGGAGTTGATGTTGTCCCAAGATGACGCAGTGGATCCAGAATTTAAACAGTCAGCGAAGGGTGACTGTGCGGCACATGTGACCACCTACTTTCAATGCCATGGCCAAATAGCGGAGCTGTTGAAGGCAGGGCGGTCAGAAGCGGCTAATATAGCGGGATTTCAGTCAACATCACGTTATTCGGTCCCTAATATAGGATTTGATCAAAATTTAGAACACAATAGCTCCAATAACTGTATAAAGCTCCCTCCTTGTGACACAGAGGTTTTTAAAGGGAGTTATGAACAGTGGCCCTTGCTTCGGGATATGTTAGAACACAATAGCTTCAATAACTGTATAAAGCTCCCGCCCTGTTACACAGAGTTTTTAAAGGGAGTTATGAACAGTGGCCCTCGTTTCGTGATATGTTCACTGCAGTGTATATTAATCACTCTAAACTCTCTCCAGTTACTAAACTATATCACCTCCGCAATAAGACAGGAGGCGAAGCTGGTGATATAGTAAAGAGATATCCCCTTTCCCATGATAATTTCCAATTAGCATGGAATGCTTTGAAGGCCCGCTATGAGAATAAGCGGGTCCTCGTGAACAACCAAATAAGAATTTTGTTTGATATCCCTGCGGCGACTAGTAAGGACAGCGAGTCTATTAGGAGGATTCAATCGTCTGTCAATGACTCATTAGCAACGCCTTCAACCCTAGCTGTCCAAGTGGAAAGTTGGGATTCCATTCTCATAAGGCTAATCTCTACATAACTGCCAGAGGTTACGCTCGCCCTATAGTAAAAGTCACTCACATCACCTAGTGAGCTCCCAAATTGGTCCCAAATGTCACAGTTTCTGTTAAACAGATATGAAACTGTAGAACATGTAACAATCATCCAAAGGTCAAAGGATGGCTTAAGCCTAACAAAGGCTCCCAAGGTGCAGACATATATGACCCAGTAGAGTTCGTCTGTATCATGCAAATTATGCAAAGTAGTACATCCACTCAGAACATGCCCTAAGTTCAGAGCTTTTTCGGTCCAGCAAAGAATGGACTACGTGTACAAGAATAATTACTGCAGCAATTGCCTAGGTCATGCCAATATAAAGGCATATTGCAAGAGTAAACACAGGTGTATCTTCTGCAGGATGTCTCATCACACTCTCTTACACATGGCAAGAAAATCTCAGAACACAAACGATAACAATGAATAAGTAAAGAAAGTAGAGGACGCACCCAAAGCGGTGTCTGCACGAGATTTTTCAACAAACGCAGCACGAATTGAAGCTCAAGATGAATAACCCAGTACATCAAGGTGCATACATTCGAATTGCACCATCAACGACGAAAGTATTCTATTACGTACTGCATTAATGCAAATTGAGTGCAGAGGAGAATACTTCACGGTATGAGCGCTAATAGATTCCGGTTTTCAAAGAACGTTTGTAGCTGAAAAGATTAGGCAGAGGCTTCAGCTCCCCTACGAAAGGGCTCATTACGAGATCGTCGGTATTGGTGGGCAAAGGCAGACGGCAAATAAGGAGTGTAACTTTACCTTGTATGCGAGACGTACGAATACAAGAATGTCCGTGAAAGTTATAGTTTTGCCAAAGGTCACGAGAAAACTCCCATGTCATTCCTTCGAAGTTCAGCGTACTAAGGAGCTAGAAGATTTGGATCTCGCAAACCTAGTTTCAATAAGTCCTCGCAGATACATTTAGTTTTAGGAAATGACTATGAGCACTCCATAAATATTGAGGGTATTAAGAAAGGCATATGCGGATGCACTTCTGCGTATAACACCATATTTGGGTGGGTACTTAATGGTCCCATAAGAACTAGTCCAATGCAGTCTTTTACAACGGAAGTAGTCGCTTCTGACGACGCGGATCTTAGTTTCATATTAATAAAGTTCTGGGAAGATGAAGAGATCCCTTCTGCTGCAGTATCGTCAGAGGAAAACGAGTTCTGTGAGAAACTCTATACAGGCACAACCATACGCGATGTAGATGGGAGATACATTGTGAGACTTCCATTCGAACCGGAATTTCCTAACGAAATTTTTCATAGCACTAGCCCAGAACTGTAGGATGGAGAAAACATTGGCGAAGAGTCCTCAACTGCAATCTCAGTACACAGCAGTTTAGAAGAATAGAACACTAGGTCATAAGGTCATGTATTTAGTGGCGGCATACAAAAAATTTATCGCCAAATTCTAGTTCACCCCGAAGATAGACAGTTTCAACGAATTCAATTTCAACCCATCCCAGACGGCCCTACGCAGTATTTTCAGTTGAAAACTGTCACATTTGGTGTAAATTGTGCCCCTTTTTTGCAATTCGCACTCTGCTCCAACTTGCCTCAGACTCAGAAGCTAGTTGTCCAAGGGCGGCTCCGATTTTACGATCAGAAACCTATGTGGACTGCATACTATCTGGTGGGCATACGTTGGAGGAAACCCTTAACGCCCAAAAACAACTAATAGAAGTGTGAAATTCGGCAAGTCTTCCTTTGAAAAAGATAACTGCAAACGAACCTAGTCTACTCACACATTTATCAAAAGAAGATCTCTATGATTTAGAGTTCTTGCCAGACAAGCTCTACCAAAACTCTTGGTATTAAATGGAATGCACTCAACGATTCCTTCTCATACAGTTTCACTCTGATTAGTGTGGCGTCTAGTATAACTAAACGTAAAATTTTATCGGCAGTAGCGAAGCTGTTTGACCCAGCCGGATGGCTATCGCCTGTAGTCATCAGGGCAAAAATTCTTATGCAACGCTTATGGCTAGAAGGTCTACAGTGCAACGAAGAGGTTTCGGAGGACTCGCTACAGAATTGGAACATTTTAGTTCAGGACCTCGCCAAAATAGATATCATAAAAGTTCCACGTTGGCTGCAGAAGTGTTTTCTGATGCTTCGAAATCTGCATATTATGCGACAATATACATGAAGTGCGAGACAGGTACTCAAAATACATTTACCAATTTGCTAGTGGCAAAATGCAAGGTCGCTCCGATACAAACAGTATGCTTACCGCGACTGGAGCTTAATGGCACTCTGCTGTTGGCAAAACTTGTGAATCCTGTCCGCATGTCCCTTAATTTAAAAACTGATGATATTTATTTATGGACCGACTCATCTATTGTTTGAGGTTGGTTGTCAAAATCCCCGTCGTCATGGGAAACGTATGTGGCTAACCGGACGGCAAAAATACATCACTTAGTACCGAGCGCGAGTTCGTTGAAGACTTTGAATCCCTTTGCAGACGATGCTTCAATACTTAGAGTAAATGGTAGATTAGCGCGATCGGCGCTCCCATACAGTGAGCGTTACCCTATAATTCTGCCCGGCAACTCTAGGTTTTGTGAATTATATTTGTCGCACCTACATCAGTTTTTACAGCACGCGGAATGCAGTCAAATGTGTCGCATGGTACAATTTGAATTTTATATCGCAAGATTAAAGAACCGTGTAAAAAGGGTAATACGTCACTGTAACAGGTGCATTCTTTTCAAACAGAATCCTCGCAATCAAATAATGGCACCCTTAACCCCAGAAAGATGCAATTCATCACCTCCCTTCCAATGTACAGAAGTCGACTTTGCCGGGCCGTTCGAAACAAAATAATCTGCTCTACGGAAAACACCGGTACTAAAGGCATATGTAAGTGTATTCGTTTGTTTTAGTACGAAGGCAATACACTTGGAGCTCTGCTCGGACCTGTCCTCGGCCGCATTCCAAGCCGCGTTTGCCCGATTCGTAGGGAGGCGGGGGCTCCCCCAAAGGGTAGTTACGGATAATGGTCGTAATTTCCTCGGTGCTAGCAAGGCGCTAGAGCAAGCATTTTACAATTTTGTGGACCAAGCAGCCCAGGATGTAGCTGAGAGATACATTACGCATGGGTTTGAGTGGAAATTTATACTACCATACGCTCCACACATGGACGGCGGAGATGACTGCTTTAACACCCTTAATGGCTGAGAGGAGCACCCTTAATGGCACTACCCGAACAAAATTGCCAAAAATATGTCGATGATAAACAGGTGGGAGAAATTGAAGGTGATACACCATCAGTTCGCTATACGATGGTAAGAAGACTACCTGAGGGCTTTACATAAAAGGTACAAGTGGAAGAACTCCAACCCAAACCTCCAGATCGGCTACTTAGTAGTAATCATGGACGACTTACAACCCCCTCACGAATGGCGGTTGGGAAGGATAGAGAAAACCTTTTCAGGGGCAGATAACAATATACGTGCGGCCGAAGTGCATATCGGAAACTTCTTAGCCTATCAATGAAAGAGAATAATTAGTTTTTCAAAAATATTTTTATTTTTTAATATCATCTCCTGAAACTTCAATACACTTAGTCCAACGCTTTTCTAGCAATTCTATCCCTTGATTAAAATAGTTTTCCTCAAGGTCTTCAAAATAGTAGGTTACAACTGTAATTGCATCTTCTTTTGAGGTAAAACGCTTGCCGGCAAGGAATTTTTTTTAGATTTGGGAACAGGTAAGTCACTGGGAGCCAAATCAGGAGAATAAGGTGGGTGGTCAAGCAACTCGTACTTTAATTCGTTGATTTTAGCCATTGTTAAAACACTCTTGTGCGCTGGTGCGTTGTCTTGATGAAAAATAATTTTTTTGTGTTGTAAGCCAGGACTTTTTCTCGAATTTGTACATTTAATTGATCCAAAAGGTTGCAATAGTACTCTGAATTTATTGTTTTACCCTTTTGCAGATAGTCAATCAATAAAATACATTTGAAGTCCCAAAAAACCGTTGCCATAACCTTACCAGCCGATTGAATTGTTTTTGCCTTCTTTGAGGCACTTCCTCCAGATTCAGTCCATTGTTTGGATTGTTCTTTTGTCTCTAGAGTATAGTGGTGGATCCATGTCTCATCAACAGTTATGAAACGACGCTTAAAATCCATTTTATTTCGCTTAAAACGATCCAAACAAGCTTGAGAAATGTTCATTCTTATGCGTTTTTGGTCGACTGTTAACAAATGCGGCACCCATCTTGCAGAAAGCTTTTTCATCTGTAGTTCTTCAAAATTAAATGGACTCGATCATTTGAGATGCCCATGATATTAGCTATTTCACGAACTTTTATTCGTCGATCATTTAATACCATATCATGCACTTTGGCTACAATTTTTGTTGTTGTTGCTGTTTTTGGACGTCCACTACGTGGTTCATCTTCAATGCTTGTATCACCACGTTTAAATTCAGCAACCCAATTTTTTACTGTTGCATATGGAGGAACACTTTCACCTAACACATTCACCATATCACTATGAATTTCTTGTCCCGATAAACCTTTTTTATGTAAATATTTAATGACACCACGCATTTCTAATTTTTTCATTGTTAACAAATCGCGGATGCGTCTTTTGTGAACACCTGTTTCTATATGAAGGAGTTGCCAGATCGAAACAAAATTTAACATGTGTTCATAGCAGAGATGGAAGTTTCCAAAACACTTAACTTTTTTCTGTTTATACCGCGCTTTTTGTGCTAGGCTAAGAAGTTTCCGAACCGCCGTAAGCACCGGCACTATAGTTCGCCCAATAGTCAAATTGTGTTATCTTCCATTCCTGAAGAAAGAGAATTAGCAGAATCAATCATTTGTAAACCCTTATGATTAGAATCTTTTCCTCATCTATCATACATTCCAAATAACAAAATTACCCAACTCAATTATTAGTCCTCTTCCCCAAAATTAAAACGTCAATTTATTAGTTTCTTTTTTTCCATTTCCTAGGCCAAATAGATGGTTAGAAGCAGCGCGTCCCTCCGCCGCAAACCCCAGAGGTCATCGTAACCGCAGCAGAAGAATTACAAGTGCACTCTATGCACAAAATACCACCCGCTAAGCTTTTGTGGCAGATTGCTAAACATGCATCCGCGGCAGAGGGAAGAGGTCGTAGCGAAGCACCGTTACTGCTCCAATTGCTTAGGCAAGAGCCATGATATACGAGTGTGTGAGGCTAATGACACCTGCCGAAAGTGTGGGGGCTATCATCATACGTTGTTGCACATGAAGGCAAGGTCGAGTCGTCAAACCAAAGGCTTAAAGACTGCAGAACACAATCGTCAACGCAAGCAGAAAGTGGAAAGTACTCCAAAGCAAACTATCAACACGTCTGAACCATCTAATACGAAAGTGCTGGTGGAGGCGATTAGGTCGTTGGCGAATGTGCTGTACACCCAAGCCGAGCAGTAGGTCTTAGGCAGGCCAAGGCCGGCGCTATGTTCAATCCCATTGAACACTTAAAATAAATAAATCATTGTATAAAATTGAATTGATGTGAATTGAATTGTAAAAAATTATCTTTAAAATTAGTATAAGAAATATTTGTATGTATAAAGGCACCAATGTAAAAGTCGTAAATAGCTAAAACGAAAAGTTGGAACATTGCACAGGAATTCGCTCGCTGTAAAATCCAGTGGAATAAGTTCGGGATTCGGGTCTCGGCCTAACAACGGCGGCAATAGGTTGGTTCCATTTTCACAATCCTTTTAAATTTAAGTTACTCACTTTTGAGCTTTCGAGAAGCATACATTAATACTTACCTATTTAACTTGAAACTATATTTGAAATTTATACTTACCTTTGCTTAACATTTACCTACAATGAAATTTATACCTATTTACCTAATTGTATTGATGTCCACCTATATTGAAATTTACATCGGCATACTACGTACATCTTGTTAAAACAAATAAACAACAAATATAATTTGGTCAACTAAATCCCAGCTCTTAATTATTAATAAGTTGCAAAGCTGCAATTTTATTTAATGTAGAGCTAATTTCATGTCTGCAATTGCAACATTCTTACGAAAGTCATTGGTCTCTCTTGGTAAAAATTCAGTCAGTTGCATTCTTTTTTCGCTGGAGACGATTGTTTTGATTTACTAAAGCGGCCCACCCACTTGCAACATAACTGTGCAATTTTTCGTATTGTACAATCATATCGCCAATGTGTATGCCATATTCAAAGGTGGCACAATATATTGGCAGAAACCACAAGACTTTTGATTTTTATTGTACAAACCAAAAGAAGTGCAACATACTGTGAAATGTGTTGGCATCATTGTACAATAAAAAAAGGTTTCATCACTCATATCGCTAAACATTTTTATTTGTAATTAATTAGTATTATATATTTTTATTTTAAATTGAACCAAAACTTTTAATAAATATAATATGTACAATTATATTGTATAATGGATGGGCCGCTTAAAAGCTGTTTACACACACTGCAAAAATGCCGATTTGTCTCCATGTCTTGCTTCAACCATTTATACTTCACTATCGCGAAATATTTTGTTTCTGGGAAGAACCTGCAGCGATGTAAACGTTATAAGTCTGAAGACGTACTTCTAGTATCATTTCCTTTTTCGTTTTCAGATTTTCTTTTCGTATTAACAAGAAATGTTATTATTATTATTATTATTGTATGAGACCATAAGCACCGCGACCCAAAGGATCTTTTGTGCAGCCCAAGTGTTCACTGATGTAGATTGAGGCTGCGAATAAATCCAATTACTATACCCGGTGAGATATCGTACACCTCCCCTGGAGTCATGACACTGCCTCCGAGGAACCTCCTCCTGCACGACGCCGCTGCCGGACAGTCGCAGAGAACGTGTTCCGGTGTCTCCTCCTCTGCTTCGCAGAGTCTACATGCTTTGGTCTCATGGTAAACTCGTGTCGTCTGAGATCGCAGTGTCCGGTGAATCAACCCGTTAATAATCTGAGGTCATTCTTGTCCATCAAAATTAATTTTTGGGATTTGTTCCGAGATAACGTAATGAAACGTTTTGCCTGTCTTAGGCCGTGAGGGGCTTTCCATATCCTCCTGAGATGCCAAAGAAGGGTTCCGGTTCTATGAATCTACGATGGGCTCCTCTGTTCGCCAGACAGTCAGCCCGTTCGTTCCCAGCGTGGCCCTTATGGCCAGGCACCCAGCATAACGTCAGCCTGTTCTGAGCGCCCAGTTCTATCAGTGATGTAACACAGTCCATAACAACCCCTGACTTGATCTCAAACGAGGTTATGGCCTTGAGCGCTGCCTGGCTATCAGACATCAGATAGATACGAATATTCTTACATCTTCTCCTCAAGCATTCCCTAGCACATATGAATATGGCATAGACCTCCGCTTGGAAGATCGTAGGGTATTTACCCATGGGAATTGCCCTTTGAAAGTTAGGGCCAAATATCCCTGCCCCAGTATCCCCATTTTCCTGTTTGGATCTGTCAGTGAACCAGACCTGGTCAGCATCTTTGTGCCATGAAGTGTGGTTAAGCCATTGACTCCTGTTAAGACGAGCCTCGTTTGACTCGTTTAACTGAAGAGTTGAAGTAACTTGTTAGTTCACCGAGTCACTGAAATAAATTTCTTATTAAATTTATATTGTTGGGCGAAACTTGGTAGTTCACCAAGTTGCGTAAGTAAAGAGAACGTGTGGTTTGGATGACGGGCAAGTTGTCAATCATAAAATTTTATTCAAAATTCATCTTATTTAAATAAAAAGTATAGTTAGGGAAACAACTTAAAATTAGCAACAAAATAAAATGTATGTATATATGTATATGTGAATTAAAATATAATTTAAAATATAACAAATCTAAAAAACTACAAAATTCTTTTCCCACCGTTAGCCAAAAACATTTATTGTATTTCACAAATGTCTGAAAGGTGATTTTAACAGCCAAATTATTTTTCCCACCAGTCAGTTGTAGAAAAAACAGGTATTGAATTTCTTGACTGTCTGGGTGGTAATATAAATAAGCACGTGTAAAATGAAGAATGTTATAATTTCGTGTGAATCAAGAATTATGCTGACATAATAATTCTTAAAACCTGACTGTGGGAATAATTAAAAATATGCATTTTATAACGATTTAATTCAATGTAGACTTGTTTTTATTTTGGTATCCAAAATAAAAAAACAAATGAAAGAATTAACATATTGCGCCCCCAGGGGAAATTTTTTTTTTTTAAGTCACTAGGTAGTGTTGCTGAACGATTTCCAAGTCCTTATGTTGAACATTTGTTAGGATGTTGGGTCTACGGAGATATCCCAGTTTGACCTTGGTGCCGCTTGTGGAGCTGCGGGGAGCGCTTTGGGGTTTCTCTTCAGGATGTGTTTTATAAGCAGGAAAATTATGAGGATTAAAACTAGAGCCAGCCCTACATAGCTGGTTGTTAAACTATGTATATTACTAGTCACGTTTGTTGGTGTTGGAATATTTTGCAGTTGCAAACGCACTTCTTCCTGCAGTTGGGTTATATTTTCAATGGCTGAAGAGTATGGCAGTGGTTGTGTCAGGTTGCTCATACGTTGTAAAAGATTGGATAAGGGCACCCCAGCGCTTGTATATGATGGATATAGACTGAAGGTGATTGTTTGATGACCGTATATGCTGATTCCATCGCTTTTCACTGTACGTCCAGCAGGTAACGTGAGAACACCTGTACCTTCCACTACTTGAGAACTACTTTCCCCTTTGCATGCTGTTCTCAATTTAAGATGTCGTTGAGTTGCAAGCAGCCACTGGTTCTTTTTGTAAAGTTGATACCATACGTGATTGCTGGATATTAACTCTATATTGCAACTTGCATCGGATTCATTGTTGAACAAATGGATTTCACAGCTGTATATAGGAGAATCTTTGGAATAGATGGCTTGAATGTTTGGACACAAGAAGGTATTGTGCCCCAGTTTATTGCAGTCCAAAAGTTTTATTTCACTTATAGGGAAGTATTCGTCCCGATGACCACTGAGAGCCAGTATCTTAGTTGTTGGTGAAATAGCGACTAAAGAATTATTTACTAGCTGTGGAACTGGCGTAATATAGAATAAATTATAGTCATTTTGATGTGCTAGCGGGATACGCAAGGTGCAAATAATGTGCTGGTTTGAAATTGCAGCATGAGCTCGCACTATGCCATACAAATGAATGATATCTGTGACTGGCAATGTTAGGTCTGGTGGAAGGTTTGCCTTTATATTGTCAACTTCACCAGAAAATTGTTGCGGAGTCAGTAAAACAGGGCTTATTTGGCCATGATGAGTGTCAGCCAACAAGTTGATCATGGAGGCGTGCATTTTCTGCAAATTATCCGCAATTATAAATAACTGAACGCTCAAGGATAAAATGATCTGTGCTTGATGGGTATTGTTGTTGGTTGTGAGGTTCATTAATCTATTGATTCTGAAGTTAAGTTTCTCCAAGTTAGTTTGTGTTCGGGTTTCGGACTGCTTCATGAGATTCAGGGTCGAGTCAAGAAACGATGTTTGATTCCGCAAAAGATTGTATAGAATGGCTTCGTTGGTGTTCATAGTGTTAATGGTATCAGTCATTTCATCGGCATATTTAGAATCAAGAACTCCAAATAATGAATTCGCTACATTACCAACGATGTCTATTGCGCCCTTTTTCTTTCGTCTTGCAAGAATTTTAAGACCAGTCTCCATTTCGTCCTGGATCTTTTGGAAATGGGTCATTAGTCCGTCGCATTGATTAAGAAGGGACGGACTTCTGCAAGCCTTTTGCAAGGCAGATGTTCCATTGGTTAAAAGCTGCAACTCTTTATAGAATAGTGTCAGTTCGAAATAAATGAGAAGCTTCCATTCCGAAATGATTGGTTTCACTTGACCAATATTTTCAAAATGTAGCCCAGGGTTGCTAGTGATCTGCGTGTAAGTTACTTGTTGACAGACGACTATTGGGAGGAATAGTGTTAGGAGCATCAGCATACCTATTGCGCTTAAAGTATAGCGTTTATTTGGTGGCGCAATTTGCTCGTTGATGTTGGGCGAACTGCTTCTTTTGAGCATTGAGTTGTTCTCGGATACTTCATTGACTGCTGATGTTGTTGTTGGCTCCAGGGGAAGGGGAGCTAATAAGTGAATTGCTCGCTTAGTTATACCACTGGACGTTTTGACAGCGGCAGTTCTGACGGCCCCGTCTGGACCAGGATATGTTTCAATTACCTTTCCGAGACGCCATGTCATGACAGGTGAGTTATCCTTTATTATGACAATAGTTCCTAGTTGTAGATTTTGAGCACTAATCTGCCATTTGTTGCGTTGCTGAAGTTCACTAAGATATTCCTGCGACCAACGTTTCCAGAATTGATGTTTAATCCGTGAGACCAATTCCCATCGTTTTGCAAGGGTAGTTGAAGGTGATTGAGCAATTGCATCAACTTGTGCAGTGAGAGGTTCACCAATCAAAAAATGAGCAGGAGTTAGTGCAGCTTCGTCGTTAGGACTGCTAGGGAGTGGTGCTATTGGTCTTGAGTTGAGAATCGCTTCGACCTCGATTATCACCGTTTCCATCTCTTCATAAGTCAAATTTGCGTTTGCTATTTCCTTAATCAATAACTTCTTGGCGGATTTCACTGCAGCTTCCCACCATCCACCGAAATGTGGGGCCCGTGGAGGAATAAAATGGAAACTAATGCTTTTGCTGGCACACTCTCGCTGGATTTTTTCTTGAGCCGCGGTCGCAAATAGAGCTATCGATAATTCTGAAAGTTGATTTCGAGCTCCCACAAAATTAGTAGCATTGTCACAATACAGATGCTGACAGTGACCTCTACGGCTTATAAATCTTTTAAGAGCCCCAATGAAGGCGTCGGTTGTTAGGTCCGTTACTAATTCTAGATGAACTGCTTTAGTTGAAAAGCAACAGAAAACGGCAATGTACGCCTTCTGTGGTCGCTTTCCTCTTGTTTTGAAATGAACCCATATTGGGCCACAGTAGTCAACACCTGCGTTTATGAAGGGCCTTGCTGGCGTTACTCTACGTTCTGGTAGATTTCCCATGATTTGATTCAGAAGTTTTGGTTTCGATCGTGCACATTGGACACATTTGTGAACAGTTTCCTGTGCCATGTATTTGCCCTTGATGGGCCAAAAGCGTTGTCTTACGATTGCGAGTAGTGCTGAAGGACCACAGTGTTGATTTTCCTTATGGACCGATTCAAAAATTAATTTGCTTACAGGGTCATTGTAGGGAAGTAGCATTGGATGTTTGGCGGTAAAAGATAAAGTGGATGCTTCTAGTCTGCCCCCCACTCTTAAAATATTATGTTCATCTAAAAATGGCGATAGGTTTTTGATTTGACTTGACCCTCTACATTCTTTTCCCTTTTTCAATTGCTGAATGTCTTCCTTGAACGCCTGAAGTTGGATCATTCGCACAATGATGGCAAGCGAATCGTAAAGTTCGATAGGCGTAAGAGTTTTCTGTGTCTGCCGGTCTTCCTTCATGGTTCTTGCGTTTTTAATGAAACGTAGGATATATCCCATAACTCGTTGAAGAGTTTTCAAAGAATTTTTGTGGTCAATGTTGCGTAAGATGCTTTCGCCGTAGACAGTAATCATGGAGTTATAAGGCCTTGGTTTTTGTTCAGGGATCGGCAAATTAGCATTGAGATTAAAAGTAGGAGGCCAATGTTTCTCATCTCCATGAAGGAAGAATGGCCCATACACCCATTGAGGGGTATGCTGTAATTGGTGTGGATCCAGTCCTCGGGAAATGATGTCTGCAGGATTGTTTTGCGAACTAACATGCCTCCATTGCTCCGGCACTGAGGTTTCTTGAATTGAAGCTATTCGATTTGCTACAAAGGTATGTAGCGAGGACTATCTTGAGTTAATCCACGCCAAGACTATCCTTGAATCAGTCCAATAGAATATTGGTGTTGTACTCATTTCCAGATCGAGTTTTACCTTTGCAGCTAAATTAACTCCTAACTGAGCAGCGCATAATTCCAATCGTGGAAGTGTTTGTTGCTTAAGAGGTGCTATACGGGATTTTGAACATAGCAAATATACTATCAGTGTTTTATCAGGTAAAAACGTTCGAACATATATTGCGGCTCCATATGTCTTTTCGGAAGCGTCCGTAAAAACATGAAGTTGTGTATTACGAGGAATCGTGCCTTTATAGATATGTCGATGCGTTTGAAATCTTTCAAGTTCATTCAGATCATTTCGGAAACTTCTCCACTGTGAATCAAACTCTGAGGGCACTGCTTCGTCCTATGACCGATTCAAGGTCCATAATTCCTGGATGAACATTTTTGCTTTGACGACCACTGGGGACAGTAGCCCGAGGGGGTCGAAAATGCTTGCAAGATCAGAAGTTACTGTCCTTTTAGTCACCACTTTGATTGGGTTCAAGTTGACCTTGATTTTAAGAAGATCGTCTTTGGGTAACCATACTAGTCCCAACGTTTTTGTGTAACCATTTTTACCTGTTGATAAATCTAGGTTGACTTCCTGATCGTTATTAGGAATGTTCTGAAGCAGTTGTGAGCGGTTAGCGCACCACTTTCGTAAATGAAACTCGTATTTGGACATGACTAGTTGGAGTTGGCGCTGTGTTTCGAGGGCTGTTCCTAAGTTATCGGCTCCACCCAATCCATCATCAACATAAAAATTCCTCTCCAAAAAAGTAGTAGCTAACGGGAATTGTGTTTGATTCTCACGTACAATTTCCTTTAAGCATTTTATTGCCAAGTAAGGAGCTGGCCGCGTGCCATATGTGACTGTGTTTAATTGAAAATAATTGATAGGTTCCGAAGCGTTGTTTCGCCACAGAGTTATCTGGAATGGCCGATCTTTGGGATGTATCAATATTTGTCGATACATGTTTTTCTATGTCTGAAGTGAATACGAATCGCGGCAACCGAAATCTCAGCAGCACGGTAAAAAGCTCATTTTGAAGTGGGGGCCCTGGGTGCAGAATGTCATTCAAGAATTTTCCTGACGAAGTTTTTGCTGAGGCATCAAATACCACTCTAAGTTTATACTCTCTGGTCGCAAAACGCAGTGGTGAGGGATGAAATATTTATGCCCTTTTATATAGTCTATGTGGATTTTCGACATGCGGCCCATTGTGTCATAGTTTTTCATAAGTTGGGTATACTGATCCTTCAAAGAAGCATCCCTTGATAATCGACGTTCTAGTGCGATAAATGGGTTGAAAGCTATACTATGTGAAGCTCCTAATGAAGATGGTTCGTTGCAAAAAGGAAGTCGGACTACGAACCGTCCTTCTTTGTCGCGAGTGGTATATTGATTAAAATGAGTCTCGCATTGTGTATCATACGCTGATAATTGTGGTTGTCTACATTCAATCTATTCGAGTTTCCTAAATCGTTCTATGGCCATGTTCATTTTGTCATCTTCTGTCAAAACACCGCATTCTGCTGAGGATAGCTGTTCGCCAGATACCTTTTACATTGAAAGATCATTAGCTAGTTTTATCTGCCCGATAGCAAGTAATTGATGGTAATAATCCGCTCCTAACAAAATATCGATTTTGTCTGGACGGTTAAAGGTTGGGTCGGCCAGTGCTATATTGCTGGGAATCGGCCACGTATCGATGGTAAGAGTCTGGGACGGCTGAGGAGAAATTATTTGTGGTAGCACGAATGCCTCTACCCGGGTTGAAAAATTATTGAATCGAGATTGAAGCACAATGTTGACTCGGTGTTGAACCTTTGTACGATTTTTTCCGATGCCACTGATTGAAAGTGATGTGGCCCTTGCTAGGAGTCCAAGACGTGTAACCAATCTCTCTGTAATAAGATTAACTTGTGATCCTGAATCCAGAATAGCCTTGCATTCAATTTCCAAGCCGTTCGTTTTGACTTTTACCAACGCTGTTCCCAGTAATACATAGGGCCTTTTGACAGTCTCTACTGCCAAACCTTCTGTTTCTTCTATTGGTGTATTGACTAAAGACGTTACTTTTTCTGTTGACGGGTTGACAGATGATATTGCTTCTTTGAATGATTCGTCTTTCTTTACTGATATTTCTTGATTCTTTGGTGTTGAATTGATATGATGGCCTTGCTCCAGATGTACGAGGGTATGGTGCCGTTTTCCGCATCTCTGGCAGCGGCCAGAAGTTGTGCATTGTTTGGTTGAATGGATAGGACTAAAGCAATTCACACATAACTTATGCTTCTCTAACAGGTTGAGTCTGTTTGTTGAGTTAAGCTGAATGAATTCCTTGCATCGATACAATAGTTGGAAATCTTGCTTGCATCTTATGCATTGCTGGTTCTGTTTCCCAGGTTGTGCCGTTAGGCTACATATTTTGCTATTGGAGAAAATAGTTTTCTCCTTGTATCCCATTACCTCAAGAGTGTGAAAGTGGTTCTCGAGGAAGGTAAGAAACTGGCTGACAGTTTGCAATTCCTTTGGGTTTGAGATTGATTGCTCATATCGGGCATGCACGGTTCTGTCCAGCTTTTTAACCAGGATGTGGATTAGGAGTGCATCCCACGACGATGTTTGGAGTCCCATGTTGGAGAGTGCTGCTAGACATTCCTTTGTTGTGTCATGCTGTTGCCACCATTAGTCTTTTATTGTCGTATCTATCATACAGTAATTTCCAAGCTGCTTGGTAATTTTCTGCGGTCACATTCAGATGGCTGATAAGGTTCGCAGCTTCACCAATGACATTGGTCTTTAGATACCACATTTTGTGAGCTTCAGACATCTGTTGCTCATGAACAATCTTCTTGAATAAATCGGAAAAGGATGACCACTTCATGTAATCGCCATCGAATTTGGTAATAGTGATCGTGGGTAAGGGCAGAGCGGATGGTTTTGCCACAGTTACTGAGGCCGTGGGAGACTGATTTCTGGTGAGTTGAATATTTGCTAACTGGGAAGCTCGTTCCAGGTGAACATATCTATTTGAATCATACCCAGCGATGTCTGGGTCGGGATATTTGTCTAGGACTTCGTCATTAAGGCGTTCTAATTGCTGCCATAGCTGGGTGATTGTAGCCTTTTTTACTTCGCAATAAGATCCATCCTGATCAGGTTGCAAATGAAGACCTTCTAATTGTCGTGTAAGAGCTGCCATTTTACCAAGAGACCGACTGATTAATCCATCATGGCCACCCACAGCACTGCAGGTGCCACTCTCAACTGTAACCCCACCTTGTGCCTGACCGGGCTTCGTATGTTTGGATTGAAGTGCTTTGTCGCTGGATTCTTCCAATAGATTATCCAGCTCTTGTTCCATTACCTCAATGTATTTAGACGCCATCGCCTGAATTCGAATAGTCGGATGTGAAATATTCATCCGATTTATCTAAATCCTTTAAGTCCCGCAACTCATTGTCTGTGTTATCGAATTCTGTCCAAGATGTTGACAGACGGTTGATGCGTTCCTTGTAATAGGTAACTGTTTTCCGCGTGGCTGAATCCTTGGTGAAGTTTCGTATAACGGTGGCTATGTACTCCCCAGTTTCCTTCAGCTGACGGAGAAGTGTCTCTGCCGAATTCGCCATAGTGTTTCGTTAACACGGTTGGTCTATTTTCGGTGACCACTAAGCTGTTAGAACCTTGATTAGATGTGCAGTCCTTGAAGGCGTGGTGTCCTGTCACGGTCGCCAGAAATGTTAAGACGAGCCTCGTTTGACTCGTTTAACTGAAGAGTTGAAGTAACTTGGTAGTTCACCGAGTCACTGAAATAAATTTCTTATTAAATTTATATTGTTGGGCGAAACTTGGTAGTTCACCAAGTTGCGTAAGTAAAGAGAACGTGTGGTTTGGATGACGGGCAAGTTGTCAATCATAAAATTTTATTCAAAATTCATCTTATTTAAATAAAAAGTACAGTTAGGGAAACAACTTAAAATTAGCAACAAAATAAAATGTATGTATATATGTATATGTGAATTAAAATATAATTTAAAATATAACAAATCTAAAAAACTACAAAATTCTTTTCCCACCGTTAGCCAAAAACATTTATTGTATTTCACAAATGTCTGAAAGGTGATTTTAACAGCCAAATTATTTTTCCCACCAGTCAGTTGTAGAAAAAACAGATATTGAATTTCTTGAATGTCTGGATGGTAATATAAATAAGCACGTGTAAAATGAAGAATGTTATAATTTCGTGTGAATTAAGAATTATGCTGACATAATAATTCTTAAAACCTGACTGTGGGAATAATTAAAAATATGCATTTTATAACGATTTAATTCAATGTAGATTTGTTTTTATTTTGGTACCCAAAATAAAAAACAAATGAAAGAATTAACAACTCCTTTAAGAATGATAACATCAAAGTTTCTGTTCAAAACTAGTGTTCGTTGTATTTGATCATTCACCCTAATGTATGGGTCATTCAGGAGATGTCCTAGTAAGCTTATGTGGCCAACCAGATCTCCAGGTTTCAAATTGGAGATGCCAGGCAGCCGTAGTGCGCTCCTGCGGGCCTCCTCCTTCACTATAATGTGCAGAGGGGGAATGTGCAAGATGGCACCCAGAGCATGTGTTGGACAAGTTTTCATTGCCCCGCTGATCGAAATACATACAAGGCGATAAACCTTGCCCAGAAGTGCCCTGGTAGTGGATTGTTCAGTTTTTGGCCACCAAACCAGTGCGGCGTTTGTCGGTATTGGTTTTATCACGGTGATAAAAGACCAATATATCATCTTCGGTTTGAGTCCCCACGTCCTACCAAATAGCCGTTGACAAGCATAAGGTGCTCTAATGGCTTTGTTGGTGTTGTAGGAAACATGTTTATTCCAAGTGAATGACTTATCAAGAATAACCCCAAGGTATTTCACCTCGCCGGAGAACTTGATAGTCGAGCCATTCAATGTGGGTTCCTCAAGTTTCACTTTTCTTCGTCTGGTAAAAGGAACAATGACCGTATTTCTCGGGTTAATAGACAGCCCCCTGTCCCCGCACCATCCGCTAATTAGGTTTAGAGCTTGTTGCATCCTTTCCGATATGATTCCATCTTTCCATCCTGTCACAGATGACAAGATCATCGGCGTAACCATATGTTCGAAATCCTAGGTTGTTGAGTTGTTCAAGCAGTTCATCGATCACCAATGTCCACAGTAAAGGCGATAGAACGCCACCTTGTGGGCAGCCTCTGGCTGCTCTTATGCTCTTCGATGCACCGCATAAGTCGAACTCAACCACCCTGGATGACAGCGTATCTAACGTCCAGTTCTTTATAATTTTCGGAACACCCTTCCTATCAAGAGCGTTGCCGATTGCATTGTACGATGTATTATCAAAGGCTCCCTGAATGTCTATAAAAGCGCAAAGGGCGATTTCTTTATTACTTATAGCCTTCTGTATATCACTAAACAAGTAGTGTATGGAACTTACCGTCGATTTGCCTGGCTGGTAGGCAAATTGTAACTTATGGATGGGATACACTGTGAGAAAATTCCTTCTAATGTAACTATCCAGCAGTTTCTCCATCGTCTTCAGGAAAAACGAGCTGAGACTGATTGGCCTAAATGATTTTGGAAGATGTTCAGATCTACCACCAGCCTTTGGTATAAAAACCACCTTAACCATACACCAAGGCTTCGGAATGTGACATGCCAATAGGCTTGATTTGAAAATCCTGGACAGTTGTGGAACAATATAATCTCGACCCTGTTGAAGAGGGCACGGATAGATGCCATCCGGGCCCGGAGATTTATAAGGGCTAAATTTAGACAACGCCCAGCTTACTTGTCTATTTCCAAAGATACTTTCCGCCAACCTGCGATCCCTGTTGGTACACCTAGGTGTCCATTGCGGAAACGAAATCGAATTTACTGGCAGTGATCCTGGGAAATGTGTATCTAGAAGAAGTGCAGATGTTTCTTCTGGTGAGTTTGTATACGTCCCGTCAGGTCGTTTCAGTGTACAAAGACGATTTGAATGATCTTGTGATAAGGCCTTTTGCAGCCGTACTGCCTCAGGCAATTTATTTATCCTTTCGCAGTACGTCCGCCATGTTGACCTCTTAGATTCCCTAAGTGCTTTATTATAGGTAGTGAGTGCAGACTTGTAGGTGACCCAGTCACCTGTGTTCTTGGCTCTGTTAAAAAGACGCCTTGCCTCCCTCTTCAGTTCCTCTAATCCATCGTTCCACCAGGGTACGTCCCTTTTGGCCTCTTGGACCCTAGCCTGCAACTGTTCCTGAAGGCATTTTGAACATTCTTACAAAGCTCACTAGATTCAATCTCCTATGTATCAGTGGGACTATGTATCAATCCCCTTGAAAAGTTTTCGCCGTTAGATAAATGAACGCGATAGGTATCCCAATCCGTTTTCCTAGGATAACGGAATTGTTCCTCCTGAGTCGTACAGTAGTCTATATCAAACCGTATATGTTGGTGATCTGACATAGATATCTCGTTAGATACATGCCAATTGTTTATAGCATGTGCTATATTGTTGCTACTTAAGGTGAGATCAAGGACCTCCTGTCTAATAGCATTCCTAAAGGTGGGCTCATTGCCCCTGTTGAGTATATATATGTTATTTCTACAGATGAATTCTAGTAAACACTCACCTCGTTTGTTGGTGTCAGTACTTCCCCAAACCGTGTGATGTGCGTTGGCGTCACAGCATATCAGCATGCCTAGGTTCCTTTTTTGGCAATATGCTGCCAGCTTGGAGACCTCTGCCGTAGGCGCATGATCGACCTCACCCGGAAGGTAGGCGGAGGCTAGAACGATCTCACGTTCCCCTGCCACTGATGGAACACTTGCCCGAATCGCCACTAGATCGCCTTCCATGAATTCTGAAATAGGAAAGTAGTTTATATTATTCCTGACGAATATGGCCGCTCTGGGCCTCGTTGCATTATTGTTGAATATAAGCTTACCTTGGCTATTTCGGAGCCCTTTAATGACCCCTGAGTTTACCCAAGGTTCTTGGATAAAACAAATATCCAGTACGTCTGTAGTGAACCTGCGACATAGCACATCTGACGCTGCCTTGGCGTGATGCAGGTTCACTTGGAGGCACTTTAGCTGCCTGTTGGTTTTGTTATTCTGTATGTGGGCTGTTGAGGTTAGCATTAATGCTTGTGGTCACGCTTGGCCATTTTTTTCCACGATTGGAGCCCAGGAGCACCGTTCTTTCCGCAGAATCGCTGTACCCCTTACCTGGCCTGTTGACATTCACTCTATGCCACCCGTGTCTGTTGATCCCTTTTGCAGTGTTGGGCCCATTCGCTGAAGAAGTAGTACCCTTCACCGAACTGGTTGGTTTTCCCGGTGACAAAACGGGGTCTTTGGAGTCCCCTTTGGCCGAGATTACCGTTCCAGCCGGAGCGAGCACTGCCTTCGTCAGCGTATCAGGCTTGCTTGATACCTTTGAGCAGGGCGGTTTATCGTCAGGAATGACAGGGACTTTTCTGTCCTGATTCCTTGACTTGGCCTGTCCGCTCTTGCTACCAAGTTTTGCCCTATTGGGTATGACGTTCAATGCCTTTCCTGGTTGACGTCTAGCAGGCCTTATTTGAACTGTTCCGTACCCAAAGCTTACGCTATGTCCCTTCGTCTTCAGTACGGAGGCTGATTTTGGGTCAATTGCGAAGGTAAGTTCAGCTATACTTCCTTTGCTGACCCTGTTCAGAACCTTCCAGTACTCCACTGAGAGATCTTCGTTTTGTCCTTCTATTAGCGACAGGATTCTCGTTGTGGGAGTTTCAGGCTTCTCCGGGAAATGTCCAACGTACACTTCCGAGCGTGGAGCCTCTTCTTCCGATATCACTTTCAGGGTCGCATTGCTCCATGGCTTTAGCGAGGGAACATGTTCCCTCATCCATTTCGCAGATTGCTCTCCTTTACAATTGAATATCAGCCAGCCCGTTTTAAACGTGCAGCCTACAAATTGCGGTTTTATAGAGCCCTTCTTTAGCTCCACAATTTTATCCAGGACTGCCGTTTGAATTGTTTTCAGCATCTCGTCTGACCATGTGGTCAGGTTGGGAAGTCAGGAGGGATAACTCCCAGCCTGACAACCTGAGCAACCTCCCCGTAAGAAGGTCGATCAGTTTGGGTGTCCTTCGCCATCTCGGAGTATCTCAGAGAGCCACCCGCAAGAGACCCCGTTGCCCGTTTTGGAGGAGTTGACCCATCTGATCGACCTCTCTTCCTAGGAATTTTGAGGTCAGGGTGCTTACTGCGTACTTCCTTGAAGGGTTTTAGGCATAGTTCTCTTGCCTCCTCAACCTTCATACCTTGCGATAGGTACAGCTTAAGGCGTTTTCGTGCTGCGCCACACAATTTCGGCTGTACCTTTTCTCGCCTGGCTGGAGATACGCTGGATTTTGAGGGTTGCGTGTTAGGCTGCGATTCCAAAAGCGCATCCTCTTCATCCGTGGGGACTGTTACCACACTTGTAGCAGTATCTAGATCCACTACCATTGCGGTATCATCCATAATGTTCGTGGGCTTCTGTGAGCCCCCCACATTTGTACTATTGTCCATGGGGACATCGTTAATTTTTTCTTCATTATTATTTTCCATAAATTATGATTTTTTTTGAATGGGGGTAAAATCAATATGGCAAACAGCAGCGCCCCTTGCTGATTGCAGGCATATATTACAACCGGATTACGACTCAATCCGGAGGACACCGTTATAAGACACACTAACGTAGTGCCATTCATACCATGGGCACGGTACGTGTAACACCCGGTATTAGGGGTTTTTATCGAGCGTCCACTCTAGATCCGCTATGTTCTGCCAAAAACAGGGGCACCTCGGGTAGGGTGTGGTTTGCATGCATAGACGATCATTGGATACTGAAGAGGCTAAGGCATGTTCCGTAGACTAGCTAAGTTGCGCATTCAGATCCCTGCAATGATTTACATTGCTTGCCCCCCACAAGAAATGTTGTTTTAAAGAATAAAATAAATTTTATTTTTAAATTTAAAGCAAAATATTCATATGTTGCTACATACCAGTCCATGTTTTAGAAAAACTTCTTCTTTCATTGAGTCGGCGGCTAAAATAATTTTGTAAAATAAGCACTGCAAAAACCAAAATTTTTTGTTTTAACAAGCCTTTTTTGCTAAAACTATTCCAAGGCGAATTCACTACTAGGTGGTCTTATTTCAGAAAATGTCGATCAGCTGATACCATGGCAAAATTTGTAAAAAAACAATCATTTGTCAAGTCAAGTTAGTGGATGTTGAGTTTATGAGACGAACGGACGTTGGCACGGAGTGTAGCAGCTACGATTAAAAGAATTATAATTTTCATAAACACATACTTTTACAAACCTTCAACCAAACATGGAACAAATAAACTGAATTGATTTCATTCCTAACAAATGTTTTTGCTCATTCTTTTATATATGACAAGTCAGAAGTAGGATACGAACGCAGATAAAGTAAAGGGAAAAGGAATGGGCAACGTCTACGGCCAACGTATGAAATAAGGAAGAAAGACATTCAAGTTTACCAAGATAAAACGATTAATAAAGGAAGAGAAAAAAGGGAGCAACGTTAATTACGCTCAACGTACAAGAAAAAGAAACACACTCAGAGCTCAGGTTAGCAACGTTTATGCTAAACGAATAGAAGGAAAATAAAAAGGAGCAACGTTAATTACGCTCAACGTACAAGAAAAAGAAACACACTCAAAGCTCAGGTTGGCAACGTTCACGCTAAACGAATAAAATGAAGAAAAACGCTCATGCACAAGAATTTATTAACATACAGAAGAGAGAAAAACGCTAGATCAACATTACGAATAAAGAGAGATAGATTTTATCAAGTCTTGTAGAAGTAACGAAGAAGAAAACAACGTCAACGGCAACTTTTTAATAAAGAAACGTGCACAGCGCAAAGTAAAACGATACAAACGGAAATTATTAGAAGAATCTAGAATTAGTTTCGAGAAAAATTAAGGTAAAATTGGAGTCTTTAAAAATACGACAACTAAACGGGCTACTTAAGAATTACAACATGACATCTAATGGTTCGAAGGCACAAAAGATTTTATCACTGACACACCGACGAGGTAGACGAAGACTACCTAGAAACAAGGCCATGGGAAGCACAAATCAACGAGCTTAAGAATACGGTGGCAAATTTGGCACGTATCGTCAACGAGAGCGCAGGTGTCGAGGCGGGGCCATCCCGTGTCAACGTACAAACACCAAACGAACATGATAACAACGGCGGCATGCAACCAAACACAATTATTGTACAGCATAGCACACAAGACAACATAGGGATGCTTCCAGAGTTCGATCCAGTGCGCAACATCTCCCAACCAGTTTTTAAACAGGGTGCAACAATTGCAGCGGGGTTACGGCTGGGGCGACGAGGTGGTGTTATTTAGCATCCAGCATAAGTTAAGAGGCCATGCCAACACTTGGCTCGACTCCCAAAAAGTTTTTTGTACATTCGGGGAATTTAAACAAGCGTTTGAGAAAGATTTGCCTGATGTCACGAGTGTTGCTGATATACATCGCGAGCTTATCAGCAGTAAGAGAAGTTACAACGAATCTTTTGTAGATTATTATTTTACAATGTTGGCGATGGGCCGACGTGGAGACTTGGATGATGCATCCATTGACTCCATGCGGACATTGTCGGTAAGTAGTTTTTTAAAACGTGTAACGATTTGTTTTGTTCGTTGCAGAAAATGTCAAAAGTTCCAGGCGGTACAGGTCGCAAGGTAAGTGAACAACAGAATATAAATAGTCAGACCGAGCCAATGGCAAGAGGCTCCCGCGCCATAAAATGTTTCAACTGTAATGAGATGGGGCACATCGCAGCCAGATGTACGAAACCATCAAGAAAGCCAAGGTGCGAAAAGTTAGCAAGAAGTTAGCCACGAAACGTTAGCAAGATGCTAAATATGGACGAAAACATAGTAGCACCTGAAATTATTAAACCAATTGTTATGTGTGGACAAAAGTTATCAGGTTTTATCGCCACCGGTAGTGATTGCTCACTTATTCGTATCTCGGCTGTACCAAGTAGTATGCAATGATTCGCGTCTAATAAACGATTGCGCTGTTTTGGTGGCGCAATTGTAGAGTCAACAGAGGTGATAAGGCCCATGATAAATATTGAAGGCAGAGATGTCAACGTGGAACTAAATATTGTTCCAGATGAGACGATACTACATCAAACGCTTATAGGACGAGGCATCTTGTTCCACTTCAACATAAACCTAGGGCAGGGACTCTTTGTTATACAAAGTGGTGCTAACAGTCAATTGTCATTGGGTGAGTGCAACAATATGCTGTTGTCAGGTGGATTTAAGTTTAACGTAAATAGAGACATAGGTGAAAGTGATTATGGCAGGGCAAAAAACGTGCTGAGACATTATAATAAAAACTTTTCGGAGGATATCACTAACCTAGGCCGTAGGAAGTCAACAGCCATGAGAATTAGGGTAACCACCGATGGTCCAATTGTGGGAAAAAGTTATCCGGTACCGTTATCACAGCGAACGGTTTTGAGTGGCATAATAGATCACCTACTTCAATAAAATCGGTAGTTCTGGTGACGAAGTCTAATGGCGAGCCGCGTATGTGCGTCGATTATAGAGTGCTGAACTCTGTAACAGCGAAAAAACAGTTTCCAGTGCCAATAGTAGATGAGCAATTGGCGAAGTTATTGGGCAAGAAATTCTACACCACGCTAGACATGACTTCAGGGTATTACCAAATTCCGCTTGATGAAGCTGGTCGTAGGTACACTGCCTTTATGACACACTATGGTCTGTTTGAACATAATGCTATGCCATTTGGGATGGTGAACACGCCAATGTATTTCCAGGAGATGGTTCTCAAAATGGTGGAACCATTAGAAAATCGTCGTTCCATTGTTAGTTACGTAGATGAAGTCATAATTGCAACGCCGACAGTCGACAAGGGCATCGAAGTATTAGAAGAATTTCTCCAAGCGGTACAAACCGAAGGCTTAACGCTACGACTATCGAAGTGCACATTTCTGGAAACCGAAGTTTGTTTCTTGGGTCATTTCATAAGTGAAGAGGGCATTAGTCATGCGCCAATTTCTCGGGGTCAAAAACCGCAGTAAGGACGCCTCGTGCGAGCGGTCAATTCGAAAGAATTAAAAAAACCATCTTAACGTCTATAAAATGCAGTATGAAGTCTCCAAAAGAGTGGGACGAATGTCTACCTAGTCTCCAGTGGACGATTAATTCACAGATTAACTCCACAGTAAAACAATGCCCAATAACTGGTGCAACGTCAGTGAGAATCGGTTGATACAAGCTCTAAGTAACGACAGTTTCGATCCAATGGTACGAACCGTTGAAATGAAAAGTCAAGCAGTAATCAACATAAACAAGGATCGCGAGAAATGGAAACGTCGATTTGATGCGCGACACAGAAAGCCACACCGCTACAACGAAGGTGACCTGGTGGTACTTGACCACGTCCCGGCGGCCACTGGGCAGTCACATAAGCTGGACCCAGCGTATAAAGGCCCTTACGTCGTGACTAAAGTGATAGGCAACGATTAATACGTCGTCGAAAATCTCCCTGACAATAAACGCACGCAATAACGATACGTTGGAATACATTCAACAGATAATATGAAATCGTGGTGCAGCCTTAGTCCTGATATTCAGTTAGCAGGTGATACCAACGATTTGTCGCAGGAGGACGAATAGCCAGGAAAGACCGAGTTGTCAAGTCAAGTTAGTGGATGTTGAGTTTTTGAGACGAACGGACGTTTGCACGGATTGTAGCAGACTAAAAAACTTATTGAAAAGTATTAAAAAAACTAACAGTCGCTCCATGTAAACTGTATATTTATAAGTACATAAAAAAAAAGAATTAGAATTACTGAAAACAATTCAAAATTTTATCATACTAATTTTATTTCCATTTTCTTCCGCCAGTATTCATGATTTTTTTCAACTTTTGTTTCTGGCATAATTGTAAAATTAATTTATCAAGGAGATGAAAATATTGACACAAATAAAAATTCATCAACAATCAACACACTTACTTCATAAAATTATACTAAAGCTTTCTAATACGCAGGCGCAAGCACATGCATTAAACACATACTAACATAACACGTAGAACGCTAGCCAAAACAACACAAAAGCTCAATAAGAAAAAGGTAAAGTTTATTTGTTAAATTTTTGTGCCTAAGAACTACAAATTAGGTATGAAATTATTATTTTGTAAATTTGTATTGCTCTAATATCATTTCTCACTGTTTTTTTAGATTCTTCTGACTAAAGAACGCCAAAAAAAGACTTATGTATATGAGGCATCACAAATGTCCATGGTGCAACAAAATGTTTGCAATAATTGGAAATCTTATTCGAAATACGCAAATACTTGCTACAACATGTCGATTATATGAATATACTCAGCAGTTAAAAATTGAACGTATGAAACGGATAAGTCTTCAGAAGCTTATCCAAACTGCGGATTCATGGGAACAGGGACAAAAAGAAAACAATGTGAAAATTCTCGTAATAGACATAAAACCTGAAAAAAATGTGTGTGTGTGCTAGTCACACACGGTAGAAGTTAAACTTCTGAAAAGTGGCTGATTACAAAACTTATTGAAAAGTATTGAAAAAATGAACAGTCGCTTCATGTAAACTGTATATTTAGAAGTACATAAAAAAGAATTAGAATTACTGAAAACAATTCAAATTTTATCATTTTCCATAATCTTCAATGAGTATTTATAATTAATTTTATTTTGATATTTTTCCGCCAGTATTCACGATTCTTTTCAACTTTAGTTTTTGGCATAATTGTAAAATTAATTTATCAAGGAGATGGAAATATCGACACATAAAAATTCATCAACCATCAACACTCTTATACTAAAACTTTCCAATACGCAGGCGCAAACACATTCATTAAACACATGCTAACATAACACGTAGAACGCTCGAATCTGGAGCATACGATTAAAAGAATCATAATTTTCATACACACACATACTTTTACAAACCTTCAACCAAACATTGAACAAATAAACTGAATTGATGTCATTCCTATCCCACTACATAAGAGCATATATATGGACAATGTTTAGTAGACGATAGTGGGCAGTTTTGCCAAGTAAATTTTATCGAAAATCCCCAAATCCTATCGAAAAACCCTAA
Organism: Linnaemya tessellans; assembly: GCA_951800035.1. Taxonomy (NCBI): domain Eukaryota; kingdom Metazoa; phylum Arthropoda; class Insecta; order Diptera; family Tachinidae; genus Linnaemya; species Linnaemya tessellans. Next base: position 46,729,615 of record OX637534.1, read on the forward strand.
ATTTGCTCTACGCCAAAATAAAAAAACCCTAACAAATTATTTTTTATTTTCAAATATTTTTCATTTAAAATACTATGTATTTGTTTCATATTTTGCACTACTTGTTTCATTTTACATATATACATAAATATGTGTGAATGTACATGAATATACATATCTATTGTCATAAAAATTAACGAAAATTGTTGGTATTAAAAATTTTCAAAATATTCTCGTCACTTTCATCAAAAGCATACATGTATTAATAGTTAAATAATTTAATCATTTCTGGGGAAGGTGTGATGTTTTGGGATCCATTTCTAATGAATATCTAACTCTTATGCTAGAGTTAATGTCGACGTCGTTGGCGGAGTCTCAACGCCGAAATAGTGATGTTCGGCGTAAAATTTCATTTTGCTGTTAATGTAAACGCCGTCGATGACGTTAACACGCCTCTCTCTCTCTCTCTTTTGACTTTTTCTCCCGCATATACTTATCTCTGAGGCTTTTCCACCTAGTGGTGCATTCATGTTCTTAAAAAAAATAAACAAATTAAACATAAATAACTGAAATATGTAGTTTATTAACGATTTTACCTGATATCCCCAAAGCTGTCCCAATTTTTTTCCAAACCTCCCCTTTAATAGCTATATTCTTATAGATCTTGGAGAATTTGTTGTAAAGCACTTCATTTTCACGAACAGCATTTATAGGCTGCTCATCTAATGTGAGATTCGAATTCATTTTAATTAAAATATATGTTTTTGTCTGAGCAACAACGCAACGACGCCGAAAAAGTTGAAACAGATTGAACTTTTTCGGCGTCAAATTTCTTACGGCGTTGAGATTAACTGCTCTCATACAATTTCATACGATTCAACTTTTTTTGACATTTGACGCCGTCGACGACGTCGACATTAACTCTATCATTAAGCTGGATTTACCCATTGTTTCGGAAAAAAAAATTTGTTCCGAAACAATTTTTTTTATATGTAGTTTGACGTCTCTCTTTTTGAGAGAGAGAGAGAGCGAAAGAGAGTTAACTTTGTTCGGAACATGGATTGGTTTAATTTTAATATATGTTCTGAAACATTTCAACTGTGATGCAAGTTACCTTAAATTTTTAATTAAAGTTGAACTGAGATGCCACATAATATTATATGCACATATATATAATATAATACAATCTTAATAAAGTAAAACTTTTATTTTATTAAGATTTTTTAATTTACAAATTTGTTTATTACACAATAAAATATATGAGTTTGACGCCAAGAAAACAAGCAAATTGCATTTATCTGATACTGTGCTGCCTAATTCAAAAACTAACACGCATCGTTTACAAAAATACCTCATATGGTACCCTTGTTTTTCCAGAACAATTGTTCGAAGTTCGTTTCAGAACAAACTCTCAAAAAACTAAAATTGTTTCGGAAAAAATTTTTTGTTCCGAAACAATGGCTGAATCCAGCTTTAAAATTGAGCCATTCTATTTCGTATTTTATTTTTTATGATACTAAACATTCGGAATGCAAATGTCTTTAGACATTTTTAATAGTTATTTCTCTTTTGGAAATGTTTACTTTTAAGAAATTTAAATTAAGATAAAAACAAATTTAAATGGTTGCAATATCTAGGCATATGTAAACATTACTAATAAATCAAAACAGATATATTATCCCTAAAGTCCTCCTAATATTATTTAGGGGAATTTTTAGATGGAATCAAATTTGAACGGTTGCAATATTTAGGCATATGTGAAGATTACTACGAAGTCGACACCGATATATTATCCCAAAAAATACCTAAATATTATTTTTGAACCCTAAATTTCCCCCTAACAACATTTAAACGTAAATAAAAACCCTAGATTTATGGTGAAAACCCCTGACTTGGCAACACTGATAGTGGGGATGCTACGAAGAGTCGCACAAAGAGAAGACCGAGAACGTCTAATGTGTTCTATCTCATTCTCTCGCCGGCTGAATTCTATACATATATGTGTTTGTGTCTCTATGGCAGTGAAATCAATTGAGATTGTGTTGGTGAGACTACTCTTATCTCCAACATTCCCAACGGGAGAAATGTACGGTTGCGAGCCCTAATTAATGACCTTCTCATTTCATTTTCATGTAGAAACATCGCAGTCTATACGATTATTAAATAAATTTTACTTAATCGTTATGGTCTAAATGATGAATAAATATAATTTGAAGTTTACAATAGCCAAATAAAGTCAACATACACGGATTTTATGCAGGAAAACCAGATATTTAGTTTTAAAATAGTTCTCCATTTTTTACCTGAACATTTGGCTAGTTTAAATACAAAAGAAACAATTTTTGCAAAAAGCCTACTTATTAATTCACTTAATAGCTACTTTAAGAAATTTTCGAAAAGATGTACCTAGATACAGTGCCTCCTGCTTATTTCAAACAGCCTCTTTATATATATTTATATACATAAATATAGTATTTCTGTTTAAAGGCCTCAAAACAAGGCTTGCGATATTTCCCGCTGAATGAGTGTTTTTCAGTAAACAACTATATTTTACGCTCCGTAAAATAAAAGAGCGTAAGCGTGCATGTGAGTTTTGTTTCCACAATTGTGCATGACGCTGACATCACTCCTCTATGGACTTATTTTTTCGTTTCATCGAGTTTGAAATCACAACGATGCTAAAGAAGTTTCACTTCAGAAACAACTAATTGGGGTTTCAGTCGTTTCATCTAAAAAACCTATCATAAACTTAAAAACAGCTCAAAAATGGACCCGAAATTATAGTTTTAGAACAAAAGGATGGTTATAGAAGGTATGCCCGGTGATGATGTACAGAAGGAGCAAAATCCACAATACATCTTATATATTAATAATAATTGGAAAACTAGAAAAATAATTTTAAAATCAAGAGCTTAATAGTAGAAATTTGAAACTAGAGTATATAAATTGTGGAGTACACTCACTACTCGCCCTTCGCAAAAATATTAACACCTAAAGCCTAGTACTCTGTTTGAATTTGTGGAATATGTTGCGCAACATGACTTATTTCAGTGTCAGTTTTTTTCCTTTTTAATTGAAATTATGTTTTCCATTTTCAATGAGAAATTTTTTTTTTTCGTTCGAAATAAATAACATTCATGTTATTTCACATATTTTTCATAATTAAAACAGAGTACTAGTCTAGCAACATTTTTCCACAAATATTTCGATTGAATATTTTTTGTATGGGTTCTGTCAGAATTTCACATGAAATTTGAAACAGAATACTAGGCTTAATACATTAAAAGTTACATATTCTATATTTTTAGTTGAACTATTGTTCTTGTCAGTGTAATTATTTTTTGAATGTAGTTCTATAATAGCTTGTTTTAAACGGTCTATAAGGATTCCATCAAATATCTCAATCTTACAATATTTTGAGTTTTTCTCTATTACCTTATATGGTCCTTCATATGGCCGTTGCAACGACCTTTTATTAATTACCTGCAGATATACAAATTTACAGCTTTGTAAATCTTTGCGAATATAAAAACCAGATTTAGAATCAACATGATGGACAATATTTGATCTAATATTTTTATTGTCCCATTCCCATCATGTCCCATTTTTCTGAATTTTTTTTGTTCCATCATACCTAAGTCAAACTTTTTTGGTTTGAATTTTATACTTAAGTACATGTGAACGTTTTCCAATTTTATTATTGGTAGCTCAAGCCATAGCTTAAATTTGTATGTAGTAAGTATTTTCACGAACATTTATATTGCTATATTAAATTGAATTAAGACTCATAGGCAAATTGTTCGAAATTTGTTTTTAAATCTCAGGAAGACATGATAAATATTCCAAGGCACAAAGGAAGGTCAACATCAGTTTTATTCAACATACACAGCAGAGCAGAACAGCTATTTTCGAAAGCCGCAACACCTTCATCATCAGTGCTCATGTGTATTATGTTTATCACCACTTATTAGATGGCTTATTTGAATGTGATAACAGTTCCTATTGACACAAATTTTATTGTGAAAAAGAATCCGAGAACTGTATCAACCAGATGTCAACATGTTATTGTTTTAATACCCGTGTTGCCGTTTGATTATTTTTCTTCATGTCCCCATTTTTCTGAATTTTTTGTTCCATCATACCTAAGTCAAATTTTTTGGTTTGAATTTTATACTTAAGTGCATGTGAACGTTTTCCAATTTTATTATTGGTAGCTCAAGCCATAGCTGAAATTTGTATGTAGTAAGTCAATCCATTTTATTAGAGACGTTCCAAACCCAATTCGATCAAGCTCATGAATGAGTAAGTTGTGATTCACCTTATCAAAGGCCTTACTAAAATCAAAATAGATGACATCTGTTCGTTTGCCAGTGACAAATCCATCGTTAACTAATTCTAAGAGATTCGTAATAGTTGATCGACCTTTACAGAAACCATGCTGCTCAGAAGAAAGGATAGATGTTGATTGATAAGACAATGTAGCGCATAAGAGTTGCTCAAACAACTTTGGTATAGCGTTCAGCTTAGCTATACCTCTATAATTTGATATATCAGCTTTAGATCCAGGTTTGAACAGCGGAATGATGAACGATTTCTTCCAAATTGGAGGAAAATAACTCAATTTGAGTGATTTGTTGAATAAATAAGCCAATGGAGTGCTTAGTAAATGAGGAGAGTATTTTAAAATACTACCAGGAATACCATCAGGACCGAGAACATACGAAAGTTTTCGATTTTTCATATAAGTCAAAACAGTTTGCTGCTCAATACGGGGTACATTAAAATTCACTGATTCAGGTATATGGTAAGAATACTGCTCGATATTGCTAAACGTAGACGATGAATAGGTTGATGCAAAAAAGTCAGCAAACATTTTACTTATAACTTTATCATCTGAAAACTCACAATCTTTAAACTTCATAACAGAAGGGAAATCTGACACACGCCTCTTCGAATTGACAAACTTATAAAAAGATTTGGGATCATTTTTTAAGTTATTTTTTACCCTGTTTAAATAAGCACTATAAGCCAGTTGATTAGCAATGGTATATCCAGATCTTGCTGAGGAGTACATAGAATAATTCAGTTGAGATGCATTTTGCTTGTATTTTTTAAATAGTTTACTCTTTTGGTTTTTAAGTCTTGAAAGTTGTTTAGTGTTCCAAGGTGGACCATGGCAGGGCGCAGGTAGTACTCTAGGTATTGAAGATAGGAAGCATTTTTGTAGTATTTGGTAAAATTTTTCGATGCTCTTGTCTAATTTGTTGATTTAAAACGAAAAATTTTATTTTGCTGAGATGTATTTGACTGTCGAAGAGGTTGGTAGATAAAAGTTAATTCAATCGTAGGATGATAACTATCTTCAAAGCGGGGGATGCTGCGATATCGAAAAGTCTGACGGTTCATTAACAAATACAAGGTCTAAGAATTTATCAGAACTATTTGTGATGCAGTTGATTTGAAAAAGGCAGCACTTCAGTAAACTGTTAATGAAATACTGTGATAACTCCGAAGATTGAAGAGGTGACAAATAATTACAATTAGGCACTGATTTCCAGGACACATTTGGCATATTAAAATCTCCCAGCAGAAGTATAAGATCATTTGAATTTACTTTACCTGCAATAACATTTATAGCTTTTAGGTAATCCTCATAGATATAATATTGCGAGTTAGGAGGAATACACAAGCAAATAAACTGTTTATGTATTTTCACTAATAGGCATATAAGCTCAATGTGCAAAAATCATGCAGAGTAAATTCTTCCGACGAAAACATAGTTGAGACAGCAATTAAAACACCACCACCCAATTTTTTTACAATCTTATTGGCTGTTTGAAAACTTTCTCTATCTTTTCTGAAAATTTGGTATCTGGACCACATAATTTCGGTATTATTAATTTTAGTACTAAGCCAGGTTTCAGTGAATGCTATAATATCGTTGTCATATCCAAAGCTGTTTCGGTAAATTGGTGACAATTTTGAATTAATACCCCTGACATTTTGGTATAAAATAGAAATTAGTTTTTTGGATTGAGGTGCACTAAATTAGGCAAGCGAGCGTTATTATCATCTTTATAAATGAATTCACGTACTAAAGCATTCTTAGGCTAAAACTCTTGACTGACAATTTGTTGAAACATTACATCCGGTACAATTATTTTGAATGATGCTCTATTTCTAGAGTTTATTTTAAAAACGAGGATATCCTGTGGAGAGCAATTTTCAAATTTCTTTTGAGTATACCATATCTTCAGCTTTTGTATCCGATGAGAAACGTGTAGCAAATATTATTTTTTTCGGAGGAATCGTACGCAACTCCCTTGGGGCTGTTGATGTATCAGTTAAATTCTGATTATGAACTGTAGACGAGCTTGCTATTGAGGTTAAAGGGGCTGGAGTTGAGACATCAAAATTACTTATACTAATAGTTGCCAGAAAGTCAGTGTTGAATTTTTTAAATTCTTCCAGAGCACTAAAAACAATTTCCTGCAAATCCAGAATAACATTGGCCATTTAACTGAACAAATTAATGAATATGGAAAACTTTTTAGTGACTTCAAAACTTTAGATAGTTTACAATCACCATCCACAATTCGCCGCAAAAGCCCCAGATTGTTGAATAAAGATAACAATACTTCTGCAACAATCAATCAATCAATATGTAGTTAATACGATTAATGACGGATCCAGTTTAAATAAAAATTCTCCTTCTAGAACAACTATGCCTAATGCCTCAGATAATGTTGGGAAAATTATTCATGTCAACGATATGAATAATGACTCATCAACGGCCGTGCCTCTAAATAATGCATCAAAATCTCTAAGCCCCTCTCAATTAATTTTATATATATTTATATATATATATATATATATATATATATATATATATATATATATTTATGTATATATACATATATATATATATATATATATATATATATATATATATATATACTTGTATATATAATTTTGAGTATTTATGAATAATCTGATGCAATTACTTTTGCTCACTGTGTAGTGATAAATGGTAATGCAGTTTAAAATTCATAACGAGGGGTATTGCAGTGAATAAGTAGTGATAATTCAGCTATCTTGCAGTATTGCCAGTATTATGATAGAATGAAACACCTGTAGATATTTGCTTTGATATTATCTATTTAGTTCACCTTGCTTTGAGTAATATGATGAAACAAGCAGAAACAACCAAACTTCCAGTGAAATAATAAAAGAAACTAAATTTCAATTAACTTATAAAATCATTTTTTTATGGAGGAAATCAACAGCTTAACTTGTTACTTATAAGCTGCTTCACACGATTTACGATTTCTGCAAGTATTTACACTTTGAGTACAGACTTTTCAGGTGATTTATTGGAGCCGACAAAAAACACGACTAGATCCCAGTTCCTACTCATTGAAAAAAAACAATCATTTTTATTCAATAAAAACAGTTTTGTTATAAAAAATAAAACAATTTCGAGTCTAGTAATTTTTGTTGGTTGCTTTTCCGATGGCGGCAGTATGGGTAAATGGTCTTCTTTGGGTTAAAGAAACTGGTCGTGAAGAGACCTGTGTGTAAGGTAGTACAAGGTAGTTCCACCTACAGTATTATAATTTTAAATTAAATTTTTTGTTGGTGGTCAAGCAATGTCTATATGCATTTCATTGGTGCTTTACCAAATCATCAGTAGACTTTAACCACAGTTTTGAAAAGTCAAAAACCTATTATCTTATGCTTATATGTACTTCCGAAAACCATCTGAGAATTCACAATTTGTAAATTACAATATATTTTCAAAAATTTGTTGTGGTTAAGGTCTACTGATGATTTGGTAAAGCACCAATGAAATGCATATAGACATTGCTTGACCACCAACAAATAAATTTCATTTAAAATAGTATTGTGACAAAAATATGTCAAATAAAAATTTCATAACAGTTTGATTTAGATTTTATTTTTCATTTTGCCTTATAAATACTTTTCTAGTTATCCAATTGGATTCTGATTGTATAAAGGTGTAGAAAAATAAAATAAATTCATATCGAATATAATTTATTTGTTGGTTTAGTTTTGTATGAGTTTCCAGGCCTACTATGCTTATTCTGTTGTGATTTTTGAAAATAGTTGTAACGTGGTTTTGTCGTCGGCTGAGGTAGTTCAGCGATTGTCGAAGGTCGACTTACGGATCCACAAACCTTAAGTAAATAATGACACCTGTGGACGGGTGAAGCTGCCCAAGCTCTTTGTAACCAAATTGTAGATTATAAACACGAGTATAAGGATTTTTTAGAATACAATTATTATTTATTGCCTTGTACTTCAATGTTAAAATTCCTGGAATATATTTCACAATTATTATAAAGAAAGCTTATACACTATAAATGTGGTTACTGACTTTTCATGTATGGCTACTCGGAGCGAAACTTCTCGATCTTATCAACTCGGATGATTATGTTATATGAATAAAATATGATTTTTGTAAAAAAAGATGGCTCGCTATTTAGACCGCGTGGAATATTAAAAGAAAATTGCATTTGACAGTTTAATCGATAGCAATAAATAGCGATAAAAATGATGCACTTGCAGCGATTTCTTAGTGGCGGTAACACTCCCCCACAGTATGACGAGCTTGCCGATGACTTACTCCTTTAGCTTTTCTTCCGCTACGTCTAGAATCGCTAGTTTTGCAGCTGGTCTTTCTAAAATGCCACAAACTGTCAAAACTTTCGCCTTCCGTACTTGGCCATCCTCCGATGTGTTAACTTCTATGACCCTTCCCTTTGGCCACACGTTTCGTGGATTTTTCGGGTCAACCACCACCACTAAACTGCCAACAGATATTGGTTTGGACTTCTCAAACCATTTTGTTCTACAAGTTAAAGTAGGCAAGTACTCTGTCACCCACCTCTTCCAAAAAAGCTCCGCATATTGCTGTGAACGCAACCAACTTTCCCTCAGCACAACACCATCGTTATCAAAAGAGGCTTAGAGGTTTTAGGCCGCTTGAGTTGCCTAGCAGAAAATGATTTGGTGTGATAGCTTCTGCATTCTCGTTTTCTACTGGAATATACGTAAGGGGACGGGAATTGATAATATTTTCGACCTCAGCCATCATGCTCTGTAATATTTCATCGCTAGGCGACCTCTGGATTTTAATATTGCAGAGTACAGTCTTTACCGATCGGACCAGTCTTTCCCACGCCCCTCCCATGTGAGGCGCAGAAGGCGGGTTAAAGTTCCATTTTGTGAAGGATGTTGTAAAGCTTCGCACCAGTTCGCTCTTGTCTACTTCCCGCAATGCCTCACGTAGTTCTCTATCAGCGCCGGTAAAGTTGGTCGCGTTGTCGCTAAAAAATTCCCGTGGTTGTCCTCGTCGCGCGATAAATTTGCGTATTGCCATAATGCAAGAGCTCGTGTTGAGCGAATAAACCATTTCGACATGGATGGCGCGTATTGTCAAACATGTGAATAACGCACCATATCTTTTTTCTGTATGCCGATTCACAGTAACAAACATAGGGCCAAAAAAATCGAGGCCTGTGTATGTGAATGGTGAAAGATATGAACCCAGTCTAGCGCGTGGCAGTTTTGCCATTTGTGGAAACGCTGGCAACGCAGCTTTAATTTTGCATAGCTTACACAGTTTAATGGCGGACTTACAAGCCGTTCGCAATTTCGGAATGTAAAACCGTTGCCGTAGTTCATTAACTACAGTTTCGTGGTTACTATGACGATATAAGTTGTGGTAATGCCATATTAAGAGTGTTGTTAGCCGGCATTGTTTTGGCAAAACTGCCGGATGCTTTAGTTCCTCAGGGACGTTAGCATAATCAAGTCGTCCACCTACTCTCAAAACTCCCTCGTCGTCCAAGTAGGGTGACAATTTATACAAACAATTTGTTTTGCTTAATTTATTATTTCTTAATAAACAATTAATTTCATGTTGGAAATATATACTCTGAGTATCTTTAATTATAGTTGTTTCTGCTTTACGTAACTCAGTTTGGGTGAGTTCTTCCTCACTAAAAGATTTGGTTTTATTTCTGAGGCGATAACAAAATCGGATAACAAATGCTGTTGATCTCAATGCTCTGCACCATCGAGAATACCTTTGGATATTTATGAGTGGTTCTATATTTTCTGCAACAAAATGGCACTCTTTTAATTCGAGCTTTGATTCCTGAAAATTTTCATCATTGATTGGCCATTCATTCTCTGGCAGTCTTAAAAATTCTGGGCCATTAAACCAGCGCCCTGTTGGGGATAAATCAGGTTTAGTTAAGCATTTTGTTGCTTCGTCAGCCACATTTGATTTTCCTGGTATCCAGAGCCACTCGTTTATCTCTGAACTATCTAAGATTTCACTAACACGAACAGCGACAAACTGGTGATATTTCCTGTGGTCTGAACGTATCCAACTTATAACTGTTCGTGAATCCGACCAGAACATTTTGCGGCTAATTTTCACGGTATGATTATCTGCAATATAGTTAGCGTAACGAGCACCAACAACGGCAGCCATCAGCTCTAGACGAGGAATTGATACAACCTTTAGTGGTGTTACTCTGGTTTTGGATCCGAGTAATGAAATGGTAACTTCCTCTCCACAGCGAATTCTGAAATACGACACAGCAGCATAACCGCTTTCGCTCGCATCCACAAATGTGTGCAATTGTACGTCTAGATTGTTATAATTTTTGAAGTTTTTTAAATAGCATCGAGGTATATTTACCTCACTTAAATTTGGTAGAAAAGTTAACCAGTTTTTCCACTTTACTTGCTGCTTTTCCAGAATAGGCTGATCCCAGTCGACATCGCTGCGCCAAATTTCTTGCAGTACTATCTTTAGGTACATAAGGAAATTTCCTACGAGCCCTAAAGGGTCATATATGCTCATTAGTGTTTTTAACATTTCCCGCTTGGTCGGAGTCTTTCCGCCTAAGAGGAGCTCGGTGTCTTTGACAGACTTTGACAGTTTAAATGCTATATTGTCTTGTGCTGGATTCCAAAATATACCAAGTACCTTTTCCGTTTCTACGCCTGCACTTACATTAAGGCAAATATTGTTCAAAGGGTTGGAAAAATTCAATTCTTTCAAAACGTAATCGCTATTCGAACACCAGTTCCTAATTCTGAATCCACCTTGACTATGAATAAACCGCACACTTTTGGCAAGCTCAGTGGCTTCCTGAGGTGTGTCTGTTGAAGCGAGAAAATCATCAACGTAGTGGCTGTCTCTTATAGCAGCTGCGGCTTGAGGGTATTTACTTTCAAACTTTGTCGCGTTAAGATTTTTCACATATTGCGATATACAGGGGGCACAGGAGGCACCGAATATCATTACCCTCATAACATATATATCGGGTGCCCTGCTATCGTCACAGCTACGCCATAAAAACCTTTGAAAATGGCAATCTTCATCCCGTATGTAGATCTGGTGGAACATTTGTTCTATATCACCACAAATCGCGATTTTTCTTTGGCGAAAACGGAAAAGAATGGTCGCAAGAGATGACAACAAATCCGGCCCCTTAAGCAGCATAGAGTTGAGTGATATGCCATTTACTTTCGCTGCCGCATCCCAGACTATGCGGGTTTTATTTGGCTTATTTTTATTAAATACTGGAAACATCGGCAGATACCACACGTTGTGTTTATTAATTTGACTATCGTCAATTTTGGCTATGTAATTTTTCTGTAAATATTCTGATATGGTTTTCTCAAAATGATCAAGTAAGCTTTTATTGTTTCTTAATGATTTTTCAAGACAAACCAGTCTTCTTTTCGCCATTTCGTAGCTTGGTGGCATGGTAATGTCGTCGTACCGCCACAATAAAGCTGTCTCGTAATGGCCATCATGTTTTTGTTTCGTGTATTTTTCTAATAATTTTACAGCCCTCTGATCATTTGTGCCCAGAGCTGGGGTATAATTATTTATCCCGGTTGATTCAATTGTATAAAACTGTTTGACTAAGCGGGTAAGAATTTGGTCATTTTCTCGTTGACATTCACACAAATGAAAATTATATTGGGCTTGAGCTCTTTTCCTAGCACTGGAGCCACCGCATATAAGCCAGCCGAGGCGAGTTCGTATAGCAACGGGCTCGTTGTTTGCACCCTCTTTAATACTAGTTGAAATACATAGCTTTAAATTATTTAGGCCAAGCAGTACATCCGGTACAGCGTTCTTAAAATCATTGATAGGTAGCCCTTTAAGATGCGGAAACTTTGCGCTTAAATGTTTGTAATTGAGGCTTTGGCTCGGAAGCGATAGTTGCTTAACCGTGCGGACAGATATATTAAATTTAGTTTTATTTGTACCAGAAACTTGCATTGAGATTTTTTTTGAGTCTTCTTCTTGGCGACCTATTTCCCCCGTCCATTTCAGACATAAGGGTTGTAATTCACCAGTTAAATCTAATTTATTAACAATTTGTTCATTTATTAAACTTACCGACGAACCTTCATCTATAAATGCAAAGGTTTCTAAAATTTTATCATTATTTCCATATAATGTAATGGGTATAATTTTAAACAACATCTGATTGCTTTCATTCCCATTGTGCGCTGCGTGTAGATTTTCTGTTTTGGTTTTATTTTCGTTTTCATTTGTTAAGTTTTTTTTTCTTTCATCAGCTGTTGGCTTATGCAGCAACGTATTATGTTTTATTTGACAGTCTTTTTCTCTGCAAACGACTCTGCTATTACAAATTCCATAATGACGTCGAAGACACAATTTGTATAAGTTATATTTTCGCAGCAGATTCCATCTTTCGCTTCTTGTTGCAGTCAAGAATTTTGTACATTTCTCAACACTATCGCAGTTGCCAAAACATACTACGCATGTTCTTCTGCTTCTTTCATCGTGCGCGTTGATATAGGCATCTTTTGTTTTACGTGAATGCTGCTTTGCTGCTTTTGACATGTTGTTGTCAGTTTCTAGGTTTATGCTGCTTGCTGAGATGCCGACTTTGTAAATTCAATTTGAGAAATCTGTCAGATTTACCCTTTTGTTTTGTTTTGCTAGTCTTATTTTGTGCTCACCCCAGTTAAGCTGAAAATTAGATGGCATTTTCATTATTAACTCGTGTAATAAAGATGAATTATTCAACTCATCTACTAAACCGCAGGCTTTAATTGTACTTTCCAAGCCTTTAACTTCAACAGCAAAAGTGGTAATTGTTTGTAATTTATTTGCATTAAGAGCTGGTAATGTTTTTATTTTATTTTTAAGCGAGTTTAGTATTTTCTCTGGTTGGCCGAAAAGCAGCTTCAATGTTGATAAAGCACACGGTACGCCAGATGGATGTATCAAAATATGCTTTACGGAGCGTAATGCTTCGCCTTTTAGAGCCTTTTGAAGTCTGACAAGATTTTCAGCGTCAGTAAAACCGCAGACTGCTGTTGACCAGTCGTATGTAGCGCTAAACAATGGCCATTCTTCGGGTATGCCGGTAAAATTGGGCAATTCTTTGGGTACTGACTGACGCGAACTTATTTGTTGCTGCGAAAGTCTGTGAGAAGGTGCTATAACCGATGGAAGGTTTGACGGATGCATGGAGAACGTTGAATCCATATGGCCAAATTGGATTGGTGTTTCTAATCCGTGATTATCAACATTTGTGCTATTTAAATTGTTATTTATGTTTGCAGCTGTTGAGTGCTGACAAATCGTTGTTGGATTATTAATAAATGAAGACGTATTATGCGCAAATGACGTTGTTGTACATGTAGGTGGCACTATTGTTGTTGTTGTATAAATTAAATTGTTACTTACATTTTGCCCATATGTGGCTGTTGAGCTAGAGGTTTGTTGCATTGTCACTGCGTGTGTTGCAAATACATAACGGGACGATTCATGTTGGGATACTTCGGGTGCTGTGCTGTGTCTAACTGACTTAGGCACTAGTATACAGGCAGCTTGCTTATCTAACCATTCGTGCACTGATTTGTTAGATAGTTGCTTATGCGCTGACTGCGTGTCATTGAAATCGTCTATTTCTTGCTCAAGAATCTGGTATTTCTTTTTTATAAAGTCCCTTTCTAGTTGCGTTTCTTCATGCAAGCGTTGCAGCTCCAGAGCTTGTCGTCGAGCGGCGACTGAGGAGGCACTATGAATGGGGGAGACTGAGTCGATAGCTATTTGTTGTTGCGACGAACAGTTTTTGCAATGCCAAGTTGGTGATTGTTGGCTGCCATCAAGGTTGGCGCAAGCTAAATGGAAATTAAAGTGGCATTTGTGACATCTAGTAGAATTTACGCTGTCTGCAAGTTTGTTGCAGATGTGACAATTGTTCACGGTAGAATTCGATTCAGTTTCTTGTTGGCAGTTTGTTGGTTGACCCTGTAAGGAGGTAGAAGATTCCATATTGTTAGGACTTACGTATTAGCAGCCGTAGTATTTCTGGCCAATGAAAAGAATTTTAATGTGGACGGGTGAAGCTGCCCAAGCTCTTTGTAACCAAATTGTAGATTATAAACACGAGTATAAGGATTTTTTAGAATACAATTATTATTTATTGCCTTGTACTTCAATGTTAAAATTCCTGGAATATATTTCACAATTATTATAAAGAAAGCGTATACACTATAAATGTGGTTACTGACTTTTCATGTATGGCTACTCGGAGCGAAACTTCTCGATCTTATCAACTCGGATGATTATGTTATATGAATAAAATATGATTTTTGTAAAAAAAGATGGCTCGCTATTTAGACCGCGTGGAATATTAAAAGAAAATTGCATTTGACAGTTTAATCGATAGCAATAAATAGCGATAAAAATGATGCACTTGCAGCGATTTCTTAGTGGCGGTAACAACACCAATATTTTCCCTTTCTTGGGCAAAATTAACAATCTTTTTTATTTCAAGGTTTATATCAAAATATAATAGCAGCAGAGGGGATCATCAGGTGCGATGAAAGCGCAGGATCGGTAGCTTAGCTTTTCGGCGTACGTTCGGTAATATTTCTCCTCGGTTCAGGGTCGGTAGTTTGGCCTATCGACCCAGGTTCGGTAATCTTCGGATCAGTTTCGGTAATTTGGCCTATCGGCGCAGGTTCGGTAATCTTCGGTTCAGGTTCGGTGACGACGGTAGTCGGTTTGAAATCGTTGACGGTCGGAGATGTCTTATAATTAATCGTAAAATAAGTACAATAAATCTTACAGCTAGTTATAGCTAAAGGCTAACTACGATAATCTACTTCCGCTAGTCGGACTACGTTCTACAGTAGTAAAGAGTCAGCCGAAGCCGCTGTGGAAAACAGTCAGCCAAAGCCGCTGTGGAAAACAGTCAGCCGAAGCCGCTGTGGAAAACAGTCAGCCGGAGACGCTGTGGAAAACAGTCAGCCGAAGCCGCTGTTGAAAGCAGTCAGCCGAAGCCGCTGTTGAAAACAGTCAGCCGAAGCCGCTGTGGAAAACAGTCAGCCGAAGCCGCTGTGGAAACCAGTCAGCCGAAGCCACTGTGGAAAACAGTCAGCCGAAGCCGCTGTGGAAAACAGTCAGCCGAAGCCGCTGTGGAAAACAGTCAGCCGGAGCCGCTGTGGATAACAGTCAGCCGAAGCCGCTGTGGAAAACAGTCAGCCGAAGCCGCTGTGGAAATCAGTCAGCCGAAGCCGCTGTGGAAAACAGTCAGCCGGAGCCGCTGTGGAAACAGTCAGCCGAAGCCGCTATGGAAAACAGTCAGCCGAAGCCGCTGTGGAAAACAGTCAGCCGGAGCCGCTGTGGAAAACAGTCAGCCGAAGCCGCTGTGCAAATTTATTAAAGTAGTGAGGGGACCCTGGCTAGCTTTCCACTACGGAATCTCTAGGCAGGTTAATCTCGGTATTAGTGGGATTCGTTTCGCTTCGCAAATCCCTCGGTATATTATTTATCGTTTCTCTTCGTGTTGAGACGAAGTATAAGGCGGGCTCGTGTTCTGTGCGAGTCGCCCCGATTGTGTCTTAACTTATGTTTCTTATGCAGTACCACTTATAAAGCTTCTGAGAATTATTGTGTATAAACAGGGGCTTACGTATACTGCAAATGTACTATGAGCAGTGTGTATGTCGTATGAGTGTGTGTGCATGGTTATGCACAAGCAGCGAGGTTGTTGCTGTTGGTTTGCTACCATGCATACATCAGATTGTGTATGTTGTGTTTATTGTTGTACACAAGCAGGGAGCATTTAATTATTACACATTCCTTCTGCCCTGCAGTTCTCAACATACACACTGCCCTGCAGTACTGAGTTGCGCCGTGGAAACTAGCTTCATGTAAACGTGTTTCACGTTACATAGTTTGTAATTTACAAATTGTGAATTCTCAGATGGTTTTCGGAAGTATATGCATAAGATAAGAGGTTTTTGGCTTTTCAAAATTGTGGTTAAAGTCTACTGATGATCTGGTAATGCACTAATGAAATGCATATAGACATTGCTTGATCACCAACAAATAAATTTCATTTAAAATAGTATTCTGACAACAATATGTCAAATAAAAATTTCATAACAGTATTATAATTTTGGTATCCACCTGAATTTGCTGATCCAACTTGGGGTTGTGTTGCGAAACCTACTTGACCAGTTGGACTGTAAGTTATAGCTACCGTTTGTTGTGGAGTATCAATAGAATAGATACAATAAGCTGCCCGCGGCAGCAGATTGCTGTTGAGCCAAATGTGCTTGAGCAGCGTAATTGGGTGGTTAGGCTGGCTTGCATTTGGGGCTACAGATTTTCTTTATGATACATCTGCATAAGATTTGCTTCAAGCATAGCTTGAT
Organism: Linnaemya tessellans; assembly: GCA_951800035.1. NCBI lineage: Eukaryota > Metazoa > Arthropoda > Insecta > Diptera > Tachinidae > Linnaemya > Linnaemya tessellans. Next base: position 46,746,358 of record OX637534.1, read on the forward strand.
CTATTGGCATCACCATGGATGGAGGAGCCTGACTTTGTTACTGCTGCTATTGCATATGCAGCTGTTGCTGGTGATCAGCTATATGCTGGGCGTCCTGTTGAGAAAGTCGCAGACTTGAATATCTCTTGGGTGGACTCCTCTGTTCAATTGGTTTTTTATTTTGTGGCTGCTGTTGTAGTGGCTCCGCCATTACCATATTAGCAGTACCTAATGATTCTAGAAGGAATAAGAATGTACAAAATAATAGTTTTATATATTATTATTAGTTATTGGGCACACAAATTTAAAAAATATATACCTTACCATTTTCTTACTGAGTTTCTGAGTTGTTTTGTTTTCAGTATCGCCATCACAATCGCCATTTTTCTTATTTCTTTCTAGTCAAGTATATTTAACAGATAGAAATATTTTACACAAACAAAACACATGTAGTTTCTGCAGGGTTGCAAGACGATTTCACCTAGTAGTGAATTCGCCTTGGGCTATTGGTAACTTATCATACCATTTTGAGGAAGAATGTTTGCTCATAAGAGTAGCTTTGAGATGTCTATGAAAACGTACCATTAGCTTGAGGATGATATGACTAAGATGCTATGCAATGACTGCCTAAAAACTGTGCCGATTCTGAAAACATTGTGATGTAAATTAACTACCTTTATCCGTCATTACTCTCAACGGTACCCCAAATCTAGATAGATAGTTCCGAATAAGTGAATCTATTACAGTTCTTGTGTTTACACCTCAATGCCACTATGTATTTGTAACCATTAGATAGAGAAAGTGGGCCAACAATATCTAAATGAATATGTTCAAAATTACCTTTAGGTATAGGTTTTTTAATCACCGGAGATTTTGTATGCTTATGAATTTTTGACGCTTGACAATCTGTACAGTCCCTATAGTGGAATGAGTAGCTGGATGACAAATACCATGAAGTTTCGTAAAACTTCCAAAGAGTTAATGGAACATATGGTCTAGTATTACTGTGTGCGACTTCACAGCTTGATGGTAAGCTCCATCTAAATCTAATTTCGAAAATACCGTTTTATTACGCATATTAATATTTAAGTCGTGAATGTGAGGTAATGGATATCGGTCAGGAATTGTCACTGCATTCAGTGGGATCTTTTTTTGTAACCAGAATAAATTCCCAGGGGCACTTGAATTAGATGATCTGCAAATTACTGCTTTTAATAAAAATTCGAACTCTGTCTTTGCCACTTTATATTTTAATAGATCTAATTTATATGGTCTAGTAAACGGAAGAGAGCCTTCGGTACTTAGTCTATGAATAGTTAAATGTTTTACTGATTGTGTGTAATCAGGCTCAATCATTAAGGAAGGAAAGTGTTTTAATAACCTACTTATTGTCAACAGAAAACAGTTTAGGCAGAGTTACTTTACAAGAAAAAGCAATTGTATTTACTGTTAAATTAGTTAGAGGATCAATTAATTATTTATATTTTACATCAACCAAAATTCCGTATTTACTAAGGAAATCTGCACCAATAATTTGTTTTGAAATATTTGCAATGATTAATACAAACGGCAATTCACGCCGTAGACCAGATCAATATTAAGGAGCTGTTTCCCATAAGTTAAAATATTGGAGCCATTGGCTGGTGTTAAAATAATATTATTAATACTTTTGAACTTCGATGCCGGCAAAACAGAGACTTGTGCTCCGCTGTCTTTAAAAAAATTATTTTTGTTTACTTTGTCGAAAACAAAAAGGCGACGGGAACTAAATTCATCATGATGGAACAAAAAATTCAAAAAAATCGGACATGAAGAAAATAATCAAACGGTAATACGGATATTAAAACAGTTTTCGGATTATATTTCCTAATAAAATTTGTTTAAATAAGAAGTGTTATCACATTCAACTAAGTCACCAAATAAATGGTGACAAACACAATACACATGAGCACTGATGATGAAAGTGTTGCGGCTTTCGAAAACAGCTATTCTCCTCTGCTGTGTAAGTTGAATAACTAAAAACTGATGTTAACTTTCCTTTGTGCCTTGGAGTATTTATCATGTCTCTCTGAGATTTAAAAACAAATTTCGAACAATTAGCCTATACAATCTTAATTTAAATTCACTATTGTTTGTCGCTTCAACAAAGGCAGACAGAAGTTTGAAACTTTTTTAGAAAATGCACAGGGTTGTTCACATCGTTGAGTCTTATCGCTAAATCGATAGTGATACCTACATAGGCAGTGTCTACTAGCTGAACGTAATCGGGACCGCGTGACGACACGTTTCCGCTCAGCGGCGTCCAGGGTCGCTACATACATTTTTAATTTTCCAGAGATGTGAAAATTAAACTCCAGAGATTGAATTATTTGAACTCTTTATTGAAGACAACTGGGCTTCGACGAAGTGCTGATGATTGCAACGGCGTGGCGTTCGTCATTGGCACAGTGGCCAATGACGAATTTACTTTACGAGGTTTTGCCGGCCTGACTAACACGCGGAGTCGGTGAGCAGTAAGCGTACCATCAGGTAGGGATTTCAATCCCGTTTAGATAGCAGTTCACCCCTAACGTTCACTAATGCTTCCCAATATGAAGCGATTCGGATAAGTTACAACGCGGTGTTGGTGAGCAAAGAATGTATCGCCAGGTAGGGATTTCAATCCCGTTTAGCTGATAAATTCCCTTCTAACCAGCACTAATGCTTCCCAATATGAAGCTAAACGCAAAAAATAAATTTAAAATTATAAATGACTTATCTCCACGCCGGCTGCACAGGAACTCCCCATTTGTGCGAAATGCTTAGTCTTTTATAGCTTGTCTGTTTTCTTAATTTAACATTTACTATACAATTCTATCATAATGTACCGTTCTTCTCATATATAAGAGTAATGTATCAGCAACGTAATGACTACGAACAATTCTTGAAATCATATCCCGTATGTTAAATTAGGCGCGTTTGTTTACTTTTGCAGTAAAATGCAGTAAATGAGTAATTACTGAGCAAACTGAAAAAGTTACTCTCAAAAGAAGCTGTTGTTCAAAAAAATACGCGAACGGAAAATTTGTAAAAATTCGTAAGATTAAGGAAACAGCTGACTGCTTATAAATGTAGTGTTGAAAAATATTTACACTTTTGACTACGTAACTATTTTTCTTGTTGGTACTCGATGCAATACTTTTTATAACACGAAGATTTTAAAAAAATGTAATAAATTGTTTTATATAATATTCCCCCTATTAATTATTTTTATTTTATTTGCTTCTGATGATTGATATGTGTCCGGTTAAATTTATTAAGAAATACATGATTATTTGATTTTGGCACTGATTACTTTAAAAACAAGTGCAGTGTTAAATAACCAAATACTTAAAACTTTCACAACTCCAAAAAATTAAAATAAAGCAGCACAATAACATAAATAAAATAAAGTTTAAAAATAAAATACAATTAAAACGTTGCCATGGAGGCCAAAAAAAGAAAACTGGATGTAAAATGTTCGCCTCAAACATATCGGAACATACAACAAATAATTTAGTTCAACAATAATAATTTAGTAATAATTATCCACTTTTTTATTTTGTTTCAGTATTCTTTAAATTTTTCTTTTTTTAAGTACTTTTTTCACAAGTTTTATACTTTTTGTTTGCTTATTTTTTTTTTGTTTACCTTTTTGAATCATATGTTTTTTTGTTTTGCTAAATTTTATTGGAAAAATTTCTGCAGTAAAAATTTGTAAATACACAGTCATGAACTGTCACTTTAATCTCTCATTTTGTGTTCTCATATACTGTATTTTGGGTAAATGAAAGCAATTTAGTAAAATGCAGTAAAGTTCAGTAATAATTTGTAAAAACTTTTGCGTACTCGAACACACTTATTAATATATAAGCAATTCATCGCCACTATAGTTCGTTGACAACCAGCTTAAATAATACAAATAAACAACAAGCAGTATGTGTACATACCGACATACATGAGTAGGTAAACGCGTACATGCCAACTATATGATCACGGCTGTGCGATGAAGAGCAAAGCAGATCACAGTAACAACTAACCAATGCATGTTTATGCACAAGCAGTATGTAAAACAAATTGATATTTTGGATGGCGACCGTTAGGCCCCTTTCAGATTAGGCAACTTTACTTGCGCAAGTCTTGTGTTTGTGGGTGTGAGAGGAAAGGTCGGTTTAAAGGGGAAAGAATTGCCGAGATTTGAGTACAGACTTGCTTGTACTTGGCAATTCTGTTTCTGCTGTCATTCTTGTCTTGGGATATTTATTTGTTTTTGACATTGTCTTTTATTTATTCTTCGGTGTGTTGTCTAATTTTGTGTTAAGAAAATTTTATATTTGTTAATAAGTGAATAAAAAGTTAAAAAAATATGAGAAATTGGAAGCGAAATGAAATGGAACTAATAATGCATTTTTAATGTTCGTTTATTCTCATATTTAGACCGCAATAAAAAGGCGGAATCATTTAATGAAATTTTAAATGACATGAAAAAGACAGACAGCACTATAACCATGGAAGAAATGAAACAAAACGTCAAATTAAAAAAATTCGAACATAAGAAAATTAAAATTGCTCAACAAAGTTGCTGAATGTGAACATAAAAGCAAGTTCAAAAGAAAATAAATAAAAATGAAAATTATACTTGCGCAATTAAAGTTGCCTAATCTGAAAGGGGCCTTACTCATGTCGTATTTGCATAGGCATGCAAGTTAAGGTTAGCCCTAGCACAGGTATACTTTGATATCGAAAAATAACCTTCAACCATACAGATAAGAAACAAATCATAAATAAAATATATCTATTATTGTAAACGAAAATACTGTAAACAAAAGAATACATTTTGCGACAGCCCCTTTTTGGTCATAAACAACATATGTATATGTAAACACAAAAACCATAAGATAAGAAATAAAACATGTTCAATCTTGTTTAACTAACAAAGAAGTTGGCTAAAAAACAAAGATATGTTTTGTTAACTAAAAAAACAAAGATATGTTTAAATGTAAGAAACAAAGACATTTATTTTAGTAAATAAGAAACATATTTGAAAATTGTAAGTTAGTTAAGATTTAACATGAGAACTAAAATTAGCTCACGAGTTCGTAATAAACTCAGCAAAGTGCAGTGTACCAGTAAAACCAATTGTTAGTTCATAAGAAAACTAAACCAAGAAGAGTTCATAAGCAAACTCATAGAACGTATACTAATAAAGAATATTTCAAGATACAGAAGTATCTTGAAAACAAATAAATTTTTTAAATTAATGTATGAATTTCTATTTTAATAGTGAACCTTTTGTTTATGTAAATTGTATTACAGGATGTTGATTTCCCAACAGGCTATAGGTTCAAATCTGCGAAACTGCAAATTATTTTTTATTTATTTTTAATAAATGAACGTGATTGCATTCTATTTATTAATTTTTTTTTTGAGAGTGGAATATTAAGAATATTTTTCATAGTCATTAAACCAGCAGAACGGATCAGTACTGATTTCGAGGCCGATACGCCATCTCATCAGCGTTCTTTGTTCAATTTTTCCACTTTTGCAAGTGGTGCTAGTTAGTAGGAATATCAACTATTTAACCAATATTTTAACGAAAATTGAATATGAGAAGTTATCACATTCATATTATTAAGTTATTACATTTTCGGTTAGTACGAAATTCCCCAACCCTGACAATTAATATTCCCAATATTCCATGTATTTCTTTCGCTTTTTCCAGAGCCTTCGGCTGCTGATAACTAAAGCTTCTTTGTTATTTATGTTCAAGTAATTGAATTTAGTTTTCAATTTACAATGAACATGTAAACAAGTGCGCGTGCCCTCGCAACGTTTTAAATTAATGTATGAATTTCTATTTTAATAGTGAGCCTTTTGTTTATGTAAATTGTATTACAGGATGTTAATTTCCCAACAGGCTATAGGTTCAAATCTGCGAAACTGCAAATTATTTTTTATTTATTTTTATTTTTAATAAATGAACGTGATTGCATTCTATTTATTAATTTTTTTTTTGAGAGTGGAATATTAAGAATATTTTTCATAGTCATTAAACCAGCAGAACGAATCAGTACTGATTTCGAGGCCGCTACGCCATCTCATCAGCGTTCTTTGTTCAATTTTTCCACATTTGCAAGTGGTGCTAGTTAGTAGGAATATCAACTATTTAACCAATATTTTAACGAAAATTGAATATGAGAAGTTATCACATTCATATTATTAAGTTATTACATATTTGGTTAGTACGAAATTCCCCAACCCTGACAATTAATATTCCCAATATTCCATGTATTTCTTTCGCTTTTTCCAGAGCCATCGGCTGCTGATAACTAAAGCTTCTTTGTTATTTATGTTCAAGTAATTGAATTTAGTTTTCAATTTACAATGAACATGTAAACAAGTGCGCGTGCCCTCGCAACGTTTTAAATTAATGTATGAATTTCTATTTTAATAGTGAACCTTTTGTTTATGTAAATTGTATTACAGGATGTTAATTTCCCAACAGGCTATAGGTTCAAATCTGCGAAACTGCAAATTATTTTTTATTTATTTTTATTTTTAATAAATGAACGTGATTGCATTCTATTTATAAATTTTTTTTTTTTGAGAGTGGAATATTAAGAATATTTTTCATAGTCATTAAACCAGCAGAACGGATCAGTACTGATTTCGAGGCCGCTACGCCATCTCATCAGCGTTCTTTGTTCAATTTTTCCACTTTTGCAAGTGGTGCTAGTTAGTAGGAATATCAACTATTTAACCAATATTTTAACGAAAATTGAATATGAGAAGTTATCACATTCATATTATTAAGTTATTACATTTTTGGTTAGTACGAAATTCCCCAACCCTGACAATTAATAAATAAATTTTTTATTAATAAAAGATCTAGTATCTTAACTGGCGATCCTGCCAGGAGGATAATATACGTTTATCCTTCGAAGAGCGGACCATCGGATACCCTTGTCGCAGGAAGGATGCAACAAAAATTTTTTTCATAAGAAAAATTTTTTATTTAAATTAAAATATATAACAAATAATCTTACATAAGAATAGGATATTTTAAACCTAAAAAGAATTCCTCATAGAAAGGAAAGTGAAATATAAACTAAAATAAAACAACAGTTTTTAAATGAGAAAGTCATCCAGGGAACATTCATACGACACAAACAGAAGCATGGAGCAGGTAAAATTAAACGAATTGATGCAACAGATGGCAAACCTGCAAGTAGCATTAGAAGCCGTCCAACAGGAAAACGCTACGCTACGCAACAGACTGGAACAAATGCCAATAAACCCCGTTGTAAATCAACCACAGGCCGTAGCCTTAGAGCCAAGGGTAGCTACATATAATACTCCGAATGACATAAATCTGGAAATATTTAAATCATTATCCAAATTTGATGGAATAAAAAGTAATTATCGACTATGAAGAGAGGATGCCACACGTCTAATGAATAGCATTAGTAGACACACCAATTCTAACAAATATGTAGAAGCACTATTTATCGTCAAATCAAAGATAGTTGGACCCGCAGCAAATATCCTGTTGAACCACAACACGATTTTCAATTTTGAGGCTATCATAAATAGATTGGACTACACTTATTGTGACCAACGGCCACTGTATGTCCTTAAAGACGAACTAACCAAACTAACTGAAGGCAAGTCATCACTGTCAGAATTTCATGATGAAGTCAGCAAGGCATTGACAGTGGTAACATCCAAGATTGCAATGTCTGGAGATCCCCCAGAGTCAATTAAGTGTATGACGGCACGTGCGATGGAAGATGCTGTCCGCACATTCAAGAACGGTATTAATAACAATTTTATACGATCAACACTTTACGGAAACCCGATAAAGGATCTAGAATACGCCTATGCCATCGCTCAAACTATAGAGCATGATAATAACCATAGGAGTTTCCAAAATAATATTCATTCAAAGTTCAACAAAAAGAACAACCACGTCAACAATTCGAAAGTAATCAACACTTCAGAAGACCTTCCTATCATCAACAAAATCAACATCATCAACAAAACCAACATTATCAACAAAATCAACAACAACGTCAACTATACCAAAATTTTCAGAAACCAGAGCCAAAGGACATCTCTTCGGGTAACACCAGGCAAATCAAATACAACCTACATGGATTTCACAGCCAACCATGGAAAATAATGAGAGAACAAAGCGGGAATTTCAACAACAACAACAAATTGCAGCGCAACAACAGAATAGAGCAGTGATGTCAGCCCCATACACAATTGTGGAAGCAAAACTCACATGTACACTTACGCTCTTTTATTTTGAGAGCGTAAAATATAATTGTTTACTGAAAAACACTCTCATTCAGCGGGAAGTATCGCAAGTCCTGTTTTGAGGCCTCTAAACAGAAATAATATATTTATATAAATATATATATACAATACATATAAGAGGTTTGAAATAAGTTGGATCCACTGTATGTAGATACATCTTTCCGAAAATTTGTTAAAGTAGCTTTTAAATTAATTCATAAGTAAGAATTTTTGTAAAAATTGTTTCTCTTGTATATAAACTAACCAAATGTTCAGCTTAAAAATGGAGAAATATTTTAAAATTAAATATCTGAGCACTTGCCAATTTTCGAAACCCTTTTTTACAACTTATACAATTAGAAGATATTATTGGTAAATAAAAGGATACTCTTAGAAAAGGCCACTAGTTAGGCCTCGCAACCGCACATTTCTCCCGCTGGGAATGTAAGAGATAAGAGTGATCACACCAACACAATCACATTTGACATCACTGGAATAGAGACAACCCAAAATAAAGATGAAAACGGCAGCAGCACAACAAAAAAAGTAGTAAGTCAAAATATAATAATAGTAGTATTTATAAGACTTTAAACTAATAGATGCCCTATATATATATGAAAGATGAGGATGAAAAAAATTATAAAATTTTTATAGATTACGGTGCACCCCATAATTATATTAATAAGAATTTAATTATTGGTCCCAGAGTTAAAACCAGGCCATTTAGAATGATCACCATGCACGGTGAATCAATTTTAAATTATAAACAAAAAAATAAAATTTTTTAAGCAAGAGTTAGAATTTTTCGAAATCAAAGGTAATAATGATTATGATTTAATGCTAGGAGTTGAAGGGCTAAAACAATTAAATGCAGTCATAGACATAGGAAGAAAATTGTTCACTGTCCCAGAATTATCACAGAAAATAAATTACTCTATAGGAGATAGACAATATGAATTAGAAATAAATAATTTAATGCAGGAAAATATTAGAATAGGTCCTTTGCCACTACAACGATAGAAGCAAGCATTAGAACAACTTGCAAGGACCCAATTTGGACGAAACAATATCCTGGAAATATGAACGATGTTGAATTCGTTAATAATGAAATTGAAAAATTATTAAAAGATGGGATAATCCAAAGAAGCTTTAGTCCCTACAATTCCCCAATGTTAACAGTACATAAAAAAGGAGTCGACGAAAGCGGAAAACCTAAAAGAAGAATGGTGATAGATTTCCGTAAACTAAATGAACAAACAGTTACAGACATGTATATCATCCCTGATGTAAATACAACATTACAAAACCTAGGAAAAGCTAAATTCTTTACAACATTAGGTTTAGAATCTGGCTTCCACCAAATTAGAATTAAAGAAAGTGACAGGGAAAAAACGGCTTGTTAATTCCTTTGAGTTTTTTGTTTTTGTTTCGTATTAAAAATAAAAATAAAAAAATAAAAAAACTCTCAATAGAATTAATAATATTTGAACAAAATCCGTACCTCTTTTTACGTTTTTATTTTCCCACACTTTGCCGTGAGAATTACCGCGTTTGCACAATTCAGTTCTAAATTAAAACAAAATATTTATTTACTCGTACACGGGCTAAAGCAAAGAACAAGTCAGATATTGGAGAAATATAATATATGTTTGGCTTTTACTGGGAAAATAATTCGTTTACTTAATTCACCAGCCATACGGTTATGAAATCCAATATCTGTTTTCTGCCAACGGTGGGAAAGTAATTAGTGCAGCAGAAGAGTGAACGGTCTCTGGCCTAAAAAATTCTTTGTATCATTTTACATTTTAACACTTTAAAATGTTATTGATTACATTGCAATTTTTTGATTTATTATGAAACCAATTTTTTTACTTCTTAATTTTATTTTGTATTGTAAATTTTATATTTTGTTATTATTTGTATTTGTAATTTTTCTTTAAATACAATAAGGTTTTTAATAAAATGTGTGATTGAACTATTGTCATTCATCCAGTCAACATTAACTTGTTACTTAATTTCAACAAGCCAATTCTTTGTTATTCTTGTGTACCACTTGAACGACTGAATTGGACATTGTGCATTATCCTGGTGAAACTACTAGGATAATCAACACCTAAACATTCTAATAAGTTGGTGAATCACCAAGTTATCGACTTTTATAAGGTTAAGCAAGGCAAACGAGCCCGCGCTTAACATTTTGGCGACCGTGACAGGACACGAGGTTAGGAAAACCAAAAAGTCCTTCAAGTGAACAATTCGCAACCATTACATCAGCGACCAACCACAAACTACAGGCGTCCAATCACAGACAACGTTGCATCACAAGCAACAAGCAGCCTACTACAACTTTTAAATAACCTCCCAAAAGGCATCAACAAAGCAATATGGAATCCGCAGAGCAGCTTCTTCACCAACTGAAGGAGACCGGTGAGCATATCGCCACAATCATCCACAACTTTACCAAGGACTCAGCTAGCCGCAAAACCCCAACGTACTACAAAGAACGATTGTCGCGGCTGACTACAGCTTGGACAGAATTTGATGAGGCAGATACCAAATTACGGACTCTAAAGGATATTCATATGGAAGATGAATACTTCACTGCAGACCGCTATAATCAAATCCAGTCAATGGCATCCAAATATATAACTCTAATGGAACACGAGCTCACTTACCCAGGCAATGGAGCAATCGCCAAAAACCCTAATGACCTACCGTCAAAGGTGGGCGACGAGCCCAAAGTCATTAGCAACCCCCCACAACCTACAAGTGGCCACGATGGTTTAATCAGCCGCTCCCTTGGAAAGATGGCAGCTCTGGCTAGACAGCTAGACGGCCTCCAGTTGCAGTCAGGTCAGGATGGGCCTTATTACGATGTTAAAAAGACCACAATCACCAAACTATGGCAGCAGCTAGAACTACTTAATGATGAAGTGTTGGATAAATATCCCGATCCAGACCTCGCTGGTTATGACACAAGCAGATACATCCACCTCGAACAAGCCGCTCAGTTAGCGATCATCCAGCTTACCACGGCTAACAACAACCACCACTCATCCACAGAGACTATGGCTAGACCATCTACCCTACCTTTACCCACAATCACTATCTCTAAATTTGAAGGTGATTATATGAAATGGACATCGTTTTCTGACTTATTTAAGAAAACTGTTCATGAGCAACGGATGTCAGACGCTCACAAAATGTATTATCTAAAGACCAACGTTACTAGTGAAGCAGCGAAGCTTATTAATCATCTCGCTGTTTCTGCAGACAATTATAAAGCCGCGTGGCAGTTACTACAGGATCGTTATGATAATAAACGACTAATAGTGGCAACAGCGGTTCAGAGACTGCTAGATCAACCATCGGGTGCGTCGACATTAATGGCCGTTAAGCGATTGCACGATACAACGAACGAATGTCTGGCAGCTCTTTCTTATATGGGGATCGAAGTCTCAACATGGGATCCACTCCTACTACACCTTCTGGTAAAAAAGTTGGACAAACCTGTCTACACTCAATATGAGCAATCGATCACCAACCCAAAGGAAATGCAACCAGTCAGCCAATTTCTTACCTTTCTGGAGAACTACTTCCATACTCTGGAGGCAATGGGACACAAAGAGAAGACATTTTCTCCTGCTAGCAAAACATGCACGCTTACGGCGTATCCCCGCCATGAGAACCAACGATGCCTAGTTTGCAAGCAAGAATGCCACCCATTGTATAGATGCAGAGAATTCATCCAGCTAAGCCCCGCAAACAGACTAAATTTGATACAGAAACATAAACTATGTGTTAATTGTTTTAGTCACAGTCATTTGACCAAACAGTGTACAATTTCAGGCCGCTGTCAAAAATGTGGAAAAATGCACAACACCCTGCTACACTTGGAACAGGCCCCGCAAAAGAATTCAATATCCAGGAAGCGTAACAAATCAAAGGGGGAAACAGAGTCAACCAATGAAGCAGTTATCAGGAATAACTCCTCGACACAACACGCGACATCTCTAGTCAGCACACCAACAGAAGTTGAAAGCATGTCGGGAAGTTATATTAACAAAAGACCATATGTTCTACTGGGTACAGCGTTGGTAAAGGTCAAGGCTAATGGTTTGGAAACTGAATGCAAGGCAATCCTTGATTCAGGATCACAAGTCAATTTGATCACAGAACGATTAGTCAACCGTCTTGGACTCCCAGCAAGGACTACTTCTGTTCCAATTAACGGTATTGGAAAAAGCCGCACCAAGGTTCAACACCGAGTCAACATTACGCTACAATCTCGGCTCAACAATTTTTCAACACTGCTTGAAGCATTCGTATTGCCGCAAATTATTTCCCCTCAACCCGCTCAATCGCTTACAATCGACAGGTGGTCAATTCCCAGCAATGTAGCATTAGCGGACCCAACCTTCAACCGTCCAGAAAAAATCGATATTTTGTTAGGGGCGGAATATTATCATCAACTACTCACGATCGGACAAATTAAATTAGGCAAGGACCTTCCACTGCTGCAAAATACAACTTTTGGATGGATCGTATCGGGAAAAGTATCTAGTGAACAACTCTCAACAGCAATTTGCGGAGTATTAACTGAAGAGGATAAAATTAATACAGCTATTGAGCGATTTTGGAAACTCGAGCAGGTTGAAGGAAGAGAGCAAAATTTATCACCGAATGATACACAGTGCGAAGCACATTTCAATCAGCATACCACACGCGACAATGAAGGTCGATTCATAGCACGATTGCCGTTTTGTGCTGAAACATCGTTATTAGGGTCCTCACACAGTATTGCATTCAACCGGTTCCTCGCACTAGAACGTCGATTATCTAAAGACGCTTCATTGAAGGAACAATATGCGATATTTATGAAAGACTACGAAACAATGGGGCACATGTCGAAAATCAATATAGACGAAATAATGGGGCATAAATACTTTATTCCTCACCACTGCGTTTTGCGACCCGAAAGTAGTACAACTAAACTCAGAGTCGTCTTCGATGCGTCAGCAAAAACGTCCTCAGGAAAATCCTTAAATGATATTCTGCACACTGGACCACCACTACAAAATGATCTATTTACGGTTCTATTGCGATTTCGTCTGCCGCGTTTCGTATTCACAACAGATATCGAGAAAATGTACCGTCAAATCTATATCCACCCCAAGGACCGGCAGTACCAGATTGTCCTCTGGCGAAATCACTCCTCGGAGCCCATTAGTTATTTCTAATTAAATACCGTTACCTATGGTACTAGACCAGCACCATATCTGGCAATCAAATGTGTGAAGGAAATAGTCAAGGATAATAAGATGCAAGCTCCTTTAGCAGCCTGTTTCTTGGAAAGGAACTTTTATGTCGATGATGGGCTAGGTGGAGCCGATAGCTTGAATACAGCCCTGGAAACTCAGCGCCAGCTGCGAGACGTCTTGGCTAAGTACGGGTTCCATCTACGAAAATGGTGCGCTAATCATGCCCAGCTGCTCCGGAACATTCCCAGTTATGACCAAGAAGTCAGTCTTGACTTCTCCAATGAAACTGATTACACGAAAACACTGGGATTGGTATGGGTACCTAAAGATGACCTTCTTAAAATCAAGGTCAACATTCAAACAATTAAAGCCGTGACTAAAAGAACAGTCACGTCAGACTTGGCGCGTATCTTTGATCCACTAGGAATACTGTCGCCAGTAATTGCCAGAGCCAAAATGTTCATCCAGGAATTATGGACCTTGAATCTTGCATGGGACGAGGCAGTTCCTTCAGAATTTGACTCACGCTGGCGAACCTTTCGAAGCAACCTAAGTGAACTTGAAAGCTTTCAAGTGCATCGGCATATCTATAAAGGAGTTCTTCCTAACAAGACTCAACTTCATGTTTTTTCCGACGCCTCCGAAAGGGCGTATGGCGCTGCAATTTATGTGAGAACAATACTACCAAACAAAACAATAAGAGTATACTTGTTATGTGCGAAATCACGTATAACTCCACTCAAGCAGCAAACGCTGCCTAGACTGGAGCTATGTGCCGCACAATTGGGTGCTAACTTAGCTGCAAAAGTGAAACTAGACTTAGATATGAATACAACGCCAACATTCTATTGGTCCGACTCAAAAATAGTATTATCATGGATACATTCAAGATCTTCTTCATTTCACACATTTGTGGCAAATCGAATCGCTTCAATTCAAGAAAACACGCTACCTGAGCAATGGCGACATGTGAGTTCTAAAGATAACCCAGCGGACATCATATCAAGAGGATTGGATCCACAACAGTTACAGCATACACCCCAATGGATGTATGGGCCATTTTTTCTGCATGGAGACGAGAAGCACTGGCCTCCCAGATTTGGCCTGGATCCTAATTTGCCCACCCCTGAACAGAAGCAAAGATCCTACAACTCACTCATTGCTGTCAATGGTGAAAACTTTTTGCACAGCATCAACCATCGAAATTCACTAAAAAGGCTCCAACGTATCATAGGATACATTTTAAGATTCATCAAAACCGCCAGAACTTGCAAGCCCGAGAGAGAAATCCAACAAACTCTGACGCCTCTTGAACTTCACGAAGCGCTTGCCATCATTGTTCGAACCACCCAACGATGTACGTTCACAGAAGACATTAAACAGCTGCAACAGAAAAAGGAACTTAAAGGATCGAGTCAAATAAAAAGCTTATCCCCATTTTTAGACGAACATAACATACTAAGAGTCGGAGGTAGATTAGAAGCATCCACGTTATCGTTCAATGCCAAACATCCAATGTTGCTTCCTTATAACGATACAATAAGTAAACTAATATTTGAATCATACATAGGGAAAACAAACATTGTGGCCCTGGAGCACTTCTAGCAATCGTAAGACAACGTTTTTGGCCCATTAAAGGTAAACATTTGGCTCGGGAAACTGTGCACAAATGTGTGCAATGTGCACGAGCGAAACCAAAACTTCTGCAGCAAATTATGGGAAACTTGCCAGAAGCAAGAGTAATACCAGCAAGACCCTTTATTAATGCAGGAGTTGACTACAGTGGTCCAATCTGGGTTCACTTCAAAACACGAGGAAAGCGACCCCAAAAGGCGTATATCGCAGTATTCTGTTGCTTCTCGACAAAGGCAGTGCATCTGGAGCTTGTAACAGACCTTTCAACTGACGCCTTCATTGGAGCGCTCAAAAGATTCATCGGCCGAAGGGGTCACTGTCAGCATCTCTACTGTGACAACGCAACAAACTTTGTGGGAGCTCGCAATCAATTAGAAGAGTTGTCACCTGCTCTTTTCGCCACAGCTGCTCAAGAAAAAATTCAACAAGAGTGTGTCAGCAAAGGCATCAGTTTTCATTTCATACCTCCACGAGCCCCGCACTTCGGCGGACTATGGGAGGCTGCAGTCAAATCTGCTAAAAGATTACTTGTGAAAGAAATGGCAAACGCGTCTCTGACCTATGAAGAAATGGAAACCGTGATCGTAGAAGTCGAAGCAATCCTTAATTCAAGACCGATTGCACCGTTGCCGGGTAATCCGAATGATGAGGCTGCACTAACACCAGGCCACTTTTTGATTGGTGAACCTCTTACAGCACAAGTGGATGCAACTGCCAGTTCACCTTCAACCACTCTTACAAAGCGATGGGAGTTAGTGTCACAAATAAAACATCAATTTTGGAAACGATGGTCGCAGGAATACCTCAGTGAACTCCAGCAACGGAACAAGTGGCAAACCCGGGCTCAAAATTTGCAACGGGGTACCATAGTTATAATTAAGGACAACACACCAGTTATGAAATGGCGTCTTGGAAAAGTAACTGAAATATACCCCGGTCAAGACGGATTCGTCAGAGCAGCTGATGTAAAAACATCTGGTGGTATCGTTAAGCGAGCGATTCACTTGCTGGCTCCTCTTCCTGTGGAGCCACAAGGAACAAATGTTAACGATGAAACAACAGATGAGAAACCAACACGAAAAAGAGACAATTCACCCAAGAGCAAAACCATAAATGAGCCACCCTCAAAACGGTGTACTCTAAACACGACAGGTTTTCTAATGCTCGTAGCGTTAGTTCTCCCTGTAATACTATGTCAACAAGTGACGTACACCCAAATCATCAGTACCCCTGGATTACATTTTGAAAACATTGGCCAAGTTAAACCTGTCATCTCTGAATGGAAGCTCCTCATTTATTTATTTTATGGGACTTCTATCCCATTTTCAAAATCTCAGGGATGAAATGGAGCACGGTTTGGAAAATTTCATAAGAAGGAAGCGACGAGGAGCAATAGACGTTGTTGGAAATATAGCAAGCTCCTTGTTTGGCGTTCTAGACTCCAAATATGCAACAGAAATGACCGATACTATTAATAGTATAAAAAACAACGAAGCCCACTTGCAGAGCCTTCTGCGGAATCAAACATCGTTTCTCGATTCGACCCTCAATCTCATGAAGCAGTCTGAACAGCGCACGCAAGATAACTTCGAAAAAATGAACGATAAAATAAACAAACTACTCTACCTCACAAACAACGACAGCTACCATCGATCGGAAATCATCTTATCACTGAGTGTCCAGTTACTTGCAATTGCTAACAATTTGCAAAAAATGCATACATCTATGATCACGTTGTTAGCGGACACTTACCATGGTCGAATTAGTCCGGTTCTACTGACCCCACAACAATTTTCGGGTGAAGTCGATAAAATAAAAGCGAACCTTCCCACGGATCTAACACTACCAGTTGCAGACATTATTCATTTATACGGTGTAGTCACCGTTCAGGCAGCAAGTTCAACTCAGCACATTATTTGCACTTTGTTTATTCCGCTAGCTCATCAAGGGCAATATGACCTATTCTATATTACTCCAGTACCACAGCTAATGAACAACTCTTTAATGGCTGTCATACCAACAACTAAAATGATGGCTCTCAACGCTCATCGTGACGAATATTTCCCTCTAGATGACTTGAATCTAAGTACCTGCAATAAGCTTGAGCATAACATTTTCTTATGCCCACACATTCAAGCTGCATATCATAGAGGCTCTCCAATTTGTCGCTGTGAGATACATTTATTCAACAATGAATCCGACTCAAGCTGCAATATAGAGTTGATAAGCAGCAATCATGTATGGTACCAACTTTATAACAAGAACCAGTGGCTGCTTGCAACTCAACAGCAACTCAAATTGAGCACAGTATGCAAGGGTGAAAGCAGTTCTCAATTGCTGGAAGGTACCGGGTTGCTCACGCTTCCAGCAGGATGTGCAATGAAAAATGATGTTATTACCATCTACGGGCATCGAACCATCTCATCTAACTTGCATTCATCATATACAAGCAATGGGATATCATTCCTTCATCTCCAAGAAAACGTAAACAACACGACACAACCCCTGTCATATACTTCGACAATTGAAAAGATAACCCATCTGCAGGAAGAGGTCAGGGCACAACGACAAGAAGTTCCACTAGCAACAACCCATAAAGTGCATAGCTTAACAATTAGCTATGTTGGACTGGCCTTGATTTTAACAGTGATAATTACCCTGATAGCAAAACAAAGGATGAAGAGAAGTCGTGAACCGCTCCCCGAAGCACCACAACCGTCTCCACGATCCAACTGGAATGTTTCATTGGAACCAACACCTTAACGCACTTCAAAATAAATTGCCGGAGATCGCTCATTCGCACTTTTCAATCCCCTTGGGGCCGCAATATGTTAATTCCTTTGAGTTTTTTTTTTGTTTCGTATTAAAAATAAAAATAAAAAAATAAAAAAACTCTCAATAGAATTAATAATATTTGAACAAAATCCGTACCTCTTTTTACGTTTTTATTTTCCCACACTTTGCCGTGAGAATTACCGCGTTTGCACAATTCAGTTCTAAATTAAAACAAAATATTTATTTACTCGTACACGGGCTAAAGCAAAGAACAAGTCAGATATTGGAAAAATATAATATATGTTTGGCTTTTACTGGGAAAATAATTCGTTTACTTAATTCACCAGCCATACGGTTATGAAATCCAATATCTGTTTTCTGCCAACGGTGGGAAAGTAATTAGTGCAGCAGAAGAGTGAACGGTCTCTGGCCTAAAAAATTCTTTGTATCATTTTACATTTTAACACTTTAAAATGTTATTGATTACATTGCAATTTTTTGATTTATTATGAAACCAATTTTTTTACTTCTTAATTTTATTTTGTATTGTAAATTTTATATTTTGTTATTATTTGTATCTGTAATTTTTCTTTAAATACAATAAGGTTTTTAATAAAATGTGTGATTGAACTATTGTCATTCATCCAGTCAACACCTAAACATTCTAATAAGTTGGTGAATCACCAAGTTATCGACTTTTATAAGGTTAAGCAAGGCAAACGAGCCCGCGCTTAACACGGCTTTTTGTGTAAATGGAGGCAAGTATGAATTCATACGTATGCCTTTCGGCTTGAAGAATGCACCTTCAATTTTTCAACGTTGTGTAGACAACATCACAGACATAATCAGATATAGCAACAATGACAGATGTCAGAGGCCCGTATCAGTTTTTGTTTTAACCCCTTTTTGCGAAGAGCTAAACTATAGATGGCATCCTGAAAACAATGTGTGTGAAGAAAAAATATACATTGCCCAGTATTTTACAATACATAAGTTAATTAAAAATGCGCAAATTTGTGCATTTAAGTAAAATTTTGCGCCTTTTTGCTTAAATTTTTTTACTAAAATAAAATATTTTTTCTGACGTTTAACCGGCTAGAAGGACAGAGAAAGAGATATACCAAAGAATATCTTTCTGTTCTTTAATTAGGAAGGGGTTAAATGGTATTGCCATTTGGGATGCCATTTGTCAATTTTATGCCCTTTCGATATGGCCCAAATTTTCCGTGTCCAATCTGTCTAATTTGTGGACAACATATTAAGGGAATTCATAGGTAAATTCGTATATGTCTATATAGATGATGTTTTAATCTATTCATCTACAGCAGAAAAGCACATGAAACATATAAACATTGTCTTTAATGCATTAAAAAAGGCTACTCTAAAAGTCTCGGATGAAAAATCAAAATTCTTTATGTCCGAAGTTGAGTATTTAGGACACATCATCAAACACAATACAATAACAACAGACCCAGAGAAAATAAGGGCAATTGAAAATTGTCCCATTCCTAAAACCCTGAAAGACTTGAGAGGATTTTTAGGATTAACAGGTTATTATCGTAGATTTGTAAAAGACTACGCCCAGATTACAAAACCTCTAACTATACATTTAAAAGGAGAAAATGCACATGTAGGAAAGAATAAAAGTGCAAATAAGGAAGTTAAATTAGACCAGGCAGCCATAGCAGCTGTAAAAAAATTAAAATTAAATTTAAAAGAACAGGTGGAGTTATTCCAACCAGATTTTAAAAAACCTTTTGAATTAACAACGGACGCATCCAACATAGCTATTGGAGCCGTGTTAAGCCAAAATAAAAACCCCATTTATTTCTTATCAAGAACTTTGAGTGAAACAGAACAGAGATACAGCACAAACGAAAAAGAATTATTGGCCATAATATGGGCCCTACAAAAACTGAGGAATTATATATACGGCATAGCCGACCTCACTATATTCACAGACCATCAATCTTTAACCTACGCCATTTCGGAAAAGAATCCTAACCCTAAATTAAAACGCTGGAAAGCCATAATAGAAGATTACGGTGCTAAAATTAAATACAAGCCAGGCACAGAGAATGTAGTAGCTGATGCATTGTCTCGACAGATTATAAACACATCTTCAATTGACACCATGCATTCAGCCGAAAGCTCACATAGTGAAGCAATCAAATGAGTCTCACAACCATTTAATTCCTACGGTATACAAATAGAATTAGTACCAACAGAAAGTTTAGTAGAAACACGAGTACGAACTATTTTCTCCGGAAAAATACGATACACTATTAATTTTTTTTAACAATGATAATCTAATAACTGAATTCAAAAAAATCATACAACCTAAGAGAATTATATCACTACATACAAATACTGAAAACATATATAGATATGGAAAAATAATCAAAGACACATTTATTGAATCAACATTTGCTTACGCGCCTATTAAACTAAAAGACGTATTGGATAAAAATGAACAACTACGCATTGTCAAAGAAACACATGATAGAGCTCATAGAAGCTGCAAAAATACTATAAAGGAAATACTTAAAAAACACTATTGGCCGGAAATAAAACGAGATGTAAAGAAATATAATAACAAATGTTCAGCATGCCTATATGGTAGGTATGAGAGAAACCCTATCAAAGAACATTTACGTGATTCAACTATACCCACACAACCCAGAGAATTTATACACGCCGATATTTATTAGAATGATAAAACAATGTATCTCGTAACCATAGATAAATTCTCTAAATACATAGTAGCCCGACAAATTGAAACTAAAGCAGCAATTGAAAATGTATTGGAGGAAATAATCAACACCAGTTTCCCTGAGTGTAAACGATTAATAACTGATAATGAAGCATCTTTTGTCACTCCAGCCATTAAACAATTATGTCATAAATACGGCATTCAAAAAATAGTAACTCCAGTACACAGGTCAGCAGCAAACGCACAAGTGGAAAGAGCACATAACTCAATTAGTGAATTAACGCTGATATTCAAATTTAGTAATAATTCTACAAGTAGAGAAGAAGTATTCAGAGCTATTAAAAAACTTAATAATTCAGTTCACACCGTAACAATTCGTCGACCAAGAGACATTTATTTCGGTTCAATTAATATAAATAAAGAAGAAATAATAAAAAACCTAAAAGACGCGTCTGAAAAAGTGCTTAACCGTCTAAACAAAAACGCCAAACATAGAACTTTCACAAAAGGAACACAAATATTAGTGAAAATAGTTGGCATTAGAAATAAAAACTTACCGCGTTATAAAAAATAAATTGTTTAAGAAGACTTAGGAGACATTATCCTAACAAAGAAAGGAAAAACAGTGCACAAAAACAACAGCTGTTCTGCTCTGCTGTGTAAGTTGAATAACAAAAACTGATGTTGACTTGCCTTTGTACCTTGGAATATTTATCATGTCTTTCTGAGATTTAAATTAAAAATTTCGAACTATTAGCCTATAGAATCTTAATTCAATTTAATACAGCAATACAAATGTTCGTTAAAATTCTTACTACATACAAATTTAAGCTATGGCTTGAGCTACCAATAATAAAAATATATTGGAAAAACGTTCACATGTACTTAAGTATAAAATTCAAACCAAATAAGTTTGACTTAGGTATGATGGAACAAAAAAGTCAGAAAAATGGGACATGAAGAAAAATAATCAAACGGTAACACGGGTATTATAACAATAACATGTTAACATCAGATTGATACAGTTCTCGTATTCTTTTTGTGTAAATAGGAACTGTTATCAAATTCACCTAAGCCACCTAAAAAGTGGTGACAAACACAATACACATGAGCACTGATGATGAAAGGGTTGCGTCTTTCGAAAACAGCTGTTCTGCTCTGCTGTGTAAGTTGAATAAAACTGATGTTGACTTTCCTTTGTGCCTTGGAATATTTATCATGTCTTTCTGAGATTTAAAAACAAATTTCGAACAATTAGCCTATGAATCTTAATTCAATTTAATATAGCAATATAAATGTTCGTTAAAATTCTTACTACAAAAAATATATATTAACCCGAACAGATGACTAATTAACGAAAATATGACTAATTTAACGAAAATCCTAAAGGCGGTCGAACAAATATTTGATAAAAATTTTTACCTTACTATTTAGGAACAAATTTTAACGAAGAAAATAGAAACACTAATCGATCAACTTAACGAGCATAGAATTAAATAACGAGGATTAAATTTTTTGGGATCAACTTTGAAGTTCATTACTGGCATACCAGATCATGATGACGTAATTGAGATAGAAACTAAAATTAACACCCTAATTGAAAATAACGAAAAACAAAGAATAATTAACTCCAGATTCGAAAAAATGTTAGATTCCATACAAGGAGAACCAACCGAGACTTATATCGCAATCAAACTAATTCACGAACAATTATTAACACTAGTTAGAACGATAAACTCTGCCAAAAACAACGAGTACCTAACTGAATCACTAAATCTAAATGATGTACGAGAATTAAAGGAACATAAATTAAAATCCGTACCAATCATTAACATATTAGAATATTCCGATATTTACATCACAAGAACTAATGACTCCATTATTATTATATACAAGTACCCCATCATAAACAATTATTGCAAGTTATTTAAATTTACATCACTAAGCATCAAACATGGCAAAGTGTCCACCGACAAGGAAATCGCTTCCTGCAATAATGTTTATACTAGAGTACATAAGTGTAAAAATTTTTTAGGCAAAAACATTTGTAAAACCAACAACACAAATGATGACTGCATCATACCCTTATTAGAAAACAGAAAAGCAAAATGTGTAGTATTACAAGAATATAATTTCCTATTATTAAAAATAGATGAAGGATTCATCCTTTTAGACGGTGTAAACACTGTCAATGATAAAAATATTACTGGAACCATATTAGTGAAATCCACAGACAAAGTAGTGATTAATAATATTACCTTTATAAATATTCACGATAAATTAATAGAAACCATAATTAATAAACATGACGAGGGTCTACAAATAACAAAAATACTGACATCCTCTTCAGAACTGGCATTCAACAATATAGATTCTCTAAAGAAATTTATAATACCAATAGAAACGCATCCTATTAGATACTCTTTATATATAATTTTAGCAATTATAACAACAACGGCACTTGCATATATTATTTTAAAGGCAACAAAATACTATTTAACTTTAAGAGCAATAAGGACTAGAGAAAATTTCCAAGTTTTATATAATACAGAATTAGAAAGAATCAGACATGAAATAAGCATAAATCAGGCATGAATCGAGACGATTAATTTTAAGTGAGGGGAAAATTACGAATCGGGACGATTCATTTTAAGCAGGGGGAGAGTTAAGGTTAGCCCTAGCACAGGTATACTTTGATATCGAAAAATAACCTTTAACCATAAAGATAAGAAACAAATCATAAATAAGATATATGTATCTATTATTGTAAACGAAAATACTGTAAACAAAAGAATACATTTTGGGACAGTCCCTTTTTTGGTCATAAACAACATATGTATAAG
This sequence comes from Linnaemya tessellans, assembly GCA_951800035.1. Taxonomy (NCBI): domain Eukaryota; kingdom Metazoa; phylum Arthropoda; class Insecta; order Diptera; family Tachinidae; genus Linnaemya; species Linnaemya tessellans. Next base: position 46,769,883 of record OX637534.1, read on the forward strand.
TAAACACAAAAACCAAAAGATAAGAAATAAAACATGTTCAATATTGTTTAACTAACAAAGAAGTTGCCTAAAAAACAAAGATATGTTTTGTTAACTAAAAAAACAAAGATATGTTTAAATGTAAGAAACAAAGACATTTATTTTAGTATATAAGAAACATATTTGAAAATTGTAAGTTAGTTAAGATTTAGCATGAGAACTAAAATTAGCTCACGAGTTCGTAATAAACTCAGCAAAGTGCAGTGAATAAGTAAAACCAATTGTTAGTTCATAAGAAAACTAAACTAAGAAACTAAGCAAACTCATAGAACATATATTAATAAAGAATATCTCAAGATAAAGAACTATCTTGAAAACAAATAAATTTTTTTTATTAATAAAAGATCTAGTATCTTAACTTGCATGTAGGTACGTAAGTAAGTATTTTAATATATAAGCTAGTTTGCAACTTTATCAGCACAGTGGGGATGTTTCGTTAATTAGGTTATTAAAGTAAAATAAAATTATCTTCTAATTCAAAATATACGGGTACCTTATATCTATTGTGCGCCAAAAACGAGGTCGGCGACTTTTGGTCTTCACAACCGCGAGTTTCTCCTTTATTTGTTTCATTAAGTTCTTGTTCGAGAGAATCTACTTCACGGCACAATTTACTCATGTTTTCACATAAAGATTTTGCTAAAGTTTCAAAAACACTTCCAACATTGGAACTTGCATGTTCCTTAATATTTGCAACTTCGCCTTTAAACACAACCTTCCATATTCTATCAGCCAATTGTATCATCTCTTAAATACCATTGTGATTTGATCCCGTCTATATTGAGTCTTTTTGAAAGCATCCTTAGCCACATTTTCTTTAAAATGTCAGGACCGAAAATTCCTCCAGGTAAAAATTATATTGATTGTTAAAATTCACAAGGTTTTCTATTCTATATATATATATATATATATATATATATATATATATATATATATATATATATATATATATATATATATATATATTCATATATATATATATATATATATATATATATATATATATATATATATATATATGTATTCATATATATTGTATATATATGTATATATTTATATATATATATATATATATATATATATGTATATATGTTGTATATATAATATAATTATACACTAGGGTTTGCCAAAAACCGTGAATATAAAGAAACCGCGGTTTCCGGTTTTATACTATTAAAACCGGCCGGTTCGGTTTTGAAAATTTGTATGTATATACGTATGTGTATAAATATGTGTATATGCTGAAAAGTTAAAAGCTTATTTAAAAATAATAATTGTCTCTTATTTGTATTCAATTCAGGTACTTTTATTAGAAAAGGAACATTTGTCAATGATTATGAGTAAAAAAAGTTAAGAATACAAATTTTATATATTATTTTCCAGGTAATAAAATTTTAGAAACGTTAAAGCATTCAATGAAGAGTCGCTTAAACGAGATCTTACTTTTGTACAGAAATTACCAGCAACAGAAAACACACTTTCGCCTTCAGTTGAAGAGGGCTTTATTGTTTGTATTGCCATGTGAAGCAATAATATGTTGGTTGTTTTGTTGTTAGTAAAGCATAAATTCTTGTCGAAGAACGTTAAAATTATCGACTTTTTGCTTTACATCTGTTATAGCTTTTTTGATAGCAGATTCCAATTCTTCCTGCAAAGAATTGTTGTAATTTTCTTCATTATCGGAATCTTATTGATATCCACTGTAGGGATATAAACGTGTGAAGCTTGTGTTATTATTTCTATATTCCTAATAGCCCTTGGTTATTTTATACAGCTGTCAGGGTATTCAGCTCAACTTTAGGCGTGCCGAAATAGTTGTAGAAACTTTAAATCAAAACAAAAGCAGTTTGTTGCCGAATTTATGAATAAAGATAAAGTCTCCTTTATTTATAAAAATGCATGCTTTATATACTACCCGTACTTATGAGATTTAGAGTTAACCTCTCTAACTTATTCTAGCTTATCATATAATTATAACTATCTCCTTCAATATCATGCATTTCTCCATTGCCCCTATTCTTTAGTTACATTGGCCAATAGGAATGTTTGTTGTGCGAACATAAATTGTCACTCAAACTGTAATGATTCATGCAATCGTTAGTTCGATCAACTGCACTGCCCTTGGTGTATGCTTATACCCTATCACGGTGGGCTTGAACTCGGCGTAAATGCATTTGTTTAGCACTTCCAATTTTGTTTTGGCATTCGATTCCTGGACCCATCAGAAGGTCAGAAAAAAAAATCCACCGTAATTCTTAGAGCCGATTTTGAGAAAAACGCGTTTTTTCTGCAAAATTTGAGAAATTTAGAAATATTCATTTTCGTGGGCGCACGAGATGTCAGGCTTGCCTATTTGTGAATTTGGAGCTCCCTTTTGTAGAAGATAACCTTTTCCTAAAATATATCTTTAATCTCCTGTCTCACAAATTGAACCCCCTATCCACCCTCCCACACCCTTTGATTTACACCGGTAATATGAATTGTTGGTCTTTAAATACATGAATCTGCATGTTTATGAAAATAAATAAAATAATTCACAATAACAATAACGTTTTGTTTTAATTTTTGATTCGCTTGACAGGCCTGTAGGTCATTGACAATCAAAATTATTGGCAAAATAGCCTTAGTAGTCAAATGGCATCCAAAGTGTCAAGTTCAATATTCTTTTTCATTTGTGGTACTTTTTTTTTGGAAAAAATGTGTAGGAAATCGAAGGACCATGCGGGGACCCACAAAGAAAATCAGGAGCGTATATGTTTACTCTGTCTGCAGAAGAAAAAGCAAAAGTTCTGTGCAGTGCCTGTAAAATTCTCGTTTATCGGTCAGTGAAGTCAAATAATTTACAAGGAATAACGCTACCAGATTTCACCGGATTCAAGATTTTTCAAAAAAAGACTCGTGCAAAGGCTGAAACTCTGTGTAACTGCACACTATGCAAATTATTTGACTTCACTGACCGATAAACGAGAATTTTACAGGCACTGCACAAAACTTTTGCTTTTTCTTCTATTCTATTGGTTAGAGTATCTAGTATTTAAAAAAAATTTCTTTTGTGTAAAGTAGTTATAATTGGTTATATACTATTATTTTTATATATACGAATTTAAGAAATTTAGATTTAATTAATTAATTGAGAAACATTTTCTTATATATTTAAGGTTTTCTATATAATAATTACAATTGGTTAAATTTTATTGTTAGAGCATGTTCGGAACGGTTTCAAATTATTATTATGTATTTCCTTCTCTACACCATTATAGTCTATTATGGTGTTTACATTATTTCTTTTTATTATTTTAAATGGTCCCTTATAGGGACTTTGATTTTTTTTCTTATTTTCTACTTTTATTAAAACTAAGTCTCCTACTTCTGGATTAAATTCATTATTCTTTTTACGATTCTTTTTATACCCTCCAAAAAAGAATTTGGAGGGTATATTCACTTTGTCATTCCGTTTGTAACGCATCGAAATATCCATCTCAGACCCCATAAAGTATATATATTCTTGATCAGTGATGAAATCTAAGACGAACTGAGCATGTCCGTCCGTCCGTCCGTCCGTCCGTCCGTCTGTGGAAATCACGATACAGTCCAAACGAAAAGAGCTAAACTCCTGAAATTTGGCATAAATATATTTTAAAACTTAGAGCAGGTTAAGTTCGAAGATGGGCTAAATCGGGCAAGGGGGAAAAAAGTTCCCCTAAGAAGAACTAAACCAACCCAGAAAAAACAACATAATTTTTAAAGTTTTTTGGTTATTTTGTTAAGCAAATGATATATTTTTATGTCAAATACGGTCCAACGCCTTAAACTTGGAGCCAATAAATAAAATAAAAATATTTTTTGACCCCGCCCACTTCAGTGGGCGTTATTATAGGCAACAATAGCATAAAAATTTAACAAATTGTTTTACTTAAGCCTACATTCCTTAAAAATAACACTTTTAAGCTTTAATGACGAAGCTGAGACGAAACCTGGTACTACTCTGCCCTACCCCCTCCTGCCCCTTCGCCCCTTAAATGACCCTACCAAAAAAAAAATTTTTTTTTTAATTTTGTATATAATCATCCCAAGCATTTATCTTTAGAGTTTTATGACTGCCGATTTCTGCCCTACCTTCCCCCCCCCCCCGCCCACCTCTTCCTTTGCCCCTAAATGACCCTACCAAAAAAAATTTTTTTTTTAAATTTTGTATATAATCATCCCAAGCATTTATCTTTAGAGTTTTATGACTGCCGATTTCTGCCCTACCCGCCCCCCCCCCTCTTCCTTTGCCCCCTAAATGACCCTACCAAAAAAAAATTTGTTATTTTAATTTTGTGTATAATCATCCCAAGCATTTATTTTTAGAGTTTTATGACTGCCTGTTGCTGCCCTACCCGCTCCTCCCCCTTTGCCCGTTAAATGACCCTATTAAAAATAATTATACATTTTTTTATTTTGTGTATAATCATCCCAAGCATTTATTTTTACAGTTTTATGTGTATCTGTTTCTGCCCTACCCCCTCTCCCCCTTTGCCCTCTAAATGACCTTATCAAAAAAAAGAAATTTTAATTTTGTATATAACATTTTTATATATTATCCCAAGCATTTATTTTTAGAGTTTTATGACAAAGGTGAAATGTTTCCCCCACAGCCCTTGCCAGAGCGACCCCGCCAAAATACAGTTTTTATAGCCTCCAAAGAGAATTGTGGTGAAGTCTAAGACGGTCTAGCAATGTCCATACGTTCGTCTGTGGAAAACATGATATTGTATATTTTTGAACCTCGCCCCCTTTAGTGGGCGTTGATGTACGATATTATATAAAGGAACTCTATCCCACCAAGTTAAACATTTCAAATTCACTTACTAAATATTTGGAGGGTATTTAAGATTCGACCCGGTCGAATATAACGTTTTTACTTGTTTGTTTTGCTTTTATCAATAATTCTTTTGCGTTATTCAAAGAAAATTTTAACCTGACTTGTAACTCTTGTACGTAGTCGTCATAATTGTAAACATTTTGTTTATTTTCTAGAATGTCAGAGGGTAGATATGGTAATTTTCCATATATTAATTCAAAAGGCGTGTAGCCTGTGTCTACATGTGGTGCCGTATTGTAGGCAAAAGTAAAATATGGAATCCACCTGTCCCATTCATAATCACTTGCAGTTGTTAACAAAAGGTCGTTGAGTACTCTGTGGTTTCTTTCAACTGACCCTAATGTCTCATGATGGTATGGTGTGGAAAATATTTGTTTGATTTGTAACAATGAGCATATGTTTCGCATAACTTCATTTGTAAATTCTGTACCTTTGTCAGATTTGAGCACTTTAAATTGTCCATGTTTTAAAATAAATTGCTCAACCATTGTTCTTGCAGTCGTAAATGCATCTTTGTCGGCATCGGATGTGCAACAACAAATTTTGTTAGTTCACACTGCATGGTAAGAATATATTGGTATTCATTTGAAATACGAACAGGACCAACGGTATCAATTGAAATCACTTCAAAATTATTGTTTGGAGTGTCTGTTAGTGTAAGTGGTTCTTTAATGTGTCTAGTTTGTTTATTTCTGTTACAACTGTCACAATATGTAATAAGTTTTTTTACCATCTTATTCATATTTTTCCAAATATATCTCTGTTTTAGTTTAATGATTGTTTTTCTTATTCCTAAGTGGCCTGCGTGTGTGGTATTATGAAACTCGTCAATTAGTTTGTATTTTAATATGTTATCTGATGTTCTTTTTGGGGCGTTGTATACATATTAGTATATTTAGTTGAGGACTTTCTTCATTAATTTTTATTCTTGCATATGCTTCTTTCAATTTTTCTTTTGTATACATCTTAAATATTTTATCATTACTTGATAGCGCTAATTCTCTTATATTTTCTTTTTCATTTTAGATATCAGTTTCCTCAGAATCGAATCTAGTTTCGCTGAGTTATCGCTAGCTTATTATTTTCATCATTAATGGCATGTAACTTGTTCATCGAATCTTGTTTCGATGAACAATGTTATCTTCTATAAATATATCTTCTTCTTTTATATCTTCTATATTATTAAATTGCAATTTTCTTATATTCTTGACGTCATTTACTGATGTACATTCCCATATGCGAAGTTGATCAGACTTCTGAGAATCATCGTTTCTTACACGCGAGTTAAGATGTCGTATCTTATATACAACAACAAAATTATATTATATTTACAAACGTAATTACAAGACATAGACAGACGTACAAAGTCCAGCATTGATCATAATGATAATATAATTGATGGAAAAACCCATGAGGTATAAAAACCATATGCTTGGTATACAGTAAGTAAGCAATTAGGAATAATAATACCCAAACACATGTGCTAACTGATAACAATATCTACTTTAAGAAAAATACCTAATTATAAAAAAAACACATTTTTGTAACAAAGAATTATTACTAACCGAAGGGTTACTAATACATAAATAAACACTCTTAAAGATAAGAATATGATAAGTACAAGTAGTATAAATATTCCTTAAGAAACATTTTGTGGAGGAGTAGTTTTAAGAAAATATACCAAATAAAGACGAACGCTTGTCGTTCAAAAAAAAAGATATTTTTATTTTTTTACTCAAGTAAGGTGTGAAAACCTTAACTGGCGATCCTGCCAGGAGACTAACATATTGTTATTCTCCGAAGAGCAAATCTGGGAAAGCTATCCCTAATAAGGACCACAAAATAACAAACACTGACTTTTGGAAAGTAACCCAAAGACTCTAGTGAAGCACAACTTAGGCAAAGGAAGGTCTAACTTGTGAACTCTGACCACGATAAAGAAAATTCGTGCTCTAGAAAAAATAGAGAAGACTATAATACTTATGTCGAAGAGAAGGCAAGCCAATTTCGATAACAACAGAATAAAATTGGAAAAGGAACCAACGACTAATCAACTAAACAGTATGGAAGACTAACACAACAAATTGCACTAATGCAATTGGCCATAGAAAACTTGGTCTCAAAGAACCAGCAACTCGAAAATAAAGTGAGTCAACTGCCAACAAATCCTCTGGCCCCAGCCGCAATACAACCTCTGCATCCCATCGGTATGACGTATAACTCACCGGGTGAAATAAACTTGGATATATTCAAAGCACTGCCTGAATTCAAGGGTAACCAGTTTGAATACAGATCATGGAGGGGAGATGTGTGTAGACTGATGGATAGTATTAAGCGGCACGAGGCATCAAACAGATATTGTGAGGCACTATCTATTGTAAAGACAAAAATGGGAGGCCATAAAAAATCGTCTGGATTATACGTATGCAGACCAACGACCACTACAACACAAGGGAACAAAACCCTTTCGCAATATCATGATGATATAAACAAATCATTAACATTAATAACATCAAAGTTGTCAATGTCTGGTTATCCAGACACTACAGTTGAAATAATGATGAACGAAGCTGTTCAGGAAGCAGTTAGAGTATTTAAGGATGGAATAAAAAACTCTTATATAAGATCCACTCTATATGGTAATCAAATTAAAGATTTAGAACATGCATATGCAATCGCATGGACAATTGAGCATGATAACGAACACAGGCGACTAAATCAAAGTTATGAAGAACCTAGGCAGGAAGGATATTCTCGTCCAAAGGATCAACCTAGACAGGAATTTCAAAGGCGTCCGAATATTCAAACAACATGAACATCATCATCAAGAGAATTATACTCGTCCAGAACCAATGGATATATCATCAGGAAATACTCGACAGTTTGTATCAAAGCCTTGGATCACCAACACATCAACACAACAACAACGATATAACCATCAGCAATCGAGATTCAACCAACAAGGTACTTACAACTCCAATATAGCTAAAAGGCAACGAGAACCCAGTGGCAACTATCAGCAACGAAAAACTATGAGAACGAACAACCTATGTATGGAAGATGACAGAGATGACATGTATGTAGAAATCGGAAACTCATCAAATATTGTAAGTAATAAAGAAAAAATCCTTTTAAGCATTTAAACTAAGATACGGGTTGCCTTGTCTCACCTTGTCAGATGGTAGTAGAGACTATCTTGTACTAGTTGACACAGGCGCAACCCATAATTATGTAAATTCAAATATTAAGTTAGGCGAATCAGAAAATTTAAAAGAAAATCTTAAGGTTTATTCAATTCACGGTACATCCATTTTGAAAAAGAAACAAACTGCTAAAATATTTAACAAAGTATTCGATTTTTATGAAACAAATGAATTAAAAGATTTTGATATATTATTGGGTTACAAAGGATTAAGGACATTAAAAGGAAAAATAGATTTAGATAAAATGATACTTAAATTAGGGGCAGAAGAAACAGTTAAACTTAATTATTTAGTTAATGAAAAATATGAAAATTATAGAAGAAGAATAGATGAGTTAATGGAAGAACACAATGGCATTGGGCCATTACCTTTTACAAATCTGCTAGAGGCGACAATTAGAACTGTGACAGAAGATCCCATTTATACAAAACAGTACCCATACCCAATAGCTGACAACGAATTTGTCAATAAGGAAATTAAAAGATTACTTGATGAGGGTATCATTTCAAAAAGTAATAGCCATTTTAACTCACCGATTTGGACAGTCCCTAAAAAAGGTTTAGACGAATCTGGTCAACCCAAGCGTAGAATGGTCGTAGACTTTCAAAAGCTAAATAAAAACACAATTGCAGACAGATATCCTATACCAGATATTACTACAGTACTGCAAAATTTAGGACAGGCTTCGATATTTACGACACTTGATTTGGAATCAGGATTCCATCAAATAAAAATTAAAGACTCTGATCAGGAAAAGACAGCTTTCTCTGTATTAGGTGGACATTATGAATACAAAAGAATGCCTTTCGGTTTAAAAAATGCTCCTGCCATTTTTCAAAGATGCGTAGATGAAATACTTCGCGATTACATTGGAAAATTTGCTTATGTCTATATGTATTGATGACGTTTTAATATATTCATCATCGGCTGATGAGCATATGAAACATATTGAAATTATCTTCGAAGCCCTAAATAAAGCAACTTTAAGAATATCCAGGGAGAAATGTAAGTTTTTTCAAACAGAAGTAGAATACTTAGGACATGTAATTAAGCATGGAAAGATCTCAACAAATCCGGAAAAAATCGAAGCAATAGATAAGCTGCCCATTCCACAAAACTTAAAGGAACTTAGAGGTTTTCTAGGAATGACAGGTTACTACCGTAAGTTTGTAAGGAACTATGCAACAATAGCTAAGCCACTTACTGTTCATTTAAGAGGAGAAAATGGTAATGTTACAAAAAATCAAAGCAAAAATACTATAATAAAATTAGACCAACCGGCCATAGATCCGTTCAATAAACTAAAAAATTGTTTGAAGGAACAAGTGGAACTTCAACAACCCAGAGTTGATAAACCATTTGAACTCACTACAGATGCATCAAACGTAGCTTTAGGTGCAGTATTAAAGCAACTAGGTAAACTAATTGCTTTTATCAGCAGAACCTTGACAAGTACTGAGGAAAATTACAGTACTAACGAAAAGGAATTATTGGCCATAATTTGGGCATTACAAAAATTCAGAAACTACGTTTACGGAAGTCCAGACTTAACAATATATACTGTCCATCAGTCACTAACATTTTCCGTTTCGGACAGAAATCCGAACATAAAGCTAACACGATGGAAAAACATAATAGAAGAGTATGGTGCTAAACTTCAATATAAACCAGGTAAAGAAAATGTTGTAGCTGATGCATTGTCAAGACAGGTTATTAATGTACTAAGTACAACGTCAGAAGATACAATACATTCAGCAGAATCATCAGCAGAAAATATTTTCAAAACCGTTCATACTCCAGTTAACGCATACGGTGTACAAATTGAATTAGTACCAAATAAACATATTTACGAAGTTAGAACTCGTACAGTCTTCCCAAAAAGAGTCAGACACACAGTAAATTACACCAATGAACAGGAATTAATTAAATAATTAAAAAAGATAATCGTACCCAATCGAGCTGCAACCATACATACAGCCGAAACTTTATATTTAGTCAGCCCCATACTAAAAAATAGTTTCATAAATATACAATTTGTTTACACACCGATTAAAGTAAAAGACATAATTGATAAACAACAGCAAAATAATATCGTCGAATTCACTCACAACCGCGCACACAGAGGTTATAAAAATAATATCAAGGAAATTTTGGAAACTTGTTACTGGCCTGATATGGCAAGACATTGCAAAGCATTTAACAAGAAATGTTCACCATGTTTGTTCGGTAAATATGAGAGACGTCCAACAAAAGAACCTTTGAGAGATGCCAGAATACCAACGGAACCTAACCAACTCATACACATGGATATATACTATAATGAAAATAAAACATATATTTGTGCTATAGATAAATTTTCTAAATATGTCGTAGTAAGACAAGTCTCCGATAAGACTCGTATGGATGAAAAGATAGAGGAAATAATAGTAAACAACTATCCAAGCTGTACACGACTCATGACGGACAACGAGCCATGTTTGAACACACCAGCAGTAAAGACAATGTGTGCGAAACACAACATTGAAAAGATAAACACACCCATATATAGATCATCAGCAAACGGCCAAATAGATGGAGAACATGGGACGATAACAGAATTATCAAGAATACTAAAGATACAAAATGAGACAAGCTCAACTGAGGAATTATTTAAAGCAGTTAAAGAGCTGAACAATACTATACATTCAGTCACTCAACACAAACCAAGCGAGGTACACTTTGGTAGTGTCCAATACGATAAAGGAAAAATTTATAAACGCATCAAGGAAGCATCAAACTAAGTCCTAGAAAGACTAAACCAAGGAACTAAACATAGGACATTTACAAAAGGGGAACAAATACTCATCGCGTGGACACGGTCCTAACAAAGAGGGGAGTTATTGTACACAAGAACAACATTAAGAATTATACGATTAAAAAAGAAAATGAATTACCAGACGTTACTCGTGGTGGTAATATTCGCCGTCCAAGAAGCAATATCAAAAGTGCAAGTAAGAGATGTGAAGGATCAGAAGTTAGTTCTGACGCAAACTGACGACGTATATCTATTCGAAGAAACAACGTTTTTATTCCATATTACGAATCTCACAAAAATACTTACCCCATACGAATCAATTTTTAAAAAAACAAGATACATTTACAACGGAAGAACTAATCTGGTTGAGGAAGATTGAAACATTAGCAGACCAGTTGAATGAACATGGAATAACTGAAGAGTTTAAAAAAATCGAAAAACAAGAAAAAGCGACGTTCTATAGAATATTCAAGCGCTCAATAAACTTTTTGGGATCAGCACTCAAGTTCATCACAGGTGTCCCAGACCATTATGACCTAATTGCGATTGAAGAGAAAATAAATCAACTTATTAACAACAATGAAATACAACACCAAATGAACTCACGCTTCGAAAAACTTATTGAATCACTTGGTGCAAGGAAAGTTGAGAACCATCTTATTATACAACAAATTCATGATCAATTACTACTCTTGGTAAGAACTATAAACGCCGCAAAAAATAATTAGTATCTTTCAGAAGCAATCAACTTGAACGATGTCAAGGAAATTATAAATAAAGAACGGGCATCAATACCAATAATAAATGTACTAGAGTATTCTACAATTCACATAGCAAGATCTAATGAGTTAATTATTATTAAGATAACTCCACTCAGCTTTAAACACGGGAAGGTAATCACTGATAAAAGTATAGCACAGAGCGGCATTAACTACGTCAGAACAAAATATTGCAAAAATTATTTAGGAAAAAATATATGTCAGATCAACAAAACTCAAAACAATTGTACAATACAACTACTTGAGAATAGGAGCACCAAATGTTCAGGAATATAATGAAAACTTGTTAGGAATAGATGAAGGACACATATCAATTGATGGAAATCATACGGTTGAAAATAAATCAATGACAGGTACATTTCTAGTACAGGCACAGACCTAGTTAACATTGATGGAACAACATATAGAAATCTTCATGATAGATTAATTGAGGCTATACATACCAAACACAACGAAAATTTTGAAATAGAGAAAATAATACAATCAGACAAGGAAAATGCATTCACTAACATAGACTCATTACAGAGATTTCTTATACCATATGAAGAACATCCCTTCAGAACAGTTTCTTACTATTTGCTTATAATAGCAACCACAATAGGTATAATTATATTAGGACTGAAAACATTTAAATACATTATTGCTTATAGACAAACCAAACAAACAGAAGCTTACAACGTCTATTATAAATCAGTTTTAGACAAAGCTAGGAAAGAGCGGGACGCTCTTGTTTAAGAAGGAGGAGAGTTAAGATGTCGTATCTTATATACAACAACAATGTTGGGAAATCAACATCCTGTAATACAATTTACATAAACAAAAGGTTCACTATTAAAATAGAAATTCATACATTAATTTAAAACGTTGCGAGGGCACGCGCACTTGTTTACATGTTCATTGTAAATTGAAAACTAAATTCAATTACTTGAACATAAATAACAAAGAAACTTTAGTTATCAGCAGCCGATGGCTCTGGAAAAAGCGAAAAGAAATACATGGAATATTGGGAATATTAATTGTCAGGGTTGGGGAATTTCGTACTAACCAAAAAAGTAATAACTTAATAATATGAATGTGATAACTTCTCATATTCAATTTTCGTTAAAATATTGGTTAAATAATTGATATTCCTACTAACTAGCACCACTTGCAAAAGTGGAAAAATTGAACAAAGAACACTGATGAGATGGCGTAGCGGCCTCGAAATCAGTACTGATCCGTTCTGCTGGTTTAATGACTATGAAAAATATTCTTAATATTCCACTCTCGAAAAAATTAATAAATAGAACGCAATCACGTTCATTTATTAAAAATAAAAAATAAATAAAAAATAATTTGCAGTTTCGCAGATTTGAACCTATAGCCTGTTGGGAAATTAACATCCTGTAATACAATTTACATAAACAAAAGGTTCACTATTAAAATAGAAATTCATACATTAATTTAAAACGTTGCGAGGGCACGCGCACTTGTTTACATGTTCATTGTAAATTGAAAACTAAATTGAATTACTTGAACATAAATAACAAAGAAGCTTTAGTTATCAGCAGCCGATGGCTCTGGAAAAAGCGAAAAGAAATACATGGAATATTGGGAATATTAATTGTCAGGGTTGGGGAATTTCGTACTAACCAAAAATGTAATAACTTAATAATATGAATGTGATAACTTCTCATATTCAATTTTCGTTAAAATATTGGTTAAATAGTTGATATTCCAACTAAATAGCACCACTTGCAAAAGTGGAAAAATTGAACAAAGAACGCTGATGAGATGGCGTAGCGGCCTCGAAATCAGTACTGATCCGTTCTGCTGGTTTAATGACTATGAAAAATATTCTTAATATTCCACTCTCGAAAAAATGAATAAATAGAATGCAATCACGTTCATTTATTAAAAATAAAAAATAAATAAAAAATAATTTGCAGTTTCGCAGATTTGAACCTATAGCCTGTTGGGAAATTAACATCCTGTAATACAATTTACATAAACAAAAGGTTCACTATTAAAATAGAAATTCATACATTAATTTAAAACGTTGCGAGGGCACGCGCACTTGTTTACATGTTCATTGTAAATTGAAAACTAAATTCAATTACTTGGACATAAATAACAAAGAAGCTTTAGTTATCAGCAGCCGATGGCTCTGGAAAAAGCGAAAAGAAATACATGGAATATTGGGAATATTAATTGTCAGGGTTGGGGAATTTCGTACTAACCAAAAATGTAATAACTTAATAATATGAATGTGATAACTTCTCATATTCAATTTTCGTTAAAATATTGGTTAAATAGTTGATATTCCTACTAACTAGCACCACTTGCAAAAGTGGAAAAATTGAACAAAGAACGCTGATGAGATGGCGTAGCGGCCTCGAAATCAGTACTGATCCGTTCTGCTGGTTTAATGACTATGAAAAATATTCTTAATATTCCACTCTCGAAAATATTAATAAATAGAATGCAATCACGTTCATTTATTAAAAATAATTTGCAGTTTCGCGGATTTGAACCTATAGCCTGTTGGGAAATTAACATCCTGTAATACAATTTACATAAACAAAAGGTTCACTATTAAAATAGATATTCATACATTAAAATTATATTATATTTACAAACGTAATTACAAGACATAGACAGACGTACAAAGTCCAGCATTGATCATAATGATAATATAATTGATGGAAAAACCCATGAGGTATGAAAACCATATGCTTGGTAGACAGTAAGTAAGCAATTAGGCATAATAATACCCAAACACATGTGCTAACTGATAACAATATCTACTTTAAGAAAAATACCTAATTATAAAAAAACACATTTTTGTAACAAATAATTATTATTAACCGAAGGGTTACTAATACATAAATAAACACTCTTGATTGCCAAAGTTCCTTTTCAATTACTGGTTTGCTCATGTCATGTTTCTGCAATGCCTTACTTGCATATGTAATTGGTCGGTCTTTACCTATTTCGCCCTGTGATAACACTGCTCCTAGTGCGTAGTTTGAAGCATCTGTTGTTAATATAAAGGTTTTGTCAAAATCGGGGTATTGCAATACTGGGGGACTTATCAGTTTTCCTTTTAGGTCATCAAAAGCTTTTTGGCAATTGTCTGTCCGTTTGAATTTTGTATTTTTCTTTAATAGTTGGTTTAAGTCTTTAGCTGTGGCTGCAAAATTTGGTATGCATCGTCTATAGTAATTGCAAAATGCAACTAATCGTCTTACTTCATCCGCATTTTTTGGTGTGGGATAATTCTTAATTACGTCGTATTTTGATGGGTCTGTTTTTACTCCGTCTTTAGTTATAAGATGTCCAAGATAAGTAACTTCTGGTCTTAAAAATTGAAATTTTTTCGGATTTAATTTCAAATTGTGCTGTTGTAATCTGTCTAATACTTTTATTAGGTTTCTATTGTGGTGGTTCAAACTACATCCGTTTATGATAATATCGTCCACATAAAGAAATGCTTCAGATTCTAATCCTGAAAGTTCTATTGTCAACATACTTTGAAAGCTGTTTGAGGATATCTCCAGTCCAAATGGTAATCTTTTAAATTGATAGTGGCATTGTTGTGTAGAAATAGCTGTTAAAGGTCTAGAATTTTTGTCTAAATTAATTTGATGAAATGAGCTAGTTATATCTGAGCTAGTTTGCTCTACCTAATTTGTCCAAAATATCTTCCAATCTAGTTAAAGGAAATTTGTCATTTATTATCTTGTCATTAAGGTTTCTGAAATCTACTACCAATCTCCATTTCTTCTAGTCTTCTACATTCTTTTTAGGTACTAAAAGGAGTGGTGCATTATATGGGCTAACTGATGGTTCTATTATGTCATCAACAAGCATTTTTTTTACTTGTTCATTAATTATGTCTGTATGTGAATGTGGTAGTCTGTAATTATACCCTCCAAAAAAGAATTTGGAGGGTATATTCACTTTGTCATTCCGTTTGTAACGCATCGAAATATCCATCTCAGACCCCATAAAGTATATATATTCTTGATCAGTGATGAAATCTAAGACCAACTGAGCATGTCCGTCCGTCCGTCCGTCCGTCTGTGGAAATCACGATTCAGTCCAAACTAAAAGAGCTAGACTCTTGAAATTTGGCATAAATATATTTTAGAACTTAGAGCAGGTTAAGTTCGAAGATGGGCTAAATCGGGCAAGGGGGAAAAAAGTTCCCCTAAGAAGAACTAAACCAACCCAGAAAAAACAACATAATTTTTAAAGTTTTTTGGTTATTTTGTTAAGCAAACGATATATTTTTATGTCAAATACGGTCCAACGCCTTTAACTTTGAGCCATTAAATAAAATAAAAATATTTTTTGACCCCGCCCACTTCAGTGGGCGTTATTATAGGCAAAAATAGCATAAAAATTTAACAAATTGTTTTACTTAAGCCTACATTCCTTAAAAATAACACTTTTAAGCTTTAATGACGAAGCTGAGACGAATCCTGGTACTACTCTGCCCTACCCCCTCCTTCCCCTTCGTCCCCTAAATGACCCTACCAAAAAAAAAAAAATTTTTTTTTAATTTTGTATATAATCATTCCAAACATTTATCTTTAGAGTTTTATGACTGCCGATTTCTGCCCCCCCCCCCTCTTCCTTTGCCCCTAAATGACCATACCAAAAAAAAAATTTTTTTTAAATTTTGTATATAATCCTCCCAAGCATATATCTTTAGAGTTTTATGACTGCCGATTTCTGCCCTACCCCCCCCCCCCCCTCTTCCTTTGCCCCCAAAATGACCCTACCAAAAAAAATATGTTTTATTAAATTTTTTATATAATCATCCCAAGCATTTATCTTTAGAGTTTTATGACTGCCTGTTGCTGCCCTACCCCCTCTCCCCCTTTGCCCTCTAAATGACCCTATCAAAAAAACAAATTTTAATTTTGTATATAATTATCCCAAGCATTTATTTTTAGAGTTTTATGACAAAGGTGAAATGTTTCCCCCACAGCCCTTGCTAGAGCGACCCCGCAAAAATACAGTTTTTATACCCTCCAAAGAGAATTGTGATGAAGTCTAAGACGGTCTAGCAATGCGCATACGTTCGTCTGTGGAAAACATGATATTGTATATATTTGAACCCCGCCCCCTTTAGTGGGCGTTGACGTACGATATTATATAAAGGAACTCTGTCCCACCAAGTTAAACATTTCAAATTCACTTACTAAATATTTGGAGGGTATTTAAGATTCGACCCGGTCGAATATAACGTTTTTACTTGTTTTTTATATAAACTGGATTGTTGTCTAAGGTCGTGATTCTTTGGTTGTAGAAATTGTTTACAGTTAATTTTTCTTCTTCTAAGTGGAAAACATTTTGATATTTTTTAAATATATTTATTAGTTCTGTTTTTGCATTGTTGTCATTATTTTGTAATTACAGTTCTTTTACTATTTTATTGAATCGTTCACTGTTATGTTGAAAATTGTTGCAATTGTAATATAATACGTCATAGTTTGAAAGTGGGTAAGTTTGTATTTTGAAATTTTCTAAAGTTATTGTGTCGTTCGTTGTGTTTAATATTTTTATGTGTGTCATGCCGTTTTTTGGTGCTATTGAATTGCTTAAAAATATTCCTTCTTGTATTTCATTATTATATATGACGGAATCTTCTGTTAAGTTTAATTTAATGGGTTGAATGACTTCAGTTCTTGGTGGTATTGTTATCTTTAAGGTGTTATTTGATTTTGCTTGCATAGGAATTATAACTATGTCATTGTTCACAAATAAGGAAATTGTGAATGTTTCATAATCTATTTTGCATAAATATTTCTTAAAGAAATCTCTTCCTAAAATACCATCTGTTTTTATTGGAAAATTTTGTTTTACCAATTGAAATGGATGTTCGCATATTCCGTCTGATGCTGTTAACTTAAGTTCAATTGTTCTTCTGGTTTAAATTGTTCACCTATAAACTCATTACGCATTCGGCAAAGTGATATGTCGGCGCCAGTGTCAATAAGAAAATTTAAATTTTTGTTCTTATATGTGACATTGATATAATTGGAATTGTTTTCGGATATTTTGTGAATCTTTAATTTTTGCCCTCCGGGATGAACATGTATCCCTGGCCCATCTCGTTTCCCGCATTTTGTATTGTGTGTACGTATCTGTTGTTATTATTTCTATTTATGTAGTTATGATTTCTTCTGGGATCGTTTCTATTATTATTATTATTATTGTTAAATCTTCTACTAAAATTGTTATTCGTATTATTGTTGTTTCTGGAGCTGTTAGCTATATTGTTTCTATTGGAGTTGTTGTTAAAACGTTATTATTATTTCTATTATTACTATTGTATGATCTGTTGTAATTGGGGTTGTTATTTTGTCGCATGTATGTGTTGTGTCTATAGCAGTGATGTCAGCCTCATACACAATTGTGGAAGCAAAATTCACATGTACGCTTACGCTCTTTTATTTTGAGAGCGTAAAATATAATTGTTTACTGAAAAACACTCTCATTCAGCGGGAAGTATCGCAAGTCCTGTTTTGAGGCCTCTAAACAGAAATAATATATTTATATAAATATATGTATACAATACATATAAAAGGTTTGAAATAAGTTGGATCCACTGTATGTAGGCACATCTTTTCGAAAATTTCTTAAAGTAGCTTTTAAATTCATTCATAAGTAAGACTTTTTGTAAAAATTGTTTCTCTTGTATATAAACTAACCAAATGTTCAGCTTAAAAATGGAGAAATATTTTAAAATTAAATATCTGAGCACTTGGCAATTTTCGAAACCCTTTTTTACAACTTATAAAATTAGAAGATATTATTGGTAAATAAAAGGATACTCTTAGAAAAGGCCACTAGTTAGGCCTCGCAACCGCACATTTCTCCCGCTGGGAATGTAAGAGATAAGAGTGATCTTACCAACACAATCACATTTGACATCACTGGTCTATAGTGATTTTGGTGTTGATACCGTGGTTGATACGTCCTAACATGCAATATTGAACTGTTGTTTGTTCAATGTTCATTTTCTATTTCTAATGATAATTCAAATGCATCTTCTAAATTACTTGGTCGAGCCGCATATGTGGTCGATTTAAAGTGATCGTTTAGGCCCTTTTTTAATGTATCTAGCGTATTGATGCCCAAGGTAGTAGTATTGGTGAGAGTGACGAAATAACACTGGAAGAAAACAATTTGCTATTCATTTTATTTAGTCGTAAACGAGGTTGCGACGAAAACACATGTGTGCCGGGTGTTGTCATTTTTATACCCTCCAAAAAAGAATTTGGAGGGTATATTCACTTTGTCATTCCGTTTGTAACGCATCGAAATATCCATCTCAGACCCCATAAAGTATATATATATTCTTGATCAGTGATGAAATCTAAGACGAACTGAGCATGTCCGTCCGTCCATCCGTCTGTGGAAATCACGATTCAGTCCAAATGAAAAGAGCTAGACTCTTGAAATTTGGCATAAATATACTTTAAAACTTAGAGCAAATCGGGCAAGAGGGAAAAAAGTTCCCCTAAGAAGAACTAAACCAACCCAGAAAAAACAACATAATTTTTTAAGTTTTTTGGTTATTTTGTTAAGCAAATGATATATTTTTATGTCAAATACGGTCCAACGCCTTAAACTTGGAGCCATTAAATAAAATAAAAATATTTTTTGACCCCGCCCACTTTAGTGGGCGTTATTATTGGCAAAAATAGCATAAAAATTTAACAAATTGTTTTACTTAAGCCTACATTCCTTAAAAATAACACTTTTAAGCTTTAATGACGAAGCTGAGACGAAACCTGGTCCTACTCTGCCCTAAGCCCTCCTTCCCCTTCCCCCCCTAAATGACCCTACCAAAAAAAAAATTTTTTTTTAAATTTTGTATATAATCATCCCAAGCATTTATCTTTAGAGTTTTATGACTACCGATTTCTGCCCTAGCTTCCCCCCCACCTCTTCCTTTGTCCCCTAAATTACCCTACCAAAAAAAATATGTTTTTTTAAATTTTGTATATAATCACCCCAAGCATTTATCTTTAGAGTTTTATGACTGCCGATTTCTGCCCTAGCTTCCCCCCCTTCTTCCTTTGTCCCCTAAAATGACCCTACCAAAAAAATTTTTTTTTTTTAAATTTTGTATATAATCATCCCAAGCAGTTATCTTTAGAGTTTTATGACTGCCTGTTGCTGCCCTACCCCCTCCTCTCCCTTTGCCCGCTAAATTACCCTATTAAAAATAAATATAATTTTTTTTTATTTTGTGTATAATCATCCCAAGCATTTATTTTTACAGTTTTATGTGTATCTGTTTCTGCCCTACCCTCTCTTCCCCTTTGCCCTTTAAATGACCCTATCAAAAATAAGAAATTTTAATTTTGTATATAATTATCCCAAGCATTTATTTTTAGAGTTTTATGACAAAGGTGAAATGTTTCCCCCACAGCCCTTGCCAGAGCGACCCCGCCAAAATACAGTTTTTATAGCCTCCAAAGAGAATTGTGATGAAGTCTAAGACGGTCTAGCAATGCCCATACGTTCGTCTGTGGAAAACATGATATTGTATATTTTTGAACCCCGACCCGTTTAGTGGGCGTTGACGTACGATATTATATAAAGGAACTCTGTCCCACCAAGTTAAACATATCAAATTCACTTACTAAATATTTGGAGGGTATTTAAGATTCGACCCGGTCGAATATAACGTTTTTACTTGTTTTCTGTTTCTTTGTTTAACAAAAGGGAAATGTAAAATTAATGAATGTAGATATTTTAGTAATACTCTTGATGAATGTATTGTTATATATACATACATATATATATATATATATATATATATATATATATATATATATCTATAATACATACAGATATAATTTATATATGCGGACTTCTGGATAGTCCCATCTGTTCTGCAAACCGAATCCGAGTAAATTTTTCGGTTTTAAAACGAAACCGAATATTTTGGTGTTCTCAAAACCGAATTCGCACAATTTTACTCGATTTGAAATCGAGTAGATAAACCTAGTCGAAAGCAAATCTAATGCTGTTTTTTTTAAATAAAACTTACAGAAATTAAGTAAATACGGTATATTATTAAAAGTTTCAAGTCTTTTATTTTGTTTATTGTAAAAAAAACACATTTAATGCAAGAAAATTCGTATTTAAACAATCATTTTACAAACACTTACGAAAGTGTTAATTTTTTTAAGACCACAAGATTTATTTCAATATGGCTTCCACATGTTTGTTTATATTCGAAACATCCGAGCTACCCAACTTTTGAAAAGGAAATTGTGAATGATTGAATCGTTATAACATGGAAAATATTGAATTAAGAAATAATTAAAGAAATATTTGTTTCAATATAAAATGATCAGAGTTATGTGGTAAAGTTATTTGATAAATTAAAACGTTTAAAATCAAACATTTTATACATCTTTTTACATCTTATAATATGGTAACACTATGTTTCAATAACACCTGTTTTTGCAAAGTAAACAATAAAAGCTGTCATTAAATAGTGAAAAGCGGCATAATAATTTTTTAAAATATTTAAAAAGAAATAACCCAAAAATGTAAGTATTTACTTAAACGCAAGAAAAAAAACGTTTTATGTACACATGCATGTATGTACATACTTACATATTTTAGGAGAAAACAGAGAAGCCAAAAACAGGACGAAATCTTTCTTAATTTCATGACCGCTCACCCAAACATAGCAAAGGGTTTTTGCAAAGGCCATAAGGTCGAACAGGATCAATTGTGGTTAACGTTAGCAAATGAGTTGAACTCTGCAGGACCTCCGATAAAAGATGTAGCATCGTGGAAGAAGGTAAAAAATCATATTAAAGTCGATGTAAATACATATCTACAAGCATATGCATGTATTAACTTATATTTATTTGGTTTAGGCATGGATTGACCGGAAGGCAAATGTAAAGAAAAAGCTGTCTCATAATCGAGATGAAATAAGGTCAACAGGTGGTGGCAAATTTAATCAGTTTGTGCTACGTGCTGCCGATCAGGAAATAGCAACTGTATGTGGTTTGCATACGTGTGTTGACGGACTGAAAGATACAGTTAGTTTTGGATTAACTGAAAAACCAATAGATTGTCCGTTTTCCCCATCACCTTCAATATCACCTTCATTAATAGAAAATTCACCCAATCCTGGTCCTTCAAAAAAAAAGAAAAACAAACAGCTCCTTGAACGACTTAATGGAAAAGGAAAATGAACAACTAAAAGAAATAGGTGTGCAATTGGGTCAGATATCCAATAACCAAAAAATTGTAATGGAGGCTTTTCAAAATATGAATAGAAAACTAGAAAAACTGGAAAGAAGTTTTGATGAAATTATAAAAATTAAAAAAGACAAGTTAGAAGAAATAAAGAAACATAGACAGGAGGTAAAGAGACACAACAAGGAAATAGAAAAACACAATAAAGACATGAGGAAACATAATTTTTTAATGCAAAAACTAAAAGCTGAAAAAATTGAATTGCAGCTTAAAGCAGTAGAATTTAAAGAGCAGAGGCTCGCTGTAGAAAAAAACAATAGAGTAAAGTGACCTAAATATCGGTATACATGTATGTCCGTATTGTAACCATGAAAAGAATTAGAAAGTGAATTGATGTTTTAGTTTTTATGTGGTTGTACACACTTTTTTATCAAAGACTGATTTATGTACTATTTGTTCTTTTTTTATGTATTATTTGTTCTTTTTTATTTATTTTTCTGTTAAACATGAGTATGAATTTATTTACGCCTTTTATTTTGAAATAAAAAAAAATCTTACACTTATATTTACTATTTATGCATTTTATCCTAACAAAGATTCAGCTATTGCATCTCTTAATTGAAGGCATTCGGTGTTGCGATTTTGTTCATCGGAGTAAAAGCTATCGTAGTCAGTTTCTTGATCGTTTTCATTTATATCCATTGAATTATTTTCTATAGGTATGTTGTACTTTTTACATATGTTGTGAAGAGCAGAACATACGTTTACAATTTTCACAACTTTTTGAGGTTTGTAATGCAGCGTTGTGCACTGGAGACATCGGAATCGGCTCTTAAGATTCCCGATAGTCCTTTCAACTATATTGCGGGCGGAGCATTGTTTTTTATTAAAAACATGTTCTTTTGTGCCGTATTGGGGATTTCTATACGGAGTCAAGAGGCAACGTTCTAGCCCATATCCCGAGTCTCCCAATAACCAACCAGATTGTGCACCATTTTCGAAGTGCTCTTTAATATACCGTCTTGCATCCGACATGCGCCATATTAAGGAATCGTGAGTAGATCCCGGGCGACATGCATCAACAGCCCTAATTTTCATTTCAAAATCACATATCTAAGTAAGCGTAAATGAAGTTAAATCAAAGAAACAACGTTGAATATATTGATATATGTATATTCATATATGTACTTACAATCAAAACATTTAGACTGAAGTATCCTTTCCGATTGTAAAATATTGACTCGTTCTCTCTAGGTTTAATAAGCCTGATGTGAGTTCCATCCACACATCCTATGATACCGGGCAAACCAAATTTTGTATAGAAATGCAATTTAGATTTTTGTATTTCTTCAGCACTAAATTTCAGATTTATCCATGACGGACAAAGATTTTCTTCCATAGCATCCATAACAGTCCATAATAACTTTGAAAAAGTACTGCGCCCAATACCTATATGTGCATCGTTTGCCACAACCCGCTGAAAAGCACCGACTGCCAAAAATCTTAATGTAGCGGATAACTGAATCTTTTCAGGAATTGATCCCTTTCTAACTGGGGTAGCGATGCTTTCCAATATCATTACAAAAGCATGTTTGTTAACTCTATAAAGTTCGACAAACCTTTAAAAACAATTAAAGTTTTAAACATATATTCTCCAAGTGATCAAATGCTGGCATACTTACATTTCATCTGAAACACTTAAAGGATCCGAATCATCTCTGAGCTGCTTTCTTAGGATATTTTCCTGCTGAATTTGCTATTTTTTAACAGTATGATAACTAATAATAAAAGCTCCAGGCATTTTTATTAGCAATATAAAATTTTCTTTGATAAACAAAACTATTATTTCAATTTCCCTCCAACAGTAAACAGCTGATACTTTTTTACTTTGACGTTTAAATGCCTTTGTTCGAAAATGACTTCGAATAATGCAAATCGTGCGATTCACAGAACACCAAATGCTTAACTATTCCGTTTTAAAAAATCACTCGTTTTCGAATCGACTCGGTTTGCAGAACAGAGGGGAGTATGTTATATTTCGAAATAAAAAGATTCTTCGAAGTGTTTATAAATTTTCCCTCAATTAATCGTTGTTCAATTTGCAATTAAAAAGTAATGAAATCTTCTATGTTGATACTCTTATTGCAGTTACGCAATAAAAGTATATTTCTCAAACTAGAAGAATTCAGCTTATTGCGTTTTTTTGAGCAAATATAATTCAAATCTGAAAATATTTGTTCGCAAAGATACGTAAGACTTTGCATGTCATCAAAAGCATTTTGTAACATAAAATACTTTTCGGCTGACATCATTAATATATCGCAATAATTTCAATTTATGTGTTCACTGACAGCAGTCTCGATGACGATTAAAATGTAAAATAACTTATTTTAAATAAGACACAGAAGTTCTTCAAGTGTAGTTTGTCTCTCCCATTCAACATGCTGATTTCCTATTGGTTGATTGACGATTAAACAAAAGAGCGTAATTATACGTGTGAGTTTAATTTGCTGATATCAGCCACTACTGGGCATCTATGATCTAGCGCCAATTTATTGTTAACTTTAGTTATTACATTTTTTTCGTTTTCAGAAACGTCGTCACCTAGTTCATGTATCCCTAAATGGTTTAACTTATCTATTAAACATGTTATTTTCTCCTTGTATGTGTTAATGGTCATTTTTCCTTTAAATAGTGTACTCAATTTATTTTGTAATTCTGGAATCGTTTCCCTGTTCTTGTACCTTTGTTTTAATTGGAATTTTAATGACTCAAAACTTTCTGGTTTTGTGAAGCTTGCTATTGCAGTTCTGACGTTTGAAGTTAGTTTTGCGTAAAATATGTATTTGAGAAAATCTACTTTAGCCTCAGTTGAAAGAGAGTTATTAGAAAGTTCAGTTGTTATTAAAAAGCTTTCTAACTCGAGATAATTTCCGTTGAATAGTGGAATAGCTTTTGAAGCTGTTTCTAAACTGAATGACGTCATTGTGATGGTTATTTCGGTTTCAGTTCTAATATGTAATGGTATTTGCTCGTGTATAGATATTGGTAACTCTAATGACATGTTCTTTTTGTTAGCTATATTTATTAATTTGTTTCTAATGTCCAAAACAATGCATCTGCCGCCGCTTTGTGTGCTGTTGTTAATCTGTTATAATTTACATTAAATATAACTCTAATTTCTTCAAGAGCCCGCAGCAAGTTTCCTATGTGTTTTTCAACAGTTTCACCTCTTGTTGGCCTGTCGAGATTTAAACATTTGTAAGATCTATCTAATTTTTCTTTTATTAATCTAACTTTTACCAGTAAATTTTGCCATTCCATTCCATAAAATATAAAAATTTTTATATTCTGTCTACATTATCTGTACGACTTGTGTACTTCTTCCTCAAAGATTTTTTATGCAATTGGTACAATTTTATGAGTAAATTTATTGTGCTTAAAACTACTAACAATAATAATAAAATAAAGGTTGAGTTATCAGACTGTCGAGATTCTTCTACATTATTTACTACGTTGGCGTTTGGGTCCGATACCCTAGATTGTCTTCCACCCATTGAATGCTGATGGTTTCCCCAAATAGGACCTACCATTTAATGTTGTGGGAGTTTCTCTTCTTTTTTATTTTTCATTGGTGCTTTCTTCTATTCTTTATCTTGTCTTTTATTACTTAATGTGTTTCCCTTGAAGTAGCGATCATCAAGTCCTTGTACAGGATTGCAATCTCTTTTCTTGCTTGGAACTTTTTTCCAGCTCTCTTCTTTTTAATAGCCCTTTTTTCTACTGTTTTCTTTTTTTTTCTGGCCTTGTTTCTTTTGACGCTTCTTGTATTCTTCTAAGGTTATTGCTCTTGGACCAGCGGTGTAGCCTGGTATTTTGGAGCTGATGTGTTGACGGGAACTGGTGCGTACTCTTCATGGAGGTATTCTTCCCAGCGTTTGAAAATGTTTTCTATTTCTTTATCCGTATTAAATAGTAATGTTATTATTTATTTATTTTTTTTTGACTGTTAGAGGATCAGAGGATCTGGTCCGTTCGCAGGATAGCCATGTGAAGCTTGTGTTATTATTTCATTATTCCCTATAGCCCTTGGTTATTTTATACAGCTGTCAGGGTATTAAGCTCAGCTTTAGGCGTTCAAAAGAACTGCCGAAATAGTTGTAGAAACTTTAAATCAAAACAAAAGCAGGTTGTTGCCGAATTTATGAATCAAGATAAAGTCTCCTTTATTTATAAAAATGCATGCTTTATATACTACCCGTACTTATGAGATTTAGAGTTAACCTCTCTAACTTATTCTAGCTTATCATATAATTATAACTATCTCCTTCAATATCATGCATTTCTCCATTGCCCCTATTCTCTAGTTACATTGGCCAATAGGAATGTTTGTTGTGCGAACATAAATTGTCACTCAAACTGTAATGATTCATGCAATCGTTAGTTCGATCAACTGCACTGCCTTTGGTGTATGCTTATACCCTATGCATTTGTGTGTTCTAGTTAGGGTATGCAGTGTATACTTGTATGATACACTACAACCGCTTCAATAGTTTGGTTGCGAAATTAATGACATCGGCATTTGGAGTAATTGTAGGGTTTAAAATATACTTTGCCAAATCAACAATATTTTTTTTTTCGTTGTTTCATCCTTTTTTAAGAAATACTAGCAATGTTTCACATATCTATGCTTATACTATCTAATTTTTTGTATAGAAACTATAGAGGACCTTCAGCTTCAACAATATTAGAATCTGAACGACAAATGGCCTCAACAGTCATTTTTATTACCAGTAATTTAAAAACTCAAAGTTTATAGCGTCAAATAAATGTAAGGCCGACAATTCTTCTTAACCTTTTTAATACCTTCCTTTAACAGCAATACCCGTTCAAGCATTGGAACTATTGAATTACATCTACTTGGAGAGTCTAGTAGTAGACTGAGCTCGTGACCATGTAATTGCTTAACGTTTGTTTGTAAAATGTTGTTGCGAATTGAAGAATTTTTAAAATAACAGAACAATTTTTTTTTACATCTTCTAGATTAAAATTTATATAAGCTATCATTTTTTGAGCAGTTTGGGTACCAGCTTCATCCTCGTTTTCATCAAAACTTTCCTCACTTTCATCAATTTCAATTTCTTGTTTATAGGTAGTTTTTTCATAAACCACATCCATCACCGCAAGATGGATGCCGTGGGCCAAGCACAACTGAAGCTCTGTTGAATTTTCTGATAGAAATTTAATGTTAACTGCTGCTCCATCCGCAGTACATGCTACAATGTCCGAATCCAAAGAACTATCAAATTCAAACAATTTTTTACGCACAATCTCTTGAGTTTTTCCAGAATTGCATGTTCCAAAAATAGTTTATAAAATTTTCCATTGGAGTTGTGTATATTTACGTTCATATATCGTCTACCTCGAGCACTAGTCCATTCATCCATTGTTAAACTGTATTTTTCACCTCCGGATTTCTCATCCTTCAGAAAATTTATTATTAAATTTCTTTTGTTTTCAAAATCCTTTTCTTTCCATGGGTTTCACTCTTGGGAAGAGAAAAGCCTTTAAAAGAAATCGATTATCTTATAAATTTGAATTGTGTTATGCTTCTAATTGAAAGCCCATCCGCTGTTGCAAGCTTGGATACAATAATTTCTAATGAATCCTTTTTTACGAAAGCGTTCATTATTTCTTTACCACGTTGCAAAGGTTCATCATTAGTTTTAGCTTTTACAGCGACAATAGCATTTACCACTCTTAAGTGCTTTATCATGGAGCTTGTAGACCCTTCTAAATATTCAAGGGCTTTCATACAAATTCGACATATTGTTGTATTTTTTGGTGCGCTGATAATATAAAATGTTTCCAAACACCAGACATTAGTTCCGACATTTCTAAAATAAGGTTAGTATTAAAGATTAAATAACATGCATTTAGGATTGATTTTGAGTTTTAATGTAATTGTAAATTTTATTCTTAAGTAAGAAATTATTTTTTTCAATTTAACTTCCAATAATACGGTCAAACGTTTGTTTACGAATAAGTGTAATAAAAGACAAAAGCAATCAATTACAAAAACAGGATAGTTCACATTAGTTCGTCTGTTATTTCAAACTAAAAGTTTTCGAAACACCTTGTCATTGTAACAGACTTCTTTGTAATTTATAAAAGTCTTCAATGCAAAGTGCATTTACAGTTTCTTTCAACATAGTAATAATTATAAAGTTTCGGTTTCAATTAAAGCCGAACGTCAAACCCTAATATACATATACTATCGGCCCGGTACGTGCTTCGCTACATATAAAATGAAATAAGAAAATTTAATTAGAACATCAAATTCATTTATTCAAACAAAAAAACATTTTATTAACTGCTAGCTATTTTAAAACTTAATTCAAAACATTTGGATAAGCAATATTTTTTGTTTTTCGATTTTGAGCATGAATAAACAAACGACTCCGGAACAGGCAATATATTGTTGGCCATGTGAAAAACATGATTCCTCCAAATTCACACCACAAACGTGAAGTGTTTGCCCTTGGGCCTTGTTGATGGACATCGCATATAATAAACGCACTGGATACTGTAATCGTTTGAACTCAAATGGCATATCAGTTGAAATTAGGGTTTGACGTTCGACTTTAATCGAAACCGAAACCGCGGTTTTTAATGCCTAAAATCCGTCAAAGGTATGACTGTTGAGGCCATTTGTCGTTCAGATTCTAATATTACTAAAGTTGAAGGTGCTCTACAGTTTCTATACAAAAAAATTAGATAGTATAAGCATAGATACTATAAGTCAAAAGTTGCTAGTATCTCTTAAAAAAGAATGAACCAACGAAAAAATAAAAATATTGTTGACTTGCCAAAGTATATTTTAAACCCTACAATTACCCCAAATGCCGATGTCATTTATTTCGCAACCAAACTATTAAAGCGTTTATATCCCTACAGTGGGTATCAATAAGATTCCGATAATGAGCAAAATTACAACAATTCTTTGCACGGTGAATTTGAATCTGCTATCAAAAAAGCTCTAACAGATGTAAAGCAAAAAGGCGATAATTTTAACGTTCTTCGACAAGAATTTATGCTTTACTAACAATGAAACAACCAACATATTATTACTTCACATGGCAATACAAACAATAAAGCCCTCTTCAACTGAAAGCGAAAAAGTATTTTCTGTTGCTGGTAATTTCTGTACAAAAGTAGGATCTCGTTTAGGCGACTCTTCATTGAATGCCTTAACTAGAGTTGTGCCATAGCGTAATAAGACCAGTTGGCAGCGTAAGGGCTACAAGTACAACAACATAGGTGTTTTTGTTTGTGTAATAAAGTTGAGATTGTCAAAACAATGAGGCAATTCACACTGGATGAATTTTTAGTCCGCTTAATTTTTGTTCTTTTCAAAACACACTCGATTAATTCATCTGGCATAAAATTGTATACGTATACACAGCTTTGTGTGTTAGTATTTTTTGTTTATTTGATGTTTGGCTTTCGTTCGCTGTACACATACATTATGAAACAAACTTAGCGCAAATATGGCTGGAATAAGTGATGAAGAATTTGCAATAATCTTAGGAGAAATTTCTAGTGCCTGTAATTGAAGCTGCAGCATTACTTGTAGAAGATGAGAAGGCAAAGAAAAGAAGCGAATACATTTGAGAAAATGTATTCCGGTTGAAGAAAAATTGTCTGCAACTTTAAGATTTTTAGCTACAGGAGAAACCTTTAAGGAAATTGCCGAATATATTAAATTGTCTGCACCCTATTTAAGATCAGCTATGATTACGATAACCATGTTTTTCAATGCAAAAAGGACATTTAGAAATGTAATAAAAATTGTATTCACTAATTATAAACAATTGCATATACTTTAGGCATGGCCCTCTAACTAGCATATACGAGTATTAATGTTTTTTAAACAATAAATTATGTCCAAATATATTACAGTAATTTGATAAAAAGATTTTCATTTCTGCACACTCCATTTGGTGATGATAATATTGTATTGGTGATTATAACTTTTATTGTATTGAAAAAATAAGACTTTTAATATAGGAGTTTGAAGAAAGAAAAAATTAATAGTCAAAACAGAAAAAAGGACACATCAATTAAAAAAGGACACTTTAATTTTTGTTTAATCTAAACGTGAAAAGTGAATTTTTAAAGGTACATTCATATCAGTTTATTTCGTCACCAGTAAAAGTTATTTAAGTAATTTCAGTAAAATTTTGCTGAAATTTTCAGTAACCAAAAACTTTTACTAGTTACTAAAATTACTGCAAAAATTTTTATAAGTTTCTGAAATTACCGAAAAAATCCTTACTGACTCATTTATCAATTTTAATGGTTGTTGGCGCGACCAACCCCCTTTTGTTTTGAAGTTCATGTTTACACAAAGATGGACAACTAAAGACTAAAAAACGCTCTGTAAAAAACAAAACGCAGAACCTGTGTTTTCATAAGTGTGTATGTATTAGTTTTGTTCTGCTTGTGCGGGGTTGAAACTAGTTGAAAAATTATGCCAACCAAAAACTACCCTCTTCACCGAAAATGCCTACAAGCTGCCATGTTATGCCAGCATAATTCATCCAGTGTGAATTGCCTCAATGAGTTAAGATATAAATGTCAAAAGCGTAAGAAAAAGAAGCATTTAAAATTTAAGAAATAATATATTTTGCATCATGCCAACATACAAAAGTGAAGAAAAAGTAAAAAAAAAGATTTAATCAAAACACAATATTTTCTTGTGACCTGAAATCAGAAATGGGTCTATATATGATATGATCTGATTCTTCAAAAAGTGATCACTGCATATAAGCGAACGCTTTGTGATTTGCTTTTGGCACAAGCTACTCCACTTTTCCATTGTTATGGAGCTCTTAGGCACACGAAAAAATGAGTCGCCGTTACCAGGAACATATTTTTTTTGCACAGCTCACAAAAAGGCATATTTTTATAAAATTTAATAATTAATTTTGACCAATTAAAAAAAAAATATGTAACTCCACTATGAAATGCATTATAATTCTAATATTAAACGAATTTGTTCCAAATATATTGAAATATAAATTTGAAAATAACAGAAAAAACGACTGTAGCAAACATAAGACACTTTTTTTTCGTGTTTAACTAGTTTTTTATTTAGATTGTTATTATTATTATAAGTATTTTCTTTTAGTTCACTTTTTTCACAACAATAATTTAAAATATTCGTTTTTCAATAAACAGTTTTTATTCATATATCAGCTCTGAACATAAATATAATTACGCCGTACTTTGACAGTTTAAACCAGTGATGTCAGCCTCATACACAATTGTGGAAGCAAAACTCACATGTACGATTACGCTCTTTTATTTTGATAGCGTAAAATATAATTGTTTACTGAAAAACACTCTCATTCAGCGGGAAGTATCGCAAGTCCTGTTTTGAGGCCTCTAAACAGAAATAATATATTTATATAAATATATATATACAATACATATAAGAGGTTTGAAATAAGTTGGATCCACCATATGTAGGTACATATTTTCGAAAATTTCTTAAAGTAGCTTTTAAATTAATTCATAAGTAAGACTTTTTGTAAAAATTGTTTCTCTTGTATATAAACTAACCAAATGTTCAGCTTAAAAATGGAGAAACATTTTAAAATTAAATATCTGAGCACTTGGCAATTTTCGAAACCCTTTTTTACAACTTATAAAATTAGAAGATATTATTGGTAAATAAAAGGATACCCTTAGAAAAGACCACTAGTTAGGCCTCGCAACCGCACATTTCTCCCGCTGGGAATGTAAGAGATAAGAGTGATCTTACCAACACAATCACATTTGACATCACTGGTTTAAACTCACAACAAACAAAAATTCAATAGGAGCAAAAAATTGTTTACATTCCTAACGATGCCACCTGGTTTAGTACGCCCTGAGTTGTGCTTTTCAGCTCACTGAGCTGAGCGCTCATTTTAGCTCAGCTCAGTTTGCTGAGCTAGTTCATTTAATAGCTCAGTGGCTGAGTTATAATTTAACTGCACAGAATATACAGCAAGGGTGATTAAAGACGTTCTAACTATTTATTAAAGATGGCCAAAACTATAAGAATGTAGAGTTTCAGAGACAAATATAATCTAATATCGCCTTTAACATATTAAAAATTAATTAATAATGCGACTTTTTGAAGAGGTGGAGTATAAACTAAATATATATATGTATTTAAAAAAGAAATATATATATATATATATATATATATATATATATATATATATATATATATGTATTTAAAAAAGAAATATACATATATATATACATATATATATATATATATATATATATATATATATATAAATATATATATATATATATATATATATATATATATATATATATATATTGTCGGCCCTGTAGCAAAAATTAGCCGGCGAAGTAAAAGGTTGAAATAGCTACAAAAACAACTGTCTATCTTCTCATCTCTCCTAATCTGTCCCCCCAATACTATCCCCTCGTTTTCAGTTCCAGCGCAATGCATTGCATATATAGGGGTCATCCCCTGAGTGCTGCTCCAAGATAAAAAAAAAATATATATATATATACATAAATATATATATATATATATATATATATATATAAATATATATATATATATATATATATATATATATATATATATATATGTATTAATACATATACACATATATGTATATATATGTATATATATATATATATATATATATATATATATATATATATATATGTATGTATTAATACATATAC
The DNA here is from genome assembly GCA_951800035.1 of Linnaemya tessellans. Taxonomy (NCBI): domain Eukaryota; kingdom Metazoa; phylum Arthropoda; class Insecta; order Diptera; family Tachinidae; genus Linnaemya; species Linnaemya tessellans. The sequence continues at coordinate 46,802,574 of OX637534.1, forward strand.
ACATATATGTATATATATATTTATATATATATATATATATATATATATATATATATATGGTTTCATCGCACCAGTTTAATTTGTAAAAAAAGTTAAATACATAAAGATTGGTTCTGTAAACATTGGTATCATTACAAATATGACAGTAATTATCAAAACCGCTCAGCTCTGAAGCAAAAGCGCTCTGAAATCGCTCTGAAACAAAACCGCTCAGTACTGAGCAAAAATCATCTATTGTAGTGAGCGCTCATTTCGCTCAGCTCACTGAAACGTTCAATTGAACTAGCTCATAGCTCCGTGACACAGCTCTAGTCTTAACGTTTCTCAAATTTTATTACTTGGATAATAATATTTAAAATTTGTATTCTTAACCTTTTAACACATAATCACTACCAAATGTTCCTTTTCTAATAAAAGTACCTGAATTGAATACAAATAAGAGAAAATTATTCTACCTTATTACCGTTCTCGAATCGACTCGAGTGTTTGTAATAGATTAAAGAAAAATCTTGTATTTTTCTTTAATTTATTACATTCTTTCGAGTCGAATCGAGAACCGTAATAAGCCCCATTATTTTTAAATAAGCTTTTAACTTTTCAGCATAGACACATATTTATACACATACGTATGTATATACATACAAATTTTCAAAACCGAACCGACCGGTTTTAATAGTATAAAACCGGAAACCGCGATTTCTTTATTTTCACGGTTTTTGGCAAAGCCTAGTTGAAATCATAGGGATACGAGGTATCAAATAAACGTCTGCTTTTGATTTAGCACTTAAGATCGTAGCTTCAATCAAATTTGGCAATAACTTTTTCACTGCCAATCTGGTGCCATTTTACATTTTTGGTAATCAAAGAATACACTTTCAGATTCAAACAATGCGGTGACATACCAGGCGGTTCTAATGAATCTAAAAATTCAATTGTATAATTCATTGCCTCATCTTGATTCATAACACTGTCAATTGTTTTACATGTCGTGACAAGTGATGTTAACAGTAGTTAGGGAATGTATGTGCCAAGACAGTTAAAATACTCAAATTTCAGAAATTAATTTTCAAAATTTCAACTGCCAAATCTGTGTTAATTGTTTTTTTTTTAAATTTGATACTTTACTGTTTGTGTGTGTATTTTCCCACGGTTAAATAAGGGTGTTCACATTGTTGTTGATTTTTTTATAATGTTGGGGTAGGCGTGGGAATTTTTGTCTGTCCATATGAGACCTTGGGAGTGTGTGTCTGTCCATATGTGACCTTGGGAGTACATGTCCGTCGGTATGTGAACGTAGGAATTTTTATCTGCCCATATGTGAGCGTATTAATTCTGTCTGTCCATGTGTGCTATAGCCTAATAGAAAATAAGAAGTTTTTAGTATCTGACACAATATTTTTTAGGAAGTATATACAATATTTCAAAAGTGTCGTATAAATGGATGGCCTTAATGTTTCTGGTTCGTTTCTTCTTGCTGGAGTGAGATTTCTTCTTTTATTTTTTGCTTGTTTTTAATTTTGGTGTGTGTTTACTTAAGATATTTTGTCCAGCAATTCAGTTATTTCTTTTTTCTATGCAATGCTTGAGTGTGGGGGAACAATTTGATTATTCTGATCTTGAAGACGTTGTGAAAAAAAAAATTTTCTATTGCATAAATATTGAATCTGATATTTTGTTCATTTTATACATGACGATCATTGATGGCTTTTATTTGGGGATCTGGATGGATTTATGTATTTTGTAGAATATGAATATTTATGCTATGTTTAAGTGTGTGTGTGTTTTTGTGTTCTGATTGGCGACTGGAATGTCTGCCTGTCAGACAGGCTGTGTGTGTGTGACGATTGGTGAGTCTGTATGACAGTCCGCTTTTTTGCTTTCCTGGATTTAGCGCAAGTGGGTCAGTATGAAATGAAATAAATTTGTAGATATTTATGTACGCATATACATACATACAAATAATAAGCGTTTATTCTTTGTGCCCAAATATTCCTTTGACCATTTGAATGAATGAATCTTCGTGTTAGTTTTTTTGTTGTGTGTTCTCTGAAATAAATATGTATGTAGCTTTTTATTTGAAATAACAAGACATTTATTTTAATTTTTATAAGCATTTATTTAAAAGTTTGTTAACATTTTCATTTTTAAGTAAAATTGCATTCTTTAAGGCACAAACACCACAGTCGTGATAGCTACAATAGAGATATTTTGAATGCTTAGTTTCCATTTGTTTAAAATTAATGCAGCCAATGTCATCAATGTTATAAACTGTTTGATTAATCATTTTTTCTAGCCATTTTTTCTTCTCTATTTGTGTATATTTGTGAATTTCTTATATTGAATTTTAAAAACTTGCAAACGCTTTGATTCATCATTCCAGTTAATATGATGATAGTTTTTTGTTAACCAAACTGCTTCGCTCTGTTTTTTGGGTGATAAACATGCGAAATCAAAAGGAGGTTTTATGATGAAATTGAGGCATTCGTTGTTGCTGAAAACTACAGCTAGTTCTTTTGCGATGAAGTCATTTGAATTATTTTTGAAACCTTGCAAGTCTACAAAAACAATATCAACATCCATGTTATTTAATTTATAAGACCTTCCGTTCTTGACCTTTTATTGGTATGTATTCTATTACGCGGTCATGAATAAGAACGCAGTAAGCTGATGTCGTTGTTGGAATATTTGTTACTGTTTCAAACTCAATTCTTATATCAATCGGTCCGGTATTGACTGACTCGTTCTGATAGCTTACATCTACTACAATTATTGGAGCGTCGTCGTTAAACTCCTGGGAAGTTAACAATGGTAGAGGTTCTTTCATATAGTAGCTATGTTGAAATCTAACATACATATCATATAGAATTGCATAACGTTCATTTTTAAATTTTATGTTAAGATCATCATATGGGTAAGAGGTTGAATTGAAATTAGTGAAGTCACAGTGAACAAATTTGATATCTCGTTGAAATGCGACCAATACGAAACGTGGTCGCTCTTTACTTGCAGCTAATTTAACATTCAAAATATGACTTGTCCCTGTATTCAATTGTGGATTCATATGACAATCCCAGCTACGAAATGCCATCGGTATAGAAGCACCATTGTTAATAATTTTAATCATATTCAACTTGCTCTGATCAGATCGGAATTCTCGTGTGGAATTCTCCAGGAGATGAGTGAAATTGTAATTTTAGATTTTTCTGTAGAAACGCTCGAGTGTATAAGAGCTTCATCATTTTTATTGCGCAAGAGTATCAATTCATGTTTTCCATTTGTTGTAGTCTTCAGCAAATCCCAAAAGCATTTTTAGTGGTACATAAAAATTAAAATATCCATTCTTAAGATTCAAATCATCAGTTTTATGCCATCCACCATTTTGCATTACAACGCTTTTAGTTGGTGATAGAGATACCAAATTTTTTATTGTGGTTGTTGTTCTTAAATACCTTGTATAATCGATTTCAATGCCATTAAGCTCGTAGCGGATTTCATCAAATAAATGTGAAACAAAGTTGTTTTTCAATTTAAAATTTTCTGAAAATTTTCCAGATTTTTCATCTACAACGAAACCTTCCACATATATGTATATAGCACCCTCTAGGTAACACGTACAAATCTTGATTTTGTATTGAGATTCGAATCTCATCATTATTGTTGTACGATTGTAGATATGGTATGTAGGTATGATAGTCCTTTTTTATTATATTTTCGTCAGACAATGGCTTATCCAATACGTTTATTACTGAGTTCATTTTGTTTTCAGGTTGAAATTCAAAGACTTGAGAAAACTTTTGCTTGCTGTTGTAAGTGACCTTTGACGAGCAGATCTATTCAATTGTGGTTTAGCTTGTAATATCTGTGGATGAGACGTGACTTAGTTGGCCTTAACTGTATTCGTATTGTAATTTCCTCTCCTCGAAAATTAATTAAATCACCGTTCTGATCAACCACGTGCAGTGATAGAAAACTTATCTCTTTGGAATCTCATCTATTTTATAGCCTGCAGGTACATTAATCGGAAACTCATGAAGTGTATGTGATTTTGAATTGTTTATATATGAATTAGTAGCGATACTACTTTCAATTAGCAAGAGATTTACTTTAAAAAATATTAACTGGAAGATCTGATTAATGATCATCGGTCGCTGTTAGGATTTTACTATTGAATCCTAAAAGATTCCCAATTGTATTTTCTTTATTAAAATATATCGGATCTTTAGAACTATTTATTTTAACTTGCATCGTGTTGTTGTTAGCTTCTATAAAAATATGCTCTCCAGGACTGAGTCGTTTGTATTGCTCTTCTATGTAGTCAACTATATCTTTCAATTCATAAGATCCAATTGGTATTTCAATTACATATTCCCCTATATGAAACATATTGTTATAGGAGTCTACATTTGGAATACTGTTGTATGAATGAAAATCAGTTAGCGCACACTCATATGAGTCGTTTAAGTCAATGGGAGGAAAATAATTAGCATATAGCGCTGATGAGTTAGAGCTCAGAGTAAGTGTTATTGACATTATAACAGCCTGTTCACAAATAAATAAAGTTAACTACACAGCATGGTTTATAAGAATGAATTGCATATATATTTTATAATCTTTTTTTTTTTAAATTAACATTAGTTATTAAAAATATTGATGTTATTGTCGTTGTTATCATTGCAGATGGCGATTTATTTCATTTTCCAACTATAGTATTTCATCTTTGCTTATCCAGGAACTGTGTTGATTAGAAAATCCCCACCATTTAACTAATGCTTTGTCCCCTTTCAGTCGAATCACCTATTCAACTAGATATGTGTTGCGGGAGCAAGGCCCAGCGCCCAGTTTTCATAAGATTGTAAACGCTAAATGTAAAACTACAACTTTTTTTATACCCTCCAAAAAAGAATTTGGAGGGTATATTCACTTTGTCATTCCGTTTGTAACGCATCGAAATATCCATCTCAGACCCCATAAAGTATATATATTCTTGATCAGTGATGAAATCTAAGACGAACTGAGCATGTCCGTCCGTCCTTCTGTGGAAATCACGATTCAGTCCAAACGAAAAGAGCTAGACTCTTGAAATTTGGCATAAATATATTTAGAGCAGGTTAAGTTCGAAGATGGGCTAAATCGGGCAAGAGAGGAAAAAGTTCCCCTAAGAAGAACTAAACCAACCCAGAAAAAACAACATAATTTTTAAAGTTTTTTGGTTATTTTGTTAAGCAAATGATATATTTTTATGTCAAATACGGTCCAACGCCTTAAGCTTGGAGCTATTAAATAAAATAAAAATATTTTTTGACCCCGCCCACTTCAGTGGGCGTTGTTATAGGCAAAAATAGCATACAAATTTAACAAATTGTTTTACTTAAGCCTACATTCCTTAAAAATAACACTTTTAAGCTTTAATGACGAAGCTGAGACGAAACCTGGTACTACTCTGCCCTACCCCCTCCTTCCCCTTCGCCCCCTAAATGACCCTACCAAAAAAAAATTTTTTTTTTAAATTTTGTATATAATCATCCCAAGCATTTATCTTTAGAGTTTTATGACTGCCGATTTCTGCCCTAACCCCCCCACCTCTTCCTTTGCCCCCTAAATGACCCTACCAAAAAAAAAAATTTTTTTTAAATTTTGTATATAATCATCCCAAGCATTTATCTTTAGAGTTTTATGACTTGCGCCTTTTTTTTTAGAAAATTTTCTTTTGTTTTACTTCCAATAATTAGTTGCTATAAATAATCGGTACATAAATAAAATTGGTATCTAGGCTGGTGTCTATACGGTAAATAATTGATCGACAGTGGCGATAACATATGTATTTGGAAATCTAGTTCTTGACAGTTCTTCCGTATAGAAGCCACCTTTAATAGGATTTTCAAGACAATCTTCTAATATGTATGTTGTAGGATATGTATTTTGAACTCTTTTGATTGTGAAAATTTCTGTTGTCCAATTCGGAGTATAGCCTTTCCAAAAATACTGTATTTAGAAGCTGTTTTTCATTTTTTGAGTTGACTTTAATCGGTGGCATTTTAATTATGCGATGAAATTTTCTATTGTATGCATTAAGTAAATCTTTGTATATATCAACCCAGTTGTAGGAACCATTAAAACTAAACTCTTTCCTTGTCATTCCTTTTAATGTTCTATTGAATCGTTCTACTATTGATGCTTTCATGATGCTATAGGTTGAGTAGTGATTGACGTTGTATTTATCCATCAATTGATTAAAGTGTTTGTTGGAGAATTCTTTACCATCATCTGTTTGTTTGAAAGTTTTAGAAAGGTTTGCAAGAACATCTACCACTTAGATCCATGTCAGTATTACACTGCACCAGGGCTATCGTGAGATGCTATGTTGAAGCATACATATATAGAATTAGAGCTTTTGACGGATATAGATATGTACAATTTCTTCAAGAAAGGAATACGTGGTGAGCTTGTACAATGTAGTAATCGTTATTCAAAAGCTAGCAATAAATATTTAGCTGATTTTGGTAGAGAGTAGCCCTCAGAATTTATTGTGTACTTAGACGCAAATAACCTTTACGGTTGGGATGGATATGTCTATGAAGTTACTTTAGACTATCCTTCTCATTTGCATGACTCTCAGAATGACTTTCCTTTCTGTCCAGAAAATAAAAAAAATTTGCAAACAAAGCACATTAAATTACTTGCAGATTTTTCTACAAAACAAACATATGTCATACATTATAGAGTTCTTAAACAATGTTTGCAGTGGTCTAGTTCTAAAGAAAGTGCATCGAATTCTCACCTATAAGCAATCAACCTGGTTGAAAAGTTATATACACTTGAATACCAAACATAGGGCAACTGCAAAAAATGTTTTTAAAAAAATTGTCTTTAAATTGTTAAATAATGCAGTATATGGTAAAACTATGGAGAATGTGGAAAAGAGAAGAGATGTACGAATAGTTACGAACTGGAATAGGACAAACTGTAATCATTTAGGAGCTCAGGATTGGATATCTAAACCTAACTTTCATAGTTTGTCAATATTTTCTGAGGATATGGTAGCGGTTGAAATTAATAGAGTGAAAACCTATTACAATAAACCTATATATTTAGGATATTGTATTAGAGCTTTCCAAATGGAAAATGTATGATTTCCATTATGGGTACATGCAACTCAAATTCAAGACAAACCTATCATTAAACTATATGGACACAGACTCTTTCATTTACACAGTACAAACTGAAGGTTTCTATACTGACATAAAAACTGACGTCGACCATAAGTTTGATACATCAGATTACCCAAAAGACAATGTATATGGATTTCCTCTGGTAAACAAAAAGGTGTTGGGTATGATGAAGGATGAGAATTGTGGGAAGATAATGATGGAACTTGTAGGATTGCGATCAAAAATGTACTCCTTTAGTGCGGAATATCAAAGTGATATTAAACAAGTAAAAACGTTATATTCGACCGGGTCGAATCTTAAATACCCTCCAAATATTTAGTAAGTGAATTTGAAATGTTTAACTTGGTGGGACAGAGTTCCTTTATATAATATCGTACGTCAACGCCCACTAAAGGGGGCGGGGTTCAAATATATACAATATCATGTTTTCCACAGACGAACGTATGGGCATTGCTAGACCGTCTTAGACTTCATCACAATTCTCTTTGGAGGGTATAAAAACTGTATTTTGGCGGGGTCGCTCTAGCAAGGGCTGTGGGGGAAACATTTCACCTTTGTCATAAAACTCTAAAAATAAATGCTTGGGATAATTATATACAAAATTAAAATTTCTTTTTTTTGATAGGGTCATTTAGAGGGCAAAGGGGGAGAGGGGGTAGGGCAGAAACAGGTAGACATAAAACTCTAAAAATAAATGCGTGGGATGATTATGCACAAAATTAAAAAAAATTTTTATTTATTTTTAATAGGGTCATTTAGCGGGCAAAGGGGGAGGAGGGGGTAGGGCAGCAACAGGCAGTCATAAAACTCTAAAGATAAATGCTTGGGATGATTATATACAAAATTTAAAAAAAAAAATTTTTTTTTGGTAGGGTCATTTAGGGGGCAAAGGAAGAGGGGGGGGGGGGGGGGCAGAAATCGGCAGTCATAAAACTCTAAAGATAAATGCTTGGGATGATTATATACAAAATTTAAAAAAAAAATTTTTTTTGGTAGGGTCATTTAGGGGGAGAAGGGGAAGGAGGGGGTAGGGCAGAGTAGTACCAGGACTCGTCTCAGCTTCGTCATTAAAGCTTAAAAGTGTTATTTTTAAGGAATGCAGGCTTAAGTAAAACAATTTGTTAAATTTTTATGCTATTTTTGCCTATAATAACGCCCACTGAAGTGGGCGGGGTCAAAAAATATTTTTATTTTATTTAATGGCTCCAAGTTTAAGGCGTTGGACCGTATTTGACATAAAAATATATCGTTTGCTTAACAAAATAACCAAAAAACTTTAAAAAGTATGTTGTTTTTTCTGGGTTGGTTTAGTTCTTCTTAGGGGAACTTTTTTCCCCCTTTCCCGATTTAGCCCATCTTCGAACTTAACCTGCTCTACGTTTTAAAATATATTTATGCCAAAGTTCAAGAGTCTAGCTCTTTTCGTTTGGACTGAATCGTGATTTCCACAGACGGACGGACATGCTCAGTTGGTCTTAGATTTCATCACTGATCAAGAATATATATACTTTATGGGGTCTGAGATGGATATTTCGATGCGTTCCAAACGGAATGACAAAGTAAATATATCCTCCAAATTCTTTTTTGGAGGGTATAAAAATCAAAAGGAGTAAATAACGGCATTCTTAATAATTATAGTATAGCTTCATATAGAAATTGCTTATTCAATAAGTCGACTGTGTTTGATGATATGCTAACATTTAAATCAAAAATTCGTAAAATTTACACAAATCAAATAAATAAACTTGTATTAAATTATGCAGATGACAAAAGAAAAATAAGAAGTGATGATAAGAGTACATATGCATATTATCATTTTCGAATCGATTGAAATATAGAAGTCACCAATCCTCATTACGAACTTGATATGCTTTTAGCAGAGATTGCTAAACTTCAAGAAGAAGAGCAAATGGAATAATATCTGGTAATAAGAGAAAATTGTTTCATTTTTAAGAGAAATAAATAGAAATTGTTCAAATACATACATACATTAAAAATGAGAAAAAAAGCGTAATTTCTTCGATATCAATATAGGGCCCCATAAAGTATATATTTTCTGGATCCCTATGAATAGCGAGGACGATTGAGCGATGTCCGTCTGTCTGTACGTGAAATCGGTTATCCCAAGCCACCAGAAGAGCATTCTTGGACCGTTGGATTGGAAATGAACTTAAATAAGGTGGTATTGAAATTCAGAAAGATCCCATGTATGGTTCCAGAGCTGGGAAGCTTACACCTACATATTTCTCGACGAAAAATTTATACCAAAAATCAATTATTTTTTTAATGTTTGTAAATTATGCCTATTTCGTGCTTTGGGAAGACTCATAAGCTAATTCAATTCCTAGAATACAAAATCTTTAATCCATATAAAGGATTTAGATGAATCATCCAAATACGTCATCGTATGTGCAAAGCGACTAACAACGAAGTACGGGACTTGAACTTGAACTGGAAAACAATATAACCGATACAATATATTTACAGATGTAGAATAAGAGGACTTTTCAAGTGATAAATATCGACTACAAAGAAAAGGAGAGAGAAACCTGATCTTAGAAAGCGAGATGAACGAGTTTTTGATAACAAACTCCCAGTACCCCGTTTGGCACTAAAAATTAAAACTATGTTATATATTTTATAATTAACACAAAAATTAAAATAACACAAACAAAATTTTATTCAACTATACAGATATATTATTGTGTTTTATTTGATATATTTAGTTATTTCATAAAGAAATTTCAAACATAAGTGACCAAATTAAATGTATTAAAATGTTGATGTGGATTGTAGTTGTATTCAATATTTCTACCGAGGTATTTGATTATCTTAAGGAGTTCTCTGACCCTTATACAACCAAGATGTTATTTACTACTTTAGTTCGCCCAATACTTGAATACGGATCTGTTGTATGGGACCCACAATATCTTACACATTCAAATAAAATAGAGTCAGTACAAGTGCAATTCTTATTATTTTGTCTTCGTGGTCTTCCTTGGAACTCTAATACAAGATTACCATCTTACGAGAGACGCCTAGGACTTATTAAGCTTCCAACCTTAAGGAGCCGTCGACAAATGCTAAATGTTACCTTTCTGCTGAAATTAATAAACGGCTGCATCACATCTCAATTTCTCCTGAGCAAAATAAACTTGAATATACCCAATCGTCCAAGAAGGTATTATAGCTTCTTGAGAATTAAGTTTTACACTACAAACTATAGTAACTTCGATCCCTTTCGGAGAATTTTCAGTGATTTTAATAGTCTTTACCCTTGTATCGATTTCAATAAAAGTATTGATGTCGTAAAAAAAGATATAATTTTACATCTTAACTCATTACAAAATTGATTATAAATAAATTTTTAATTTGTTAAATCGACATTTGTTAAAGCCATATTTTTTGTTTTTGCTGTAATTTGTCTTGTTACTATTAAAACAAAGCTTTATAGATTCCATTTATATATGTATGTAATTATCATTTCTGAAACATTGTTATATTTTAATTGTATCAGTCTGTAAGGATTAATCCATAGACTAAATATGTAAATAAATAAAAAAAAAATTAATAAAATCTCTAAAAGAGGTTGTAAATTTCCAAAGCTGTCGAAATATTGTTTTTCATCATTGTTTCTATAGTATGCTACCCAATGAGTACCTGGTCCTGTTGACAAATATAAATTGATTATTCCACATTCGATTTTCCATGCACGTTTTGGCAGCGACTCCAACATGAAAACTCCTCTAAAGTGTGGAATATTTCTTGAAAATTTTCTTAGATCAAATTCTGATAATGGTTTGTTGGGTAGAATATCTAATAGTTTTTTGAATGGTCTTTACAAACAAGTCCATAACCCTTTTTATATGGTTTAAGATACAGTCCTTCTCCCACAACAATAGACTCCATTGCTTTATTGTGTCTGGTGGCTTCCTCAAGTTGTTTTTTGCATTCTTTGTCGCATTTACAGCCTTAGCTATAGCGGCACCTCCAGTTGTTAGACTACCAAGTGCACCTAGAGCAGTTAGAATCGGAATTAGCGGTAAAAATCCGCTAATTTTTGGAACATTGATTATGCGTGGTATTACGTGTGCCTTTTTCCCCTTAAGTAATCTGTTGATAACTTTACGAGCGATTTTAATGGCCGAGTTAATGTCTTGTGGTTTTTCCTTCCGTAATATTTTTGTTGCTGCTCTAATTGAACTATTGATCAGCTTTTTGTCATTTAAATGACTTAGTAGCGATAGTCTTTGCCTATTTTGCTCTTCTTCTCCATACCCATATTAAATTTATTTTTTGCTTTTATTGCATTGGTCACCATATATGCAAATGTTTTTTCTGCAAGTTTGATATCGTTTGAAAGAACTCTTTCCCAAGCTTTATTTTCAAGAATTCTATCAGCTTGGTGTCAACTGTTTAACTCTTTGTTTTAGGAGAAAGCTATATAGTGATTTTTGCAAGCATCATCGCTTTTGTAATCTTGTGCCAGGTCTACAGTACTGATATCCAGGAAGGTGTAATTCAAAAGATAGAGAATTTATTGTTTTATTTAGTAAACCTTCTCCAACGATAGTTTTCTTATGACTGAATGTTTTTTTATAAAACGTAACCATTTTATTTTATTCTAGAATAAAAGATATTGTTTTGTGAATTTTTCAGGTAGTTATTGAAATGCGCTTAGTAAAACAACACAAACATATTTTAGTTCGTAATGTGGATGTATCTTCAAATGACAGTACAAAAATAAGACATAGTTTCTTGCTACCAAATTCTATTCGAGCATTAATAGGTTGACCTTCCAATTGTGGAAAAACTAATATAATAATCAGTTTGCTAAAAAGTCCTAATAGTCTCAAGTTTGAAAATATCTATTTGTACTCAAAATCTCTGTATCAACCTAAATATGAATACCTAAAGAATTTAATTTCGCCAATTAAAGGAATGGGATACTACACATTCGCAGACAATGAGTCCGTTGTTCCTCCTAGCGAAGCTAAAAGCAATTCAATTATTATTTTCGATGATGTTGCATGCGAAAACCAAAACAACATACGTGCATATTTTTGTATGGGGCGTCATAAGAATGTAGATTCATTTTACTTGTGTCAAACCTACACAGAATTCCAAAACATTTAATAAGATATAATGCCAAATTAATTATAATGTTTAAACAAGATGCGAAAAATATGAGACATGTATACGATGATCATGTTGCCAGCGACTTGAACTTTGAAGAGTTTCAGTATATATGTCAAGAATGTTGGAAGGATAAATATGGATTTTTGATGATAAGTAAAGGTAATGAACTAAGCAATGGTCGCTATAGAAAATCATTTGATTACTTCATCATAATATAAATTACTGTTCATCAAGGGTATCGCTTAGTATATAATCTGGCTTTAAACATTATACATGTGATTGTTATAACTGGTCATCTAAGCAAAACTTGATCTATCAGATATCATCTATCAGACCTCATTTGATACCTGATAAACTGATATGATACCTGATAAGCTGATCTGATCTGATAACCTCATCTGATACCTGATAAACTGATCTGATACCTGATAAGCTGATCTGATCTGATACCTGATAACCTAATCTAACAACTGATAAGCTGATCTGATACCTGATCTGATAACCTGATCTGATACTTGATAAGCTGATCCAATACCTGGCAGCTAAAACGAATGAAAAAATGCTGAAAGACTTTGTGACAACAAGAAATATATTGAAGAAAAAGCTTCGTAGTATAAAAACTGGTGAAATAGATACACATCAGCAATTAAGAGATACATTCAGGCCCATAACAGAACCTTTTAAAGAATTTATAAATAGCTCTAAATATATTGATATACCGATTAAAAACGAACAAAATGATAACAAAACTGAATATGAGGACAGTGCTAGTTTTTATCCTCAGAAGTCAACAATGAAGTTGGAAACTAGTACCCCTAAGAAACTAATTGAAGAATCAATGTTTAAACAGCCTAACAGTAAAAGTAACAGTGATTTTGATGAAGATTACTTGTAACATTCTAATCATGACGAGAGTTATCCTGACTTATTACTATTGCAATCGAGAAATGAACTAGATACTAACTATGGTCCACATAGACATTATAATAACGAATGGAAATTTGGTAGTAGCAACATCGAGTTAAATCAAGATAAAATACAAGTTGGTGGTCAAATATGGCCTCTCACCCCAGGACTGTTTTCTTTAATGTTTCATAAAACACCAAAAAACTGATATACTGGGCAAGCGGATTTAGTTGAAATGGGGAACTATTCCAAATACAATAAAAATTATAGATTTTTGCTAACCTTTATTGATACATTCTCCAAATATGCTTGGGCAGTACCTTTGAGAAGAAAGACAGCTGTTGACACAACGCAGACAATGGAGACTATTTTTCAATTGGGGCGTGTGCCAAAAAACTTACAAACAGATGATGATAAAGAATTCTTCAACAAAGACTTTAATCAATTGATGGAAAAATACAACGTCAATCACTACTCTATAGGCTGAAAGCATCAATAGTAGAACGATTCAATATGTAGAACATTAAAAGGAATGATGTGGAAAGAGTTTAGTTTTAATGGTTCATATAACTGGCTCGATATATACAAAGATTTACTTAATGCATACAATAGAAAAGTTCATCGCACCATTAAAATGCCACCGATTAAAGGCAACTCAAAAAATGAAAAACAGCTTCTAAATACAGTATACAGCCATTTAAAGATGTACAAAATGTCAAAATTTAATGCAGGGGAGCATGAACATATTAGCAAATATAAAAATATTTTTGAGAAAGGCTATAATCCGAATTGGACAACAGAAATTTTCACAATCAAAAGAGTTCAAAATACATATCCTACAACATACATATTAGAATTATCTTGGAAATCCTATTAAAGGTGGCTTCTATATGGAAGAACGTTCAAGAACTAGATTTCCAAATACATATCTAGTTGAAAAGGTGATTAGACTGAAAGGAGACAAAGCATTAGTTAAATGGTTGGCATTTTCTAATCAACACGGTTCCAGGATAATCAAAGATAAAATAATATACCTGGAAAACGAAATAAATCGCCATCCGCAATGATAACAACGACAATAACATCAATATTTTTAATAACTAATGTTAATTTTAAAATAAGATTATGAAATATATATGCAAATCATTCTATTATGAACAGGCTGTCAATAACACTTACTGTGAGCTCTAACTCATCAGCGCTATATGCTAATTATTTTCCTCCCATTGACTTAACCCATACATATGAGTGTGCGCTCATACATATGAGTGTGCGCTCATACAACCGTATTCCAAATGTAGACCTCTATAACGATATGTTTCATATAGGGGAATATGTAATTGAAATACCAATTGGATCTTATGAATTGAAAGATATAGTTGACTACATAATACAAACGACTTAGTCCTAGAGAGTATATTTTTATAGAAGCTAACAACAATACGATGCAAGTTAAAATAAATAGTTCTAAAGATCCGATATATTTTAATAAAGAAAATACAATTGGGAATCTTTTTGTAAAATCCTAACACCGACCGATGATCATTACTCAGGTCTTCCAGCTAATATTTTTAAAGTAAATCTCTTGCGAATTGAAAGTAGTATCGCTACTAACACATGAAAAATTCAAAATCACATACATTTCGTGAGTTTCCGATTAATGTACCTGCATGCTATAAAATAGATGAGATTCCAAGGAATCTCATTTATTTACCTATAAACGCCAAAGAGATAAGTTCTCTATCACTGCGCGTGGTAGATCAGAACGGTGATTTAATTAATTTTCGAGGAGAGGAAATTACAATACGAATACATTTAAGGCCAACTAAGTAATGATGATATACAATAGAAGTATATCACAGAATACGGCAGTCACGTCTCATTCATAGATATTACAACCTAAACCACAATTGAAAAGGTCACTTACAGCAGCAAACAAAAGTTTTCTCAAATCCTTGAATTTCAAACTGAAAACAAAATGAGCTCAGCAATAAACGTATTGGATAAGCCATTGTCTGACGAAAATATAACAAAAAAGGACTATCATACCTACATACCATATCTACAATCGTACAACAATAATGATGAGATTCGAATCTCAATACAAAATCAAGATTTGTACGTATTACCTAGTGAGAGCTATATATATATATATATATATATATATATATATATATATATATATATATATATTTGTAATGTTGATTGAATAGTTTAAATATTGTAAATGTTTAGTTATATACATATGTATGTAAATTTGTATGTATGTTAATATATTAATTTGTAATTATGTTAGTTATTTATATATATATATATATATATATATATATGTATTCATATGTATGTGTGTATGTGCATATGTGTATGTACATGCATATGTGTTTGTATCTCTCTATGTGTGTGTATATATGTTTGTATGTAGTTATGCATGTTCATGTATGCATATATGTATACGTTCATGTATGTATTGATGTATACATGTATAAATATATACAAGCCTGTATATATGCTTTTGTTTTTATGTTAATATTTTTGAAAACATAGATATATTCGAAACAATTTTTTTTTTTTTTTCATATTTCAAAACCAATTTATACAGAAAATTTTAATTTTCGATTGTTATTCCTGATGATGTCAACAAATTGTTGATGAAATACTGTCATGTCCGAAACGGTACAAGTACGACCTGAAGCAACCATGTCCAGTCAAAAACTGTATAATATAGTAGTTCAAGTCACCGTGCTTTCTTGATAACCATGTACTGATGTCAGGTATCAGTGAGTAAGTCCATCTTCCCTTATCAGTCGCTGTCCATCGTGCCTGCCACTTACGTAGGCACAAATCTGTCACACCATTTGTACTGTCCGATATCGCCTCTAATTCGATGGGCATCATACCGGCGATGACAAAAGCTGCCTCGTCGGACACAGTTCGGAATGCGCTACATACTCGCAGGGCGGCCAGCCTATACACAGGGGATATCAGATTCACATACGTAGGATATCTCAGTGAACCTGACCATATAGGGGATGCATACAGGATAATGCTTTTAACTACACTAGAGATCAATTTCCTCTGCAGATATTTCGGACCTCTCGTATTTGGCATGATCCGGGATAAAGCTGAGCAGGTCTTCGATGCCCTGGCACCTATATACTTAAAGTGCTCATGAAAAGATAGACGTGTGTCAATCATGACTCCAAGGTATTTTAGACATTCCCTGGATTCTATGCTACACGTACCAATATTAAGCCTAATGGTTTCCCTACGTTTCCGACTACTAATCAGAACCGCCTCTGTTTTATGGTCAGCTAGAGCTAGACCCATTGACCTGAGCCAAGACCTAACGATCTGAATACTGGCATTTGCAATGGTTTCCGCCTCTAGCAACTCTTTTGCTTCACATACTAACGCTATGTCGTCTGCGATACTCAATACTCCATCGTACATGACGTTCCACAGTAGTGGGCCAAGTACTGATCCTTGAGGCACACCGCCAATTATCTGGCGTCTCCTAGTACCTTTATCGGTGTCATAAACTAGCTCTCTATTTCGGAAATAATCCTGTATAATTGCCAGTAAATACCCTGGGATGTCTAATCTTGCTAAGGCTTCAACAATACGTCCCCAGTTTGCCGTGTTGAAGGCGTTCTTTACGTCTAGGGTTACGACTACACAATACTCCTTAGTTCCATTTCTCCACCGCTCCCCTTGGATAGCCCTAGCAGCAGTTTCTACTACAACCTTGATAGCATCCACTGTTGATCTTGCTTTCCTGAAGCCATATTGGTTATTTGATAAACCGTTCTTAGCTTCAACACAGCCTTCCAATCTTCTACAGATTATACCTTCTAGCAGTTTCCCACTCGTATCTATCATACACAGTGGACGATAAGAGGAGGGGTCGTCTAGCGGCTTATTATCCTTGGGTAACAGTACCAGCTTTTGTCTTTTCCACATTGTTGGAAAAATTCCCTGGCTCAAGCATGCGCTTATTACCTTCAAGAAGTACTCAGGGTGGAGTTTGACAGCTTCTTTTAGCACCATATTTGGAATACAATCTAAGCCTGGCGCCTTATTGTCTTTAAATTTCGAGACAGCGCCTTCTATCTCGGAAATCGTAACCGGAGGAATATCGGAAAATGCAGCCGAATAGCTGTTTTGCCACGTAGGAATTTCCTGTTGGGGAAAGAGATGATCTACAATTCCCCTGAGAATAGGCTCCTCTCTTGGCGGCGATGGACCAAGACATTTAAGTCTCTTGGTTACCAGTTTATATGCAAGGCCCCAAGGATTACCATCTAATTCCTCACATATATTAAGGAAACAACTGCGCTTACTCCTACGTATTGCAATCTTCAACGCTTTCCTTTTATCCTTATATATTTGATGGTGTACACTGTTCTCTAGACTACCTCGCGTCCTTGTATACTGCCTTCGGGAGGTTATGCACTCCGAACGCAACCTAGCAATTTCACCATTCCACCAGTAAACTGGAGGCTTATTTGGTGACCTTTTACGCTTCGTCATGCTCACATTGCACGCACTCGTGATATGGCTCACTAATTGTTCTGCCATATCTTCAGCCGAACCATTCAGTTGCATGTTCTCCATACAAGCTGCGAAGATATCCTTATCAAAGGTATTTATCTTCCAGCCTGTCAAGTCTCGTGCTTGTACAGCCACATGGTACTGTTCATCTTGTACATCTATGATTATAGCGCTATGATCGCTATGAGTATAAATGTCAGATATTCTCCAGTTCACCTGGCTTGTGATGCTGCTACTGGCAAACGTAATGTCAATTACCGAACCAGCATCACCTCGTCTGAAAGTTTGTTCAACCCCATTATTCATGAGTACAACGCTCAATGCAGAAAAGGCTTCCAAGAGCACTCTACCTCTTGCATTCGTCAAGGGGCAGCCCCATTCAACAGCCCACGCATTAAAGTCACCTGCTATTATGACTGGGTTCTTGGTGGCTGCATCTGTTACTATATTATCAACTATGCTTCGAAAGTCCTCTATAGAATACCTAGGGGGAATATAGCAGCTGTACAATGTGATACCAGAGATAGTGGCTCGGGCATACCCACATTGTGTTGTTATTCTATCCCGCAGTGTTAAGGTGCTGGTGTTCCATATCGCCGATGTATCCGTGTTATCAGAAACCCAATTTACAGATCCCATGGTCCTATATGGCTCACTCAGCACAGCGACGTCTACATTTAAATCTCGAACGCTTTGCTTAAGAAGCTCTTGTGCTGCCTGGCAATGGTTGAGATTTAACTGTAATATACGCATTTTGATGTCTTAAGTTTGGTTTTAAACCTTAAGTTTCTGTAGCGCCTTTTTGTAGTACGGACAAACTACACCTCCGGTGACATGATCACTAGCGGTGTCTGTTGCATTCCTACAAAGCAAACACGACGGTGTTTTGGAGCACGTTCCAATTTTGTGGCCGGTTTCGCCACACCGTAAGCAATTATTAGAAAGGTCCTTCCCCTTACAATTTGCGGCCCTATGTCCATAATCTAGGCATCTAAAGCACCTTATCGGCGTTGCCTTTTCGCGTATTCGGCAGACGACCCAACCAATGCGTATCTTCGCCATCTGCACAAGACGGCTAGCTATGGCAGCACTTACGCCAATGGTGGCAGTTTGCGTTCCTCCATACGCTCTCCTCAACGATTTAATTGCAGCAGGCTGCAGAGATTTCAAATCGTCGGATGCTTTTATGAGGGCTTCATAAACGTCCTCCTTAGAGGTTACCTCATCTATATCCCTAATCTCGACTCTAACCTCATGGGATATTGCCCTTACTTCGGCGACCTGACCTAGTACCGATTCTACTGTCGCCCTGAATTCACTTGTATCCTGGTGCGCGGGTTTATTCAACTCCAACAACAATTCACCCTTACCAGTCTTCCTAATGTTCCTCACACTTTGGCCCAGATCATCCAACTTTGGGTCTTTCTTCACTTGTCTGAGGATATCAGCATAGGAAGCATCCCCGCACGTTTTAATTACCAAAGCATCTGGTCTTACTATCTTCTTCCTACTTCTAACTCTGGTATGGACCTTAACCCAGCCAGGATCTTTAGCATTCACGCCTGGTTTCCCAGCCGTACTTCTGCCTGCCTCACTGGGTGTATGATTTCCGCTATTCCTATTGGGGGTTACACCCTTCTTCTTCTTAGATTTGTTCCCCTTTGGGCTAAGAGTGCTTGGATCTCTTTTGCGCTTTGGGGTTGCGTTTAGCACAAAGGTTGGCCTTGACGGTTCTTCCGTCTGCGTCTCCTTATGAATTTGTGACTTCTTGTCACTAACAGGTCTGCTGCTCAGCTCATCCGCTACTTGCATATACAACGCCTGTATCTCCCGCGACATCGTCACAATATCTTTATGCACGTTCGAACGCGACTTTAAGAAGTCTAACAACTTCGAAATCTTATCTCCTAATTTCCCCAAACTACTGCTGCTTACCTCGCTACTATTAGCAACGCTATTGGAAAAGAGATTATCTCCACTTCTAACTCCTGAAGGGGGTGATCTCATGATCACCGACTTCCTCACAAATGGGTTTTCGCTGTCTACCATGTTTAACCCATCATGTCTATTACCTCTATTTTTATTTATATTAATAGTGTTCATTCTAGTGGGTCCAAACTCAAAGCCGCTATATCCGTTCGATGTGCAGTCACGTTAAGATCCCATGGGTCCCTTTGCAAGCAGTGAGGTCCATGCGAGGGTTGACGAAAAGGTCTTATGGATCTTCTCGCCAGAGCCAGATCCGTGCTAACCGGGGAAGAACATCCGAACCTGCACCATCAACTTAATGATGACGAACTTCAAACGTACTTTGAGACTTGCCAAGTTTTAATAGGACGGAGGCAGTTGTGACATTAGCCTGAGAGCCATTTCTGTAAAATTTCACCCCTACATACTCAGGTCCCAGAATACCACAACCACCAGCCCAGGGTTCTAAAAATTCAATCTCGTATGTCCAGATATGCCATAATTAAGACCGTACTGGACTTGGTCTTAATGCTTTTCAGCGGTGTGGAATCACAAGTCTTTTAAGGGTTTCTATCTAGAATTCCCTCAGACCTGTGATAACTCAGGGTCCGCGGGGTCGTCAATCCCGTTATCCTCATAAGAAGATACCCTTGCGGGTATATATATATATATATATATATATATATATATGTATATGTATATATATATGTATATATATATATATATATATATATATATATATATATATATATGTATATATATATATATATATATATATATATATAGATATATATATGTATATATATATATATATATATATATATATATATGTATATATATATATATATATATATATATATGTATATATATATATATATATATATGTATATATATATATATATATATATATATATATATATATATATACATATATATATATATATATATATATATATATATATATATATATATATATATACATACATATATATATATATACATATACATACATATATATATATATATATATATATATATATATATATACATATACATATATATATATATATATATATATATACATATACATATATATATATATATATATATATATATCCGCAAGGATATTCGTATATAAAATCCATAAGAATATTTTGTACGGATAACGGGGAGTAACGACCCCGCGGCCCTGAGTTATTATAACGGGTTGGAGGGCTTGAACAAAGATGCCCCAAGAAGACCTGTTATTCGGTGTGGCCCTTTATTTGGCACACTGAGATGGGGCTTTGAAGTCCCTGGCATTAAGACCAAGTCCAGTACGGTCTTAATTATGGCATTCCTGGGAAAATGATTTGAAATGGTAGAACCCTGGGCTGGTAGATGTGGTATTCTGGAACTTAAGTATGTATGAGTGAATTTGTACAGAAATGGCTCTCAGGCTAATGCCACAACTGCCTCCGTCCTATTAAAACTTGGCAAGTCTCAAAGTACGTTTGAAGTTCGTCATCATTAAGTTGGTGGTGTAGGTCCGGATGTTGATTCCCGGTTAGCACGGATCTGGCTCTGGCGGATTGATCCATAAGGTCTCTTCGTCAACCCTCGCATGGACCTCACTGCTTGCAAAGACACCCATGGGATCTAAACGTGACTGCACAACGAACGGAGACAGCGGCTGCGAGTTTGGACCCAATTGAATGAAGATCAATAGAAATAATTTAGAAGCGAAAGCGGAAAGCTCTGGAAATGGCGAAATTGAGAATCCATTCCTGAAGAGGCCGGTGATCGCGAGATCGCCCCCTTCGGCGGTGAACACGCCGCATAGGGTAGGTTTTGGCACCACAGATGGTGGTCAGGAACCAAAAGGCAAGGTTGAAAAACTAGGAGAGAGGATAGCAAAGCTATTAGACTTTCTCAAGACAAGATCGAATGTCCACAAGGATATAGTATCGATGTCTCGAGAAATACAGGCATTGTATATGCAGGTGGCAGATGAGCTGAGCAGTGGAACTGGTCAGCTCAAGGTGCCCTGCAATAAGCAGACGCAGACAGGGGTTATGGTAAGACCATCTCCCCCTGTCCCTGCAGGTGCGACCCCGAAGCGAAGGAGAGATGAAAATACTCTTGGGCCAAAGGGGAATAGGGATAAGAAGAAGAGGAAGGATGCAGTAGATGCTATCAGGAGTAGTGAAGGTAGCTGTGTGGGATCGGCGGCAGCGAATGGTGCTGCTTTGCCGAACCCAGGCACTAAGGAACCTGGGTGGATAAAGGTCCGTCCCTGGGAAGCGAATAGAAATAGGATTAGGAGTAAGCAGGGGTCACGTTCGGATGCCCTGGTTATTAAATCATGTGGGAACGCTTCCTATGCTGAGATTCTCAGGCAAGTGAAGAAGGACCCTAAACTTAGTAATCTGGGGGAGAATGTGAAGGGCATTCGGAAGACTGGGAAGGGTGAGCTGCTACTGGAGCTCACTAAACCCGCTCCCCAGAATGTAGGTGTGTTCAGGTCGGAGGTGGAAGCGGTACTGGGTGGGACTGCCGAAGTACGGGCACTATCCCAAGAGGTTAGGATTGAAATTAGGGACATAGATGAGGTGACTTCCAAGGAGGACATCTATGACGCCATAGTTAATAAATCCAACGATTTTAAGGTACTGCAGTTGACTGCAATTAAATCAGAGGAGAGCGTATGGGGGAACACAAACTGCCACGATTGGCCTGAGTGCTCCTCTAGCTAGACGTCTTCTAGAGATGTCCAAGATACGCATCGGCTGGGTCGTGTGTCGAATACGGGAAAAGATAGCACCGAAGAGGTGCTACAACTGTCTCGATTTTGGACATAGGGCGACGAATTGTAGCGGCCAGGATCTATCCGGAAATTGCTTGCGTTGTGGGGAAGCTGGCCACAAGATTGCAACATGTTCCAACAGACCTTCGTGCATGCTCTGTAGAAAGGGTGGAAGTACTAATGGTGACCATGTCACCGGATGCGTAGTTTGCCGTACTACAAGAGGGCGCTACAAAAGCTTAGAGGTTAAACACTACTTAATAATCAGGATGCGCATATTACAGCTAAATCTCAATCATTGCCAAGCAGCACAGGAGTTGCTTAGGCAAACCGTACGAGACTTAAAGGTAGACGTTGCTGTACTCAGCGAGCCATATAAGAAGATTGTATCTGCAAATTGGGTTACTGATGATACAGATACAGCAGCTATATGGACTACCGGTTCTTTGATATTGAGGGAGAGGTTATCACCGCAATGTGGGTACACGCGGGCCACTGATTCCGGCATATGTTTGTACAGCTGTTATGTTCCTCTTAGGTATTCTATTGATGACTTTCGTGTTATTATAGACAACATAGTGATGGACGCTGCAGCCAGGAGTCCTGTTATAATAGCAGGGGATTTCAACGCGTGGGCTGTTGAATGGGGCTGCCCCTTGACAAATGCAAGGGGAAGGATGCTATTAGAGGCCCTTTCTGCGCTACGTTTGCCAGCGATACCATTATAAACCGAGTAAACTGGAGAGTATCTGATGTTTATACTCACAGCGATCACAGTGCCATAATTATGGATATACAGGATGATATACGGCATGTGACTCCCCGTGCACAAGGTTTGTCGGGATGGAAAGTGAATACCTTTGATAAGGATATTTTTGCCATCTGTATGGAAGGTATGGAATTAAATGGTTCAGCTGAGGATATGGCAGAACAATTGGTAAACCATATCACGCGATCGTGCGATGCATCTATGGTGAGGCGGAAAGGATCCGGAAAGGGGTCACCGGTTTATTGGTGGAATGATGATATTGCCGGCTTGAGGGCGGAGTGTATACGTGCCAGAAGGCAGTATACAAGAACTCGAGGTAGGTTAGAGAATAGCGTATACCAAGAGAATTATAGGAATAGGAGGAAGGCCCTAAAGGATGCAATTCGTAGGAGCAAGCGGCAGTGTTTTCTTAATATCTGTGATGAGGTGGATGATAATCCTTGGGGTCTCGCATATAAGCTGATCACCAAAAAACTTAAATGCCTGACCCCGTTGCAACCGAGTGAGGGGCCAATCTTGGAGGAAATTGTAGACCATCTCTTTCCCCAGCAGGACGCACCACCTTGGGAGCACAACCCTCCAATTGGGATATTAAATTTTTCCCCGGTTACAATAGCTGAGATTGAGGACGTTGTCTCTAGGTTTAGAGACAAGAAGGCACCGGGACTCGACTGCATTCCAAATATAGTATTAAAGGAGGCCGTTAGGCTTTGTCCCGAGCAGTTCTTAAGAATGGTGAATACATGCTTAGGTAGGGGAATTTTCCCAACAAGATGGAAGAGGCAGAAGTTGGTATTAATACCAAAAGCCAATAAGCCCCTAGATGATCCCTCATCTTATCGGCCACTGTGTATGATAGATACATGTGGGAAGTTGCTAGAGGGTGTGATCTGCCGAAGACTTGGGAATTGCGTTGAAGACAGAAATGGTCTATCAGACAACCAATTTGGCTTCAGGAGGGCGAGGTCAACAGTGGATGCTATAAACGTGGTAGTAGAAACTGCTGCACGGACTATCTATGGCAGGAGTTGGAGGAATGGCACAAAGGAGTACTGTGTAGTTGTGACGCTGGATGTGAAGAACGCGTTCAACACAGCGTGCTGGGTGCATATTGTTGATGCTCTAACTCGATTGGACATCCCAGAATATCTGATAGGGATAGTGCAGGATTATTTCCGGTATAGAGAATTGATCTATAGTACAGATGCGGGTATAAGGAAACGTAGGATTAGTGGTGGTGTTCCCCAAGGATCGATACTTGGACCATTGTTGTGAAACGTAGTGTATGATGGAGTACTAAGGCTGAGGTTACCTGAGAGAGTACAGATTGTGGGATTTGCAGACGATATAGCGCTGGTGTGTGAGGCTAAGGAATTGCTGGAGGCAGAAACCATTGCAAATGCCAGCGTACAATTAGTAAAGTCCTGGATCACTGCAATGGGATTGACTCTAGCTGATCATAAAACCGAAGCGGTTTTGATTAGTAGTCGTAAGGCTAGGGAAACTATTACCCTCAATGTTGGCACCTGCTCCATAGAATCAAAGGCATTTCTGAAATATCTGGGTGTGATCATTGACACACGGCTATCTTTCCGCGAGCACTTGCGATATATAGCATCCAAAGCATCAGGGAGCTGTTTGGCGCTATCTCGGATCATGCCAAACACGAGAGGGCCAAAGTATCTTCAGAGGAAACTGCTCGCTGGAGTAGTAAGGAGCGTAAATGTATACAATTTGTAAAATTCAATATGTCACAACATTTGTATTAATAACGTTGTAAAATTAAACTTTAAACATTGTACCTTTTTATGAAAATTTCAAACATTATTTTATATTTTATATTGTCAAGAAATTATAAAAGTATTTTAAATACTACTAAATAAATACATCAATCAATCAATCAATTATCCTATATGCACACCCGGTATGGTCAGACTCACTTAGATATTCCACATATGTGGGGCTGGTATGCCCTGTGTATAGGCTAGCTGCTTTAAGAGTATGTAGTGCATTTCGGACAGTGTCGGACGAGGCGGCTTTTATCATTGCGGGTATGATCCCTATCGATTTAGAAATCATGAATAGGGATAACTCTGATTTATGTATGCAAAAATGGCAAGAACGGTGGTCAACCACTGAAAAGGGAAGATGGACTTATTCATTAATACCCGACATCAGATTATGGCTGACTAGGAAACATGGTGATCTGAACTATTACCTAACACAGTTCTTGTCTGGACATGGTTGCTTTAGGTCTTATCTATTTCGTTTTAACCACGACGACTCTCCGTTCTGCCCACACTGTGGTGGGAATGTGGTTGAGGATGCTGAGCATGTCGTCTTTGTCTGCTCACGATTCAGCAACTGGAGGTCGTATTTAGAGGAAGGTTTGGGGCGTACGATCAGCCCGGAGAATATTATTCCGACCATGCTGGAATCCTTATTGAATTGGACCAGAGTGTGTAGTTTTGTACAGCTTGTTCTAATAGAACTTCGCAGATTAGCACAGATTCGTAGGAGAGTTAGTACGTCTTAGGATTCGTTAGCTACTGACGATTAAATATGCGCATCAGTTCCGAACCTCCTTACCTAGGAACTAAGGAGGACGTAGGAATAATACTGATAATACTACCCACCCTGATGAAATGCCAAAGCTGTCCCAGGGTGGTGCTAGTGAAGTTGTCGTGGGGCCACTATTGATAGTTGCTATCATTACGTCCATAAAAAACATATATATATATATATATATATATATATATATATATATATATATATATATATATATATATATATATACATATATATATATATATATATATATATATATATATATATATATATATGTATATGTATATACGTTGTGGATGAAAAAACTGGAAAATTTTCAGATAATTTTAAATTGAAAAACAACTTTGTTGCACATTTATTTGATGAAATCCGCTACGAGCTTAATGGCATTGAAATCGATTATACAAGGTATTTAGGAACAACAACCACAATAAAAAATTTGGTACCTCTATCACCAACTGAAAGCGTTGTAATGCAAAATGGTGGATGGCATAAAACTGATGATTTGAATCTTAAGAATGGATATTTTAATTTTTATGTACCACTAAAAATGCTTTTGGGATTTGCTGAAGACTACAACAAATGGAAAACATGAATTGATACTCTTGCGCAATAAAAATGATGAAGCTCTTATACACTCGAGCGTTTCTACAGAAAAATCTAAAATTACAATTTCACTCATCTCCTGGAGAATTCCACACGAGAATTCCGATCTGATCAGAGCAAGTTGAATATGATTAAAATTATTAACAATGGTGCTTCTATACCGATGGCATTTCGTAGCTGGGATTGTCATATGAATCCACAATTGAATACAGGGACAAGTCATATTTTGAATGTTAAATTAGCTGCAAGTAAAGAGCGACCACGTTTCGTATTGGTCGCATTTCAACGAGATATCAAATTTGTTCACTGTGACTTCACTAATTTCAATTCAACCTCTTACCCATATGATGATCTTAACATAAAATTTAAAAATGAACGTTATGCAATTCTATCTAATATGTATGTAAGATTTCAACAAAGCTACTATATGAAAGAGCCTCAACCATTGCTAACTGCCCAGGAGTTTAAAGACGACGCTCCAATTATTGTAGTAGATATAAGCTATCTGAACGAGTCAGTCAATACCGGACCGATTGATATAAAAATTGAGTTTGAAACA
Organism: Linnaemya tessellans; assembly: GCA_951800035.1. NCBI lineage: Eukaryota > Metazoa > Arthropoda > Insecta > Diptera > Tachinidae > Linnaemya > Linnaemya tessellans. The sequence continues at coordinate 46,829,594 of OX637534.1, forward strand.
GCAACAAATATTCAAGCAACGACATCATCTTACTGCGTTCTTATTCATAACCGCGTAATAGAATACATACCAAAAAAGGTCAAGTACGGAAGGTCATAAATTAAATAACATGGATGTTGATATTGTTTTTGTAGACTTGCAAGGTTTCAAAAATAATTCAAATGAGTTCATCGCAAAAGAACTAGCTGTAGTTTTCAGCAACAACGAATGCCTCAATTTCATCATAAAACCTCCTCTTTATTTCGCATGTTTATCAGCTAAAAAACATGTTTATTAACAAAAAACTATCATCATATTAACTGGAATGATGGATCAAAGCGTTTGCAAGTTTTTAAAATCCAATATAAGAAATTCACAATTATACATATGTTAAGGGGGAAGAGAAGAAAAAATGGCTAGAAAAAATGATTCATCAAACAGTTTATAACATTGATGACATTGGCTGCATTAATTTTAAACAAATGGAAACTAAGCATTCAAAATATCTCTATTGTAGTTATCACGACTGTGGTGTTTGTGCCTTAAGGAATGCAATTTTAATTAAAAATGAAAATGTTAACAAACTTTTAAATAAATGCTTATAAAAATTAAAATAAATGTCTTGTTATTTCAAATAAAAAGCTACATACATATTTATTTCAGAGAACACACAACAAATAAACAAACACAAAGAATCATTCATTCAAATGGCCAAAGGAATATTTGGGCACAAAGAATAAACGCTTATTTGTTTGTATGTATATGCGTACATAAATATCTACAAATTTATTTCATTTCATACTGACCCACTTGCGCTAAATCCAGGAAAGCAAAAAAGCGGACTGTCATACAGACTTACCAATCGTCACAAACACACAGCCTGTCTGACAGGCAGACATTCCAATCGCCACTCAGAACACAAAAACACACACACTTAAACATAGCATAAATATTCATATTCTATAAAATACAGAAATCGCACCACCATCCAGATCCCCAAATAAAATCCATCGATGATCGTCATGTATAAAATAAACAAAATATCAGATTCAATATTTATGCAATAGTAAATATTTTTTTTCACAACGTCTTGAATAATCAAATTGTTCCCCCACACTCAAGCATTGCACACAAAAAAGAAATAACTGAATTGCTGGACAAAATATCATAAGTAAACACACACCAAAATTAAAAACAAGCAAAACATAAAAGAAAAGATCTCACTCCAGCAAGAAGAAACGAACCACAAACATTAGGGCCATCCATTTATACAACACTTTTGAAATATTGTACTTTCTAAAATATGTTGTGTCAGATAATAAAAATTTCTTATTTTGTATCAGGCCATAGCACACATGGACAGACACAAACTCCCAAGGTCTCATATGGAGAGATAAAAATTCCCACGCTCACACACCGACGGACATGTATTCCCAAGGTCACATATGGACAGATAAAAATTCCCACGCCTACCCCAACATTATAAAAAACAACAACAATGTGAAACCCCTATTTAACCGTGGGAAAATACACACACAAACATTAAAGTATTAAATTACAAAAAAGGCCAATTAACACAAATTTGGCAATTAAAATTAATTTTAAAATTTAATTGCTGAAATTTGATTATCTTAATTGCCCTGGCACATACATTCGCTAAGTACTGTTAACCGTACGGTAATTACCGTATTGTACGGTAATTCAGACCTCCGAACGGTAAGCAGGTAATTTCTATATTTGTGCGGTAATTTTAAAAAGTTTTAATTGTTAGCCCCCAAACATTTTTTTTCATAATGTGTCTACCAGGGCGAAATTATAACTGTGTTAATAGATCGGTTTTGTGACAACCCAAATATAAATTCTTCGCTGCAAATTCTCTTGCGATTACATATTTCTCAGTAAAAACATAAAAAAGTACGGTTTCATTACAACTATGTAAAATAATGCATATTGTAGCTAAATTCTATACGTTTCGAAAATCGAAATAAAACAGTTAACATCACTGGACGTGAATGTTCTTCGGTGCTAAAATGGCGCGATCTCTCAACCAATCATGATTTCTGTAATTCTGAAGAAATTCGGAAAAACACATTCAATTCATCTATCGAATGCGCAATTGTACTAAAATTGTTCGGTACAGCGATCAATCCGTTGGTACTGTCGATTTGTATTTTCCATTACCAAATCCTAACAATTGTTTTGAAAACTCATGGGCAGCTGGATCATTTTGTAGGTAAATACGCATATTAATGTGCAGTGTCAATTTTTGTACATATCTCCAGAGAACTGACCACTTCCAACAGGCATTTATTAAATCAGCAGGAGTTGATCGAGGAATGAAAAGCAATGTTTGACGAAAATCCCCTGACAGTAATATCAAAGCACCACCAAAAAGCTGTTGATTACCACGTAAATCTTGCATTGTTCGATTAAATGCTTCTAGCGATTTTATTATTCGCCATTCATCCCATAAAATAATTGACGTCAATCGCAGAACTTTCACCATAGCAGAATTTCTCGAAATATTGCAAGTTGGAGTTTCAATCACCAATATATTTAATGGCAATTTTAATGCAGAGTGTGCGGTCCGACCACCTTCTTATAATGTAGCGTCAATTCCCGAAGATGCAAGTGCTAATGCAATGTCATGTTCCGATCGAATAGTCGCTAAAATCAATGATATAACGAACGTTTTGCCTGTACCACCAGGTGCATCCAAGAAGTATAAGCCACCTGCATTATGGAAAACGGCTTGCATGATTGTGTCATATACATATTTTTGCTGAACATTCAATTTGGTTATATTCGATTGTGCAAATAAATGCAAATCATTAGAATTGAATTCCTATTCACGTTGCAATTCACGATCAAACAAATCATCTCACGATTTGGTCCAGCCATACGCATTTGTACTAATTCTTATTTGCAATCGTTAGACATATATCTCAAATTTTTATCAAAGTTTCGTTGTACATTTGCAAGGTAAGCACCAAATCAGGATTTCTTGCATGATGACGCATACGAATTAAAATATCTTCTGCCTTATAATGTTTATATTTGTTCCATAATTCAAGTGGATTTGAAGGCATACATGTTGATAAATCCTCCAACAAATGCAAGAGTTGACATGCGTCACGATATGTTTTTGACACAAATGACCGCTGACTGTTCTCAATTCCTGAAATGATTTTGGGCCATTGGATGTACTGTATATATTCCACCAATTGCATCTGTTTGGAAAATGACTGGATGCCCATCGACTGCTGTTCCTTGTTCACGTCTTTGAAATTTTTTCGAAGACACATTCCATGTGTAATACTGAGGCACTTCAGACTGTAACAAATTTATCGCAAATGTATTAGTTTCGTTTAATTTAAAAAAAGCGGTCAACGTAGTCGCTGGTGGTTGTGCTGCTTTTTCCAATAAATTTGCTTCATTAAAATAAACACGTTGGCCATTCTCAAGATGCACAGCCAAGTGAACAACTACACGATGTCTTTCGTGCATTGGAAACGTCATAATCCTCCATACAGCTTCATTACTACTAATATAGCGCCCCTTTTGATACTGAGTAATTTCATCATTTCTATTATCACCAGCAACACCGAAAACAGCCATATCGCTCCCTTTATTTACATACTTGCAAATATATTTAATGGATTTGACTGACTTATAATACTCCACATTTATATGAGCGTTGAATATTTTCGATAATAATGGACAATACGAAACCTCCCAACGATTATCAACTTCAACGTCCTGGTTTCGCATTCTTATGGTTATCATTTTGCCATTATCATTAAGTGATTTAGGTCGATACAACGCATATCCGTCATTGCCCGTTATTGTGTCTGACGTCAATTGCCTTAGGTTTCGTTTATAACACTTTCCATCAATCATACATGGCGAATTTATATTTAGTTCACCGCACGGACCATGTATCATTTTTTAACGACAACGCGAAATAACTCAGGATCAACAGTTTGATCAGGAATTTCAGCTGATATAACATTGTCGATTTGAATTGGAGTTGTTTTATGTACCAGACAAATTAATATATATGCATGCGGCAATCCCCTTTTTTGCCATCCGATGGAGTACATATGGCAACGCACCTCTCCAAATACACATAATTTCACAATTATGTACATCCATAAGTGCATTAAATTTTTTCCGAAAAACACGTGCTGTAATGCCATGACGATCAGTTGTCGACTGCCCTTCAAATAAATTGTTTTTGATGTCATCCCACTGCGGATTACATGTAAATGTAATGAACAGATCCGATCGACCGTATTCTCGTACATAAAACATTGCGTCTTGTGCATATTCGTTCATATGCCGTGGGCTACCAATATACGAAGATGGCAATATAGTTAAACGTCCGATGTCATTAACATTAGCATCATTCGCTAACGCATCCTGCAAATAAATATATTCTTCGGATTTTAATTTTGCTTGCTTGAAACGAATAAAATTAAGACATTCAGTTTCTAATTTGGCATCCATATCAACGATGTACTGATGATACAGTTTACACATCTCATGATATTATTTTGTTCTTGTGGACGAACCATCAATCGATACGAATAATAATTCATGGCACTAACTTTTATCTGTACATGTAGACCTGAAAATAAGTGCAAAATGTGACTTTAGAAAATTATACAAATGAAATGTCAACACACTGAAAATAAGTCAATTATTTACCTGTTCGTGGAACAATCATTGGTATATCGATATGCTAGCCATCGTCACCTTTCCAATGCAATATTGGGTATTGTAATGCATCGTAACTACGATGAATTTCCGAAATAGATTGCAATTGCTCATTTCTGCGATGAAGTACAATATCACGGGATTGAAACTGATCACCAAGAATTACCGCATCAATTGTCGGTGCATTGAATCGCCTTGCATGTTCTCCAAAAGGCGTTCTTCAGACCTTATTGCGATTTTGTGATTATCAGATGGCATACGATCGAGAGCAATTTGGAACAATTGAACTAATGCGTTATGCTGATGGAAAAACCTTTGTAGCACACGCATAATTTCTCGTCTTGTATTCGAAACAATTGCACAACGTTGATCCAATTCACGATTTTCATCACCAATAAAATAAATGTGCAAAAATTGATGATCAGCGTCGGGGTATGCCAATGAGGAACCAGCTTGATGATAAATCTGGTCCTGAATCTGTAGCATATGCAATTTTAGGTAGATGTTGGATCAGAATATTTAAAACTATCGAATACTTTATAATTCAGATTGATATAAACGTGGCACAATCCTGTTGCAGTATTTAACTTAAATGTCGGCATAAAATTATCTCTAATAATTTCAGTAGCACTAAAAGAAGTGATTTGAAATGCCGAATTGTATTATTGAATATGACTCAAAAAGTGCTTCGACGTTTGAGATTTCCCAAAAATAAATGAATACAATGATTCGGGTGGAGTTTCTAATGCTGACAACCTCATGGTAGGAACACAACTGGGACAAACGACGAATTTCGTTCAGTACGACGAATTCGTTCGTAAAAATTCGCTCTATAAATTCGTCGTATGAAACACAATAACGAGGAATGAATTACAATAATGAACAAAAAAATTGTAAATTTTGTTAAAAATCTTTGTAATCCTCTGATGCCAGATTCTTTAAACATTAAAAATTACCCCGTTGGTGTCCATTTTTTTCCAGAACAAATTCCTTTTTGTAATTATTTTCTAAAAATTTTTTCTGTAAATAAATTATTCTCTTCATTTAACAGCTGATGGGGTGAACATATGAAAAAGTAGGATATAGGAAGAAAGAATATATTATAAAGTGTTCAAAATTAATAAAAAGTCGTCCGAATGATAAATTTTTGTGAATTGGTGAATGCATTTTTAGTATGCATTAAAAATGTTCGTGCTACATGCAACATTACAATAATGAACTATGTTTTTCTATAAAAAAAACCAGTTTGAGTATTTGAAACCTGGGCACCTGATACTGTTTTGTTCGTCGTTCGCTGACGAAACAATTAGAAATAAATCTATTTCCACTTTCGCTGAGTATGACGAATTTCGCCCAACGCCACGATTGTGAGCATTTTCATATACACCAATGTGTTTTATTTTTGGCGACGAATATTCGCGACCGAAAATTCGTCGTTCGTCGCAGTTGTGTTCCTAGCATCACTTTGCCATTAGCCAGAGTTGTAAACGAATCATTCATTCTTGAATTAATTCGCGAATCATTCATGCACTGAATTGGTAAAATTTTGAATTAATTCTTTTCGACAAAAAACGAATTGAATGAAGTTTGAATCAATTCATTTGAATTTAACAAACATGAATTGCAATTCAAATGAATTGGGCAAAATGAATTGCAATACATTTTTAATTCAAATAAATTGGTAAAATGAATTGCAATTCATTTGAATTGAATTGACTTCGAATTAATTCAAATGAGTTAGAAGAAATGAATTGCAATTCATTTCCAATTCTTTTGAATTAGTTTTGAATTAATTCAAATGTGTTAGAAAAATGAATTGCAATTCTTTTCCAATTCATTTGAATTAATTCAAATGAAATCGAAACATGAATTTGTTATTAATTTCCAATTTATTTGAATTGAATTCATTTCCAATTCATTTGAACTAATAATAAGTTGGAGTTTGGTTCTTCAAGTGCTACTTATTTAGCTTTTGACATATGCTGAATAACAAGATATTTAATATTTAAAATCTATTAATAATTCATGGAATTTTGTGACCCACGAAAAAAGCTGATAGGATTTTCGCAGCTCCTACTAATTCAAGTCATATTCTGCCGTTACCTGCTAATTACAGTACATCATTGGAATTTCTATCATTATTATTTTCTATGCCTTTCGACTATTATCTCGTACAAGGTGATATCCGAAATGAGAGTAATGCTGTGTGATATAATAAAATATATTGGATAACAAAACGGGAGTGATGCTTCTTTATATATGCTTATAAGATTTTTTTTTCAAAATCAACTCAATTCAAATAAATTGGAAATTAATAACAAATTCATGTTTCGATTTCATTTGAATTAATTCAAATCAATTGGAAAAGAATTGCAATTCATTTTTCTAACTCATTTGAAATAATTCAAAACTAATTCAAAAGAATTGGAAATGAATTGCAATTCATTGCTTCTAACTCATTTGAATTAATTCAAAGTCAGGGGGCAAATTACGGCACTCGATATCGAAAGAAATTTGTATTTAAATTGTATGGAAATTTCGATCGATATCGAATGCGGTAATTTGGCCCCAGTTCAATTCAAATGAATTGCAATTCATTTTACCAATTCGTTTGAATTAAAAATTAATTGCAATTCATTTTGCCCAATTCATTTGAATTGGAAATGAATTGCAAGTCATGTTTGTTAAATTCAAATGAATTGATTCAAATTTCATTCAATTCTTTTTTTTGTGAAAAGAATTAATTCAAAATTTAGCTAATTCGTAATGAATTGAAATCAAAAAAGAATGATTCATTTACAACTCTGCCATTAGCACTGTAAATATATTGGAGGGGGTGTTTAAATATTATTTGTCCCTATTGGATTCTTGATTTATTAAAGAGCCTTAGAATCGATAGTTGGCTCAATAAGATGGCAAAGTCAATTGCCGAAGTAGGAAATAAAATTGTTTCTAGTTTAGAGTCAAAATTATTTCTAAACTTTATTAACAAAAACCTTCCGCTTATATACTATTCTTATGCTACACATTACATTAACAATTCTTATTTCTATTTTTTACTTCAATATCAATCGCAATATTATATTGATTACTACAAACCAAATTTGCTTATTCTGCACAATTGCAATTTCGGTCAGTGAAGTTGTTTCATAAATGTGACCTAATTTTATTTTGTGTTTATGTGAGTTTGTTTTCTTTATATTTTTTTGTTTGCTTTAATTTTTGTATTTTCGTGTGGTGTCATATGTATGATTACATTATGAATGTACTGCAATATGTATGATTACATTATGAATGTACTACAATATGTATGATTACATTATGAATGTACTACAATATGTATGATCACATTATGAATGTACCACAGCACAACACATGCCGGGCGTTTCACCTGGAAAAAGTTAGCCGCATCACAATGTGGACATATTGCTTCCAACATTCCAATGTATCCGCGCTTACTATAATCAAACTGACTGTTGTTATTAAAAGCAGCACGCATAATTTCAGCCAAAACAGCAACACGTATTCGTGATCTCAGTGCAACATTCCCTACAGGTACAGGGTTAACAAATCTATTCCGTGCATTACGTTCACGCTGCTTGTCCGCATTCATCTGCAGTCTGTGATCGGCTTAGTAATGCAACATTACTACGCGTTTGCCGACCTATATTTGCTCGTCTGGCTTGTGGCAGTTAAAAAAGAATAAATCAAATTAAAAAGAAATTGCTACATTAATAGTGGTGTATCCGTATTTATACATGAGCGTATAAGTATGTAAGGAAATATATATGACTGCATACGTCAATGTATGTAAAAATGTCATTATATAATTCATCTGTTACAAAAGAATAAAACACCCGCATGCATACATTATGTTTCTTAAAATAAAGAATCTCACATACATACATGTAATTCACTTCAGAACTTACCGTTTGTGTAAATGCGTTTGACAATTTAATTCAAATAAATCCTGTAAACGATATGAAACACCGACGGTACGCTAAAAAACTGAGAATACTACACGCACACATATGGTACAAAGCACATTTGAACAATTCAAGACTCACCGTTTGTATGAATGCACTCAATAATATGTTTAAAAATATGAACACAAAGCAATAATTATCGCTGAAATGACAGAAATGAATGGCATAACAATATGATTGTACTGTCAACACTGAAAAGTTTGACAACACAATCCCCATCTGAAAAACGTTTCCACTTTACAGTAAAATCCCCATTAACAAAATGATCCGCCATTTATTGAATTCATTTGTTACAAAAAATGTGATAAATGAAGAACCGCTCGACCGATTTTGTGCAAACTTCACATAAACCATCTACTAAATAGTCCGAACATTTGGTTTAGATAGGTGAGCCCTATTATAAAATTACAACGAATAGTGGCATTGATTTTTATATATATGATATATAAACATATATGTATATTCATATGTATATTATATATACAAGGGCGGATCGATATTGAAGTTACATAGCGCTAGATGGCAGCACAAACACAAAAACTTTTGTTTTTAGAAATTGCGATCTATCAAACGTTAGCTGTTTTCACCCAAATTCATCGATTAGTTTATTTATTGTAGTCGTTTAAAGTAAGCAACTTGTGTGTTTCTTGAAAAATGAAAAAAAGTTATATATATATATATATATATATATATATATATATATACATATATATATATATATATATATATATATATATATATACATATATATATATATATATATATATATATATATACATATATATATATATATATATATATATATATATATATATATATATATATATATATACATATATACAGTGGAGGCTCGAAAAAGTCAAGTAGTTTGTTTTGGGGGTGATAAACTTTTCCGAAATCTTAACTTTTCCGTAGTATGAAAACCGCATATGGTTATATCGACGGCTCCATTCTAAAACATGCTAAGTGAAAAAATCTAGTTTTGAGATAAACGCCTTCAAAGTTTTTTGTTGATATCTCGAAAACGGTAAGAGATAGAACCTTGAGGATTTTTGTGTTCATATTATAATTGCAACAGAATTCTTAAGTATATTTGAACTTTATAAATTTGTTGTAGATCATAGTTAAAAGTGACTTAAAATACTTTAGCATGTACACAAATCTATTTCCTAGTCGTCTAAGTGGACTTAGCATCTTTTTGGTGGTCCTTTCTCACTTACTTTGGTCATCTACAGTACAGATAGCATGATTTAGTTTGGAAAAAATTTAAAATTAAAATTTTTTTTTTACTTTTTAGAACGAAAATTGTTTTAAAATACTTAAATTAATAAAACAAATACTGAAATAATATTAATTCAGTTCATATACAAAAATCATAAAATATTTTTTTTAGTGGAAAACAAAAAAGTTAAAGTAAAAACTTTTAATCATCACATTCTGAGTTGACTACACATTCGTTTCCAGCAAAGCTTTTGAGGTTTCGGTAGAAGTTTTGGTAAAACTTTGGAATTAGATTTTGGTCGCATAAATATAGCAGATCCTTATGTTTTGCTTCTGTTATTGGAAGAGTTGATGAATATGCTCTGGGTATGTCTTGAGGAATCGAATTTGTCTTTCTACGCCTTTTAGTTTCGTCATAAAGCATAATTTCTTTAAAATCTTCATCGAATTGATATTTGTAAGATAATTTATAATAGTCTTCTTTATACACTCTAATTTCTCTGATTTTGCATACACTTATTTTTTCATTTTTTGTATTTTTTGACCAATTCAAAGCAGAAACAAATTCCTTGAAGTCTAAAAAATCTTCATTTTCCATTTCAATTACGTTATATAGAGGTTCATTCTTCTTTGAATTTCTTATTAAAGAGAACCATTCATATGGTGTATATATACGTTTGTTTTTCTTGGATTTTTCTATAAGAGCATGCACACTATCACCTTCATTCTGAGTATGACCTTTTTCGAGGAACTTGTGACTTATGTCAATATTCAGTTTAAGAGAAACCCATACGTAAAATGAAAAAACAATCTTGTTTTTATTTTGTCCGCCGCAATTATCGGACCAACAATTAAATTTAGTGATACCTCTATTTTTGTTTTCAGTTTCTATAAACTGGTATAGACAGGTTGCAACTTCTGTAGCACCTTTCTTTGCAGTAGATTCATCCCATACAAAACATGACGCTTGTTTCGAGCTGAGTTCAAAAATGGTAACATTATAAGCATGTAGCTTCCTCTTATAATAAAATGTGCTCACTTCAGCACAAGGGGACGAGAGAATTTTTTGGAAATCAAAGGACGCAGTTAGAACATTTACGTTGTCAGAACTCTCTTGTTTCTCAATATGTTTTAGTTCTCTAGCTTTTTGTTTGCAAAATAAATGCTGATTGATATCAGATTCAATAGCTTTCTTTTCATCCTCATTCATGTTCTTATACTTTTCGCATAAGTCGCATTGGTCCTTTTTCGGAATGTAAAATGATATATTAAACGAATCATGAAAAGTATCTCGATACTGTCTTAATGTTGCCTTTAGTTTTAAATCATGAGCATTTTCTGAAAACCATTTATCATACAATCGATACATTTGCGCTATTGATGATATATCACCTCTCAGGTACATCTTTCTTGATTCTTGACGACAATAGTGAGATTCTACTAAGGGAAACGCATTGATATGCTGTTTTACTATCTCTTTTATTTAAATATTTTTTCCATTTGATTTAGTATGCTTTCCTCTTTTGTCAGGCGATAAATGTAATGGATTTAAATGTTTCTTGCGTACTGCAGTTTCAATTGTCTGATGTGTTATTGAGAGTGTATTCAAAAACATCGGTTTGCATACGGCTTCTTTTACTTCTTTGCCATCTTTAAAGAAACAAAGAAAGTACTTTCTTAATTCAGTTTTTCGTGAATTATCACTATTTCTGCAAACCTTTTTTTTGTGAAATGTAATTAATTGCGAAATATAGGATCTTTGAAGATCTTGATTGCCAATATTATAAAAGTAATTAAAAATGTACTTTCTATTTTCTTCGGACACTCTTTGTGAACATTTCATTCTGCAGGAGTCTCCACAACCTTTTTTTAAAACTTTTTCAGTCTTCAAAACACCATTTCCATTGTAATATTGCTTAACTTGACTTTTTAGGACTTTTGCCTTATTTTTGCGCCATTGAGATGTACGTTTTTGTCTCTTAAGTAAAATTTGTTCAGTTGGTGTATCAAAATTTGGGTTTAATATTATTTTTGTATTTTTTGGTGTTATCGGACTGCATGATGGAGCTGATACTGAAGATGACCCTGCTAGAGATGATTCTGCATCAGATGATTCTGCACCAGATAGTTGATAGCATTCGCTTGAGCTTCCGCGGAATGGTTCTAAAAGTGGATGGGTTACTATTTTATTATAATAAACTGAATAAAAATATAGTTTATATGTAATAGAAATTACCGAGATCTTCCAAACTGTTGTCACTTTCACTACAATCCATATTGTACGATATTTCATTTGATATGCTAGGTGACATTCCAGATGATTTTAAATTGGATGAGGAAATATGTTCAAATACACTTTCTATTAAAATACTTTAATATAATTATTCACATTACTTTGCTAAGTTTTTTTTTTTAAATTACTTACCAATGTTTCTCTTATTATTGTGTTGGGGTTGTATTTTTGGTTCTGATTCTTCTTTTTCTAAGAGAAACCCGGTTAATTTTATCTTATAATGTTTAATATAAATGAATAATACCGTTCAATTTGTTTATGGCCAATTGCAGAATTTTTCTTGCGCGAGAACTCATTATATTTAGAAAAAAACACAATTATGTGCACCTGTTCTGTTCACAACTTTATCCAAACTAAACAATGTTATGTACACTTACACGACGATAGTGATATTTTGAATTAGGGGAAAAACCTAAGTGCACTTAGAGATGGAAAAAAATGTACTAAACTGTATTACGTCCATGCTAAGTATACATAGAAAACGCGAAAAAGTAAATGTCTATTCTATAACATGCTAAGTACTTTTAGCATAAAACCAAAAAAAAAAATTTTTCCAAACTAAATCATGCTAAGTGTACTTAAAATATTTAAATAGGGAGGCTTTTGAAACTTGATAAATTATGCTTATAACTTTTGATAGGATAGTCCGATTACTATCAAAATTTTACAGAATCTAAGATAAGAAACGATGAACTCAGAAATTCTATTCCCAGCAAAAATTATGAGTGTCTAATAACAGCGTAATAAAACAAAATTTCATATGAAATTTAATCTATTACACTCTTATAGCCGCTCGTAATTTTTATGAATAAGGGGGTATATATCTACTCATTGGTTATTTATTTTAAAATTAGAATAACACATATTTACATATTTATATGTAGATATTTATTATTTTTTAATATGAAAAATACTTAGAAGATATGCATACATAATTACACATTTCGATTATTTGTTATTTGTTGCGGTAAAGTAATCAGTAACTTTATTTTGATGGAGCTTTTTATCTGAATGCCATTTTACGATATCGGATCGTAGTTCGAGAAGCTGTGAAATATGTTTGTCGGAGGACTTGGTGTTGTACTCATTCCATTTGATCAGAGTATTAACTGCGCATATTGCATCATTATATCAAGGCTATCGACATTCCGCGCAATAATCTCATCGCTTGAGATAATACAAACAGGTGCAAGTGTCGTCAATAACAGTTGATTCTCTTCGAGTTTGCATAAATCTTTGCTTTGTTTTTTTAATCTTTGAAATTGCTCCTTCAGAAACATGAAAATCCTTGACTAATCGGTTAGCAAGAACGCCTTCATTTAGTTTTTTTAAAATCTTGCATTTTTCGGCAACTGACAACCTTTTTTGCTTCTTTGCTGCTAACATTGTTGCGATCAAAAGAAAACAAATTCTACGACTATTTCCTTCCACAACCAACTGATGAGAGCAAACATATTAGGTCTGTTCCAAGTAATTTCGGGCAAGTTTGGGCTAATGAGAGTAAAAAGAAAATTACTCTCTCAAAGTGTAAAATCTACCCAAATTTGCTGGAACGCAAAAAACCATAATTATATATAGTGCTGCTTACTTCTCAACATCATGAAATGAAAGATTAGCATCATTGTAAATGTAACATGTCGTCTTCATCAGACTCACTTGATGTGTCCATAAGTTGTTCAGTAATCTGAAAAAGCATTTTTGTATACTAAACAAATGGACAAATATGCGCAAATGTACTAACAACTTCTAGTTTTTTTGAAAAATCTTCCATTTTACTTTTAACCAATTTTCAATTAACAACTTCTTTCCTTTATTTGTAAATTTTCTTTTTACTTTTTTATTTTCAAATGTAAACAAAAAACAGCTGATAATATAACTCTTGCCCAAACTTACCCAAAGAAATAGTTCGGGCAACTTTGTACAGGAAATGAAAAAAATTACTCTCTCATTTTCTCTCAAAATTACACAAAAATTGTTATCTGGAACGCATTTGGGTAATTTTGGGCGAGTTCCGGCTGTTTCGGGCTGCATCTGGAACACAGCTATTATGTAAGATTGTATATAAAATTCACATAAATTATAACGGTAACTGCTATACGCATTTATTTTATTTTTATTGCACATGTCTCATTGTATTTATAAATATTTATGTATTGAGGATTGAAATGTAAGAAGTTAAAATGATCTTAAAAACAGAAAAACAAGATAAAAAAAACAATTGTCTCAAAAAAGTTAAGAAACACTTAACTTTTTAGCGTTCCGTGTTGTAAATAAAAGCTGCTTAACTTTTCCATATACTTAAGTTTTCTATGACTTGACTATTTCGAGCCTCCACCGTATATATATATATATATATATATATATATATATATATATATATATATATATATATATATAGCATTTTCAGTTTAAATTAAACCTTTTTCAAAATAAATGAAAACTTTTTCAAAATGAACGAAACCTTTTTCAAAATGAACTAAACTCTTTTCGGAATAAATTGTCTCAAAACAATTCTCATGTATGGGCCGGTGCTTCAAAGTCTGTTTTGAAGTTGCTCGACCGCGTACAAGAGAGAGCGAAGAAGCTCATCGGTGACAGTAGGGTAGCCAACTCTATTGACTCACTGGAGCATCGACGCAACGTGGGGTGTATTTCACTGTTCTACCGATACTACAACGGAATGTGTTCTGGTGAAATAAGGGAGCTTGTGCCGAATAACCGTTTATTTCTGCGAGCTACCCGCTCTTCACATAGGGCACATCCTTTTGTGGTTGAGTTGTCAGTGAATCGCACCACGCATTACAGAGAGAATTCGTTCTTTGGCCGAACGGTTCGTATGTGGAACAAACTTCCAGCAGAGGTCTTTCCTGTCAGTTTTAACTTTGGGAGGTTCAAATCGAACGTCCACAAACACTACTCCCTCTATCCTCCTTCCCATAACCAACTTTCCTAGTTCTGGCACAATGCATCGCATATGTAGGGGTCATCCCCTGAGTGCTGGTCCAAGAAAAAAAAAAAAAAAAATTAAACTTTATTCAAATTCAATTAAACATTTTTCAAATTAAATTAAACCAGTTTTAAAATTTAATAGAAAACAAAAGAAAAAAAATTAAATATATTAATTTTTTATTAATACTTGTTAAAATTAATGAAGAATTTGTCCACTGACCGCTTTAGGAATTATCATGATCATATCCATAACATAGTTCGCACAGTCATTTTGATTAATGCTTTCTCTATCGGGTTCAGACACCAACAACAATAGGTCATTTACAGTAATCGGTAAAAAACAAGATTTTCAAATAAAAAAAAAAAAGAAAACAACAACATATGATAAATTTTAAAACTGGTTTAATTTAATTTGAAAAATGTTTAATTGAATTTGAATAAAGTTTAATTTATACTGAAAAGAGTTTAATTTATTTTGAAAAAGGTTTCGTTAATTTTGAAAAAGGTTTCATTTATTTTGGAAAAGGTTTCGTTCATTTTGAAAAAGTTTTCACTTATTTTAAAAAAGGTTTAATTTAAACTGAAAATGCTATATATAGAGGCTCGAAAAAGTTAAGTAGTTTGTTTTTGGGGTGATAAACTTTTCCGTAGTATGAAAACTGCATATGGTTATATGTACTATATATTTACTCATTGTTTATTTATTTTAAAATTAGGATTATACATACATATTTATATGTGCATACATATAATTTTTTTAATATGAGAAAAACAGTTAGAAGATATGCATATATTACTACACATTTCGATTATATGTTATTTGTTGCGGTAAAGTAATCAGTAGCTTTATTTTGATGGAGCTGTTTATTTGAATGCCATTTTACGATATCGGATCGTAGTTCGGAGGACTTGGCATTGTACTCATTCCATTTGATCAGAGTATTAACTGCGCATATTGCATCATTATAAGGTACAAACTTATCATCCTCTTGAATCCGTGCATGTGTCTGTTTCATTCTCATCAAGGCTATCGGCATTCCACGTAATAGTCTCATCACATGAGAGAATACAATCAGGTGCAAGTGTCGTCAATAGCAGTTAAAGATTGTATATACAATTTGCAAAAATTATAACGGTAACTGCTATACGCAAATATTTTATTATTGTTGCGCATGTATGTCTCACTGTATTTATAAATATGAATTGAGGATTGTAATATAAGAAGTTAAAATGATCTTAGAAACAGAAAAAAAATATATAAAAAAATTGTGCCTAAAAAGGTGAGAAGCACTTAACTTTTTAGCGTCACGTGTGGTAAATAAAAGCTGCTTAACTTTTCCATATACTTAACTTTTCTATGACTTAACTATTTCGAGCCTCCACTGTATATATATATATATATATATATATATATATATATATATATATATATATATCTATATATATATATATATATATATATATATATATATATATATATATATATATATTTGTTTAAGTTGAATTTGAAAATCAAGATAATTTGTTTGATAAGTTGGTAATTCGTTAAAGTTTATTGCTACTTTTTCCTTCATCCTTGTGAGGGAGTTTTTACATAGATTTTAACGAATAAACCACTCGTTATATTGTTGTTTTAAAATTATTATTAATACAAAACTTGTCGTTGTGTTACACACAAAAAGCAAATACCGCCATATTTTCCACACAAATAAAAGGGTAATAAATAAAATTGAAAATACTTCTCTGATTTTAAATTTAAACCAATTGTTTTATTTCTATTTTTCACGCAAACATTTGGTCCTTTGAGCCGGATTCTTTGGAAGAAAAATTCAAAAAATGCCTTAATAACTGCTCTTTTTTTTTAAATTAAAAGGATCGCCATATTTGCCATTCTGCATTTGGATTTTAATATATTCATCGCTAAATCTTAATTAAAATTTATTTGGAAAAAAAGGTGCGTAACTTTTGAATTTTAAAGTGCGTGTTTTATAGAATTTATAACAATTGTGTGGAATATTGCCAAATTATTTGTGCATTAAATAAAAATATACACACATCCATTTACACATATACATAGTGGTTGATCGCATTACAATTCCCCTTTGGAAATTTTTATTTATTTCATTCCGTGACAATTGAATAATAAAAATAACTTCAAGTGCAAATTAATACATACATATATCTCGTGTTAAGTATAAATAATTTGGTTTGTTTTTGTGCATATACATACATACGTTTAGTATTTATAATATAAAAATTATTTATAATTAATTATTTATAAAAATACCAAATATTCTGTTACTTGTTGTTGCTGGCATTTTTTCTTTTACTTGTAAAGTGAAGTTACTCTACGGTCGGTCGGTTTGACTAATATTGCAATTGTTTGAAAATATTAATTTCAATTTTCTTTAAATTGTTCATATATTAATTATAAATATTATTATTATAATTGAATATTTTCGAATTTAAATTCTGGAGAGAATTTATTTGGTTTTCAAAACATTGTGACGAAAAACTTAACTTACATATTTGTAATTAATTATATATACATATAGTATAACTTTAAACTTTGCAAGTAAAAATACAAACACATTATGTCGACAACATTAGATAAATTCGTTAAGAGCTGCGGATGCTGTTATAACTTTTGAGGCTTGCTTTAACGACAGTTTCTAACTGATACTCATACTATTTTTGAGCTAGAACTTCATAGTGAAGAATTAAAAGATTTGTGGCAAAAATTTAAAGCAACACATGAGAAATGTATTGACAGTTTGAAACCTGCTAAAGGTTTAGAACAAGCGGATCACTCTGAAGTTGCAAGTAAATATCGTGCTGCTTACAAGTCCTTTGTAACGTGTTTAGGCAATATTAATCGAGAAATTCATAATCTCCAATTAGATGAAAAAGCGAATAACTCGGTAGGTTTAAATGAAACTAAAATGGATATGTCAGGTCATAATTTGACGTTACCGCCTTGTGATGTTGACATGTTTGATGGCAATTATATAGCTTGGCCCTCTTTCAGGGATTTATTTACAGCATTATATGTGAACAGTTCACGACTTAGTAACATTGAGCGACTCTGTCACTTGCTGCGTAAAACAAGTGGGGAGGCAAAAGAAATTGTTTCGAAATGCCCTCTATCAAACCAAGGTTTTGCCATAGCGTGGAAAGGCTTGAAAAACGCATATGAAAATCCACGGATGCTAGTCAACAACCAAGTTAACCTCATTTTAAACATGCCAGTAATAGATAAAGAGACTTGTGCGAGTCTTAAGTCATTGCAAAGGGGTATAAATAGTTGTTTGTCTGCGATGTCAATTTATGACGTTCCAACTGAGAATTGGGATCCTATGATCGTTTTCATCTGTATTTAGCGGCTTCCAGACTACACTGTAACCCTATGGGAACAAAGTATAAAAGACAAATTCGTTTTGTCTTCTTGGAAAGATTTAAATGCTTTCTTGACGGAAAGAATTCAAACTTTGGAATGTCTGCGGGATATTAGAGATTCATCACATGAAAAAAAGAAAGTAACTCACAATGTGAAAACTCATCATGTGAATAAATATAATTCAAATTCGTGTGCACTGTGTAAAAATCAAAATCACTTTTTACGGGATTGTAAGCGGTTTAAAAATCTTTCAGTTTCGGAAAGATATTTACAGTTCTCATTGTTGCGTTAATTGTTTGTCTCGCACACATGAAGTTAAAGATTGTAATAGCGTTCATAATTGTACTCATTGTAACAAGAGGCATCATACCATGCTTCATAGAAATGTTGCTCCTTCGGAGAATAATACTAGAAGTTCTTCAACTTCTAATGTAGTTGCCAGCTCCTCACAACTGGCACACTCAAGACAACTAGATTCAGAACTACCTTCTACTTCTCGCGGTATCAGTTCGTCGGCACCCATAAATCGTCAAGTTTTGCATTTATCAGAAAATCGAACGGTCTTATTAGGGACAGCAATGGTGAATATACGTCACCAGGGTATTACGTATCCAGCCCGCGCCCTTATTGACCCTGCTTCGGAAAATTCGTTTATTTCTGAACGTTTACAGAATAGTTTAAAAATTTCTGCGCATTCTACGAATGCCAAAATTTCTGGAGTAAGCCAGGCGGTATCTGTTATTTCTAGAAAAATTTGTTCAGTGGAAATATGCTCACTTTTGGATTCGTCGGTTAATTTAAGAACCACAACATTAGTCTTGCCAAATATTTCTGGTAATTTACCATCCTTTATTTTAAGGGATGTACTTAAAATGGAGTTGCCAAATCTACCGTTAGCAGATCCTCAATTTTACGATTGTAGGCCAGTTGATCTATTATTAGGTGCTGATTTGTATCCAAGAATAATAATAGGTGACATTCGACAAAATGTTCTAGGGTCATTGTTAGCTCAAAAGACCGTCTTCGGGTGGATTATTACGGGCCCTATACAACAATCTTCTTTTCAAGTTTACTCTACTAGAGTAGAATTTTCTGAGGAGGACAATTTAAATTCAAATTTGTTGAAATTTTGGGAGCTAGAGGAAACCCCGAAAAGGAAAATACTGTCTAAAGAGGATTTAATTTGTGAAACTAATTACAAAAATACAACGCGTCGTGGATCCGATGGCCGTTACATAGTTACACTTCCTTTCAAAGCGGAATTTTCTGATAAGCTTTCCTTAGGGTCGTCTAAGAAAAATGTTATGTCCTAGTTTTTAAGAAACGAGTCTTCACTCGTAAGAATACCTTTAATAAAGAAGATGTATGATGATGTAGTAAAAGAATATTTGTCATTGAATCATATGAGGCCTGTAGCTGAAAATTCTTTATCGACTTTGTGCTGTTATTTACCTCATCACCCAGTAATAAAGTTAGATAGAAAAACTACAAAATTAAGGGTTGTGTTCAATGCGTCGAATAAAACGTCTACCGGAAATAGTCTGAACGATTGTCTGTATGTAGGACCTACATTGCAGTCTGATTTAGTATTACTTACACTACGTTGGCGACTTCAAATTGCGATATTACTCAAATGTATCGCCAGATTAGACTTGATGAGATACATAACCCATTTCAACGTATATTCTTTGGAGATTCTCTTGCAGATGAGATTAGAGAGTTTGAGTTACAGACGGTAACCTTTGGGGTCAATTGTACACCTTATCTTGCCATTCGAACGTTACTGCAACTTGCGGATGAGTATCCTATTGCGACACATATCCTTCGGAAATGTATGTACGTTGACGACGTACTGACTGGAACTCATGATATCGCAACAGCGTTGATCGCTCGTGATCAACTTACTGCATGTTTGTTATCAGCGGGTTTTGAGCTCCGAAAGTGGACTTCCAACGACGACAATTTTGGCAGAACTTCCTACTGCTCACTTAATTGATGCTAAACTTTTGACTTTTGTTGAGTCAAGTAGTTCTAGGACACTGGACCTTCAGTGAAATACGCAATTAGACGCATTTTACTTTAAAGTGGATCCAATTATCATCCGAACTATTTATACTAAGAGAGAGGTTTTGTCCATTATAGCGAAATTGTTTGATCCCGTTGGATGGCTGGGTCCGGTAATAATTGTCGCTAAGATGATTATGCAAAAGATTCGGCAAGATAACATAAGTTGGGATGATTCACTTACGACTTCGACGATGGCTGAATGAGAAAAGTTTGTTTCTTCTTACCATGAGGTTAACAAAATACACATTCCTAGATGGGTTCAATATGAACCTGAATCATCCGTTGAACTTCATGTTTTTTCAGATACCTCGGAAAAGGCATATGCGGGGGTGATATATATTCGTATTGAAAATTCAAATAATGCGATTTTTACCCATTTATTGACGTGTAAGACAAAGGTTGCGCCTATTAAATCTATCTGTATACCTCGCCTATAGCTTTGCGGTGCTCTTCTAGCATCAGAGTTATTGAAGACTGTACTAGATGAGATTGATGTACCCTTTCGTCAAATTTATTGCTGGACTGATTCTACGATCGTACTTTCCTGGCTTAGAAAGACGCCAGTTCTTGGACTACGTTTGTTGCCAACAGAGTGTGTAGGATTCAAGAAATTGTAGGCAGTCATAATTGGCACCATGTGAAATCAGAGGATAATCCTGCTGATTTAGGAAGTCGTGGCGTTGCAACGTCTGAATTAGCAGACTGCTAATGGTGGAACGGCCCACAATCGCTTCGAGAAAACAAATCTTCGTGGAAGCGACAAAGTCTCACTTCACTTGATACCGATCTGGGAAGCTCGTGCTGTCAAAACTCATGCTTCATTTTTTGCGAATTATGATGATATTTCAGAAAGATTTTCTTCTTTTGATCGTGCTCTTCAAGTGATAGCATACATATTTAGATTCTATAGAAATACACATGCAGTCCACAAAGGCTGTCACTCGTATACATCTCATACGCTGTCAGAGGTAGAAGTCAAAGAGGTAAAATTACGTTTGGCTATTATCGCGCAAAAAGTACATTTTGCTGTTGAGTATGAATGTCTTGCAGCTAAGAAACATCTTTCTTCAAAGAGTGCTCTCTTGTGCTTAAATTTTTTTCTGGATACGGATGGAGCTATGCAGGTTAGCTAAATCACCTTCATTGGCTTATACAGGACGTCATCCTATATTATTGCCCTATTCCTGTCGTTTCACATTACTTTTAGTTGAATTTGTGCACAAGATTTCTATTCACGGTGGAAATCAACTTATGCTTAGAATTTTGAGAATTGAGTATTGGGTGCCGAGGCTAAAACCTCTAGTGCGAATGATTGTTAATCGCTGCAAACGATGTATACTGGATCGTAAACGCACATGTAGTCAAATCATGGGAGCTTTACCTCCTGAGAGAACTAGTTTAGAGCGTCCATTTACAACTACTGGCGTAGACTTTGCCGGTCCATTCGATATGGATTTGACAACGTATATGTTTTTGGCTGCATTTAACCGTTTTGTTTCAAGACGTGGTTGCCCACATACCATATTTTCTGATAATGGAACGAATTTTGTAGGTGCTTCTAGAGAACTGGAAAGAGAATTTAAGACATTTTTAGCAGAAAGTCGGTCTAGAATGTGTTCCGCCTTTGGAATTAACGGTCTTTCATGGCGTTTTATACCTGCAGGCGCTCCGCATATGGTGGGTTTGTGGGAAGCAGGAGTTCAAAGTTTTAAGCTTCACTTCCGGAAAGAAGTTCAATCAATTAAATATACTTTTGAGGAACACTCTACCGTTCTTGCTCGAATAGAGGCCTGTCTCAATTCTCGACCGCTATGCCCGATGAGTGATAATCCTGATGAACCTGTTGCTCTTACCCCAGGTCTTACCCAGGATCTCCGATTCTGGCTCCTCCAGAACCATCCATTTTAGAATCCTGAACGTAATATTGTTGTAGGTAATATAGTAGTAATTCGAAACGAACAACTTGCACCGACTTCTTGGAAATTAGGCAGAGTCATTAGGACCAACCCAGGAACAGATAATCACGTACGCGTCGCGGACATACGCACATAAGGTGGAATTGTAAAGCGACCGATCACAAAACTCCGTCTTTTCCTAGTATAATGGAATCTTTACCAACTATTTTTGAGGATGCTTTGCTCGAAGATTACGAGGATGCTATGGAGGTGGAGGTTAGAGTGGCCGGGGTACCGCCTGTGAAGAATCCTGAGGTTGCATTTGTTGCACCCAGCGAACCAGCAGCTGTCTCTGCGCCCATGTCTAATGACAACATCGAAAACAATACGACTCCTAGTGTTTCGGTTACTACTGCCCATGCAGTGGATGCAGCTCCAGTAGCTGCACAATCTTCGTCCAATAAAAACCCTGATCCAACATCAGGTGCCAATCGAACTTCGAGTTCGAAAGGAACACCTAGTCCATCGCAAATAATTTGTCGCGTTTGCAAAAGCGTCACAAACTCGCTACATGCCCTTTATTTAAAAGAATGGATTTCGAGAAGCGAATTCGAATGGTCCTACTGCATCGCTATTGTTCGCGGTGTCTTTCACATGACCATGTGGCCCGTGACTGCCAAAGCCATGGCCAGTGCAAAAAGTGCAAGGGGAAGCATAATTCTCTGTTGCACTCGAAACCAAATAAGAATCTCCAGAAAGTCCAAAAGGGTCAATCTGCTGCTCAACGTCCGTCCGGGGTTCCTACCGTGTCAAACTTATCGATTCGGCATGTCATAACCTTTTCTCCTACGGTTAAGGTACTTTTTCATATTGGATCTAAGTCTTATCCCGTCCGAGCAGTTATTGATCTTTTCTGTAGCATGAGTTACATTTGTGACAGTTTAATCCACAGCCTTAAGGTGCCTGTATCCACTATGGGTCAGGATTCCATTTCGTTAGTCCACGTTTGTTCGATACGTGATACATCACAGCATGTTCAACTAACGCTTAAAGTCCGAAAAATGAAATGAAAGGAGTGGTGACGCCTACTCATAGCGTTGACGATTCCATTAAGGACCATTTTATGGGTATGCAAATAGCTGACCCCAATTTGAATGTGTCCGGAAGAGTCGCGCTTGTGATAGGTCCAGAAGTCGCTCCTCTCATATTAAAAGGCAAAATCTACTCGAACCCCGGGTTTCCATTGGCCCAGTATACCATATTAGGTTGGGTCATTTCTGGCCAGTCCCCTATTTGATGGGACAAAAACTGGTTTTGAACCCTACCCGCATGGGTGCAGTATGTAGTCTGCAAAAAACTACATCTCATGGGCTTTGTTCCATGGGAAATTTATCCAGCTAGTTCTGGTACCTAGTCGTATGACTACAATTAAAATTAAATAGTTTTAAAACGAAATGTAAAATTAAATTAATTAAAATATTGTTTTTATATATATTACTCTTGTTTTTAAGTAATTCTTTGCAAATCCCAAGATATTGCAAGGTGGGCGGCAATGTTTAAGTTCAATTTGAAAATCAAGATAATTTGTTTGATAAGTTGGTAATTCGTTAAAGTTTATTGCTACTTTTTACTTCATCCTTGTGAGGGAGTTTATACATAGATTTTAACGAATAAACCACTCGCTATATTGTTGTTTTAAAATTATTATTAATACAAAACTTGTAGTTGTGTTACACAAAAAAAGCAAATACCGACATATTTTCCACACAAATAAAAAGGTAATAAATAAAATTGAGAATACTTCTCTGATTTTAAATTAAAAACAATTGTTTTATTATTTCTATTTTTCACGCAAACATATATATATATATATATATATATATCTATATACATATATATATATATATATATATATATATATAGATATATATATATACATATACATATATATATATATATATATATATATATATATATCTATATATATATCCGCAAGGATATTCGTATATAAAATCCATAAGGATATTTTGTACGGATAACGGGGAGTAACGACCCCGCGGCCCTGAGTTATTATAACGGGTTGGAGGGCTTGAACAAAGATGCCCCAAGAAGACCTGTTATTCAGTGTGGCCCTTTATTTGGCACACTGAGATGGGGCTTTGATGTCCCTGGCATTAAGACCAAGTCCAGTACGGTCTTAATTATGGCATTCCTGGGAAAACGATTTGAAATGGTAGAACCCTGGGCTGGTAGATGTGGTATTCTGGGACTTAAGTATGTATGAGTGAATTTGTACAGAAATGGCTCTCAGGCTAATGCCACAACTGCCTCCGTCCTATTAAAACTTGGCAAGTCTCAAAGTACGTTTGAAGTTCGTCATCATTAAGTTGGTGGTGTAGGTCCGGATGTTGATTCCCGGTTAGCACGGATCTGGCTCTGGCGGATTGATCCATAAGGTCTCTTCGTCAACCCTCGCATGGACCTCACTGCTTGCAAAGACACCCATGGGATCTAAACGTGACTGCACAACGAACGGAGACAGCGGCTGCGAGTTTGGACCCAATTGAATGAAGATCAATAAAAATAATTTAGAAGCGAAAGCGGAAGGCTCTGGAAATGGCGAAATTGAGAATCCATTCCTGAAGAGGCCGGTGATCGCGAGATCGCCCCCTACGGCGGTGAACACGCCGCATAGGGTAGGTTTTGGCACCACAGACGGTGGTCAGGAACCGAAAGGCAAGGTTGAAAAACTAGGAGAGAGGATAGCAAAGCTATTAGACTTTCTCAAGACAAGATCGAATGTCCACAAGGATATAGTATCGATGTCTCGAGAAATACAGGCATTGTATATGCAGGTGGCAGATGAGCTGAGCAGTGGAACTGGTCAGCTCAAGGTGCCCTGCAATAAGCAGACGCAGACAGGGGTTATGGTAAGACCATCTCCCCCTGTCCCTGCAGGTGCGACCCCGAAGCGTAGGAGAGATGAAAGTACTCTTGGGCCAAAGGGGAATAGGGCTAAGAAGAAGAGGAAGGATGCAGTAGATGCAATCAGGAGTAGTGAAGGTAGCTGTGTGGGATCGGCGGCAGCGAATGGTGCTGCTTTGCCGAACCCAGGCACTAAGGAACCTGGGTGGATAAAGGTCCGTCCCAGGGAAGCGAATAGAAATAGGATTAGGAGTAAGCAGGGGTCACGTTCGGATGCCCTAGTTATTAAAACATGTGGGAACGCTTCCTATGCTGAGATTCTCAAGCAAGTGAAGAAGGACCCTAAACTTAGTAATCTGGGGGAGAATGTGAAGGGCATTCGGAAGACTGGGAAGGGTGAGCTGCTACTGGAGCTCACTAAACCCGCTCACCAGAATATAGGTGTGTTCAGGTCGGAGGTGGAAGCGGTACTGGGTGGGACTGCCGAAGTACGGGCACTATCCCAAGAGGTTAGGATTGAAATTAGGGACATAGATGAGGTGACTTCCAAGGAGGACATCTATGACGCCATAGTTAGTAAATCCAACGATTTTAAGGTACTGCAGTTGACTGCAATTAAATCACTGAGGAGAGCGTATGGGGGAACACAAACTGCCACGATTGGCCTGAGTGCTCCTCTAGCTAGACGCCTTCTAGAGATGTCCAAGATACGCATCGGCTGGGTCGTGTGTCGAATACGGGAAAAGATAGCACCGAAGAGGTGCTACAACTGTCTCGATTTTGGACATAGGGCGACGAATTGTAGCGGCCAGGATCTATCCGGAAATTGCTTGCGTTGTGGAGAAGCTGGCCACAAGATTGCAACATGTTCCAACAGACCTTCGTGCATGCTCTGTAGAAAGGGTGGAAGTACTAATGGTGACCATGTCACCGGATGCGTAGTTTGCCCGTACTACAAGAGGGCGCTACAAAAGCTTAGAGGTTAAACACTACTTAAAAATCAGGATGCGCATATTACAGCTAAATCTCAATCATTGCCAAGCAGCACAGGAGTTGCTTAGGCAAACCGTACGAGACTTAAAGGTAGACGTTGCTGTACTCAGCGAGCCATATAAGAAGATTGTATCTGCAAATTGGGTTACTGATGATACAGATACAGCAGCTATATGGACTACCGGTTCTTTGATATTGAGGGAGAGGTTATCACCGCAATGTGGGTACACGCGGGCCACTGTTTCCGGCATATGTTTGTACAGCTGTTATGTTCCTCCTAGGTATTCTATTGATGACTTTCGTGTTATTATAGACAACATAGTGATGGACGCTGCAGCCAGGAGTCCTGTTATAATAGCAGGGGATTTCAACGCGTGGGCTGTTGAATGGGGCTGCCCCTTGACAAATGCAAGGGGAAGGATGCTATTAGAGGCCCTTTCTGCGCTAAATGTTGTGCTCTTGAATTCTGGAGATGAGGAAACATTTAGAGGAGGAAATGGTGGTTCAATTATTGATATTACGTTTGCCAGCGATACCATTATAAACCGTGTAAACTGGAGAGTATCTGATGTTTATACTCACAGCGATCACAGTGCCATAATTATGGATATACAGGATGATATACGGCATGTGACTCCCCGTGCACAAGGTTTGTCGGGATGGAAAGTGAATACCTTTGATAAGGATATTTTTGCCATCTGTATGGAAGGTATGGAATTAAATGGTTCAGCTGAGGATATGGCAGAACAATTGGTAAACCATATCACGCGGTCGTGCGATGCATCTATGGTGAGGCGGAAAGGATCCGTAAAGGGGTCACCGGTTTATTGGTGGAATGATGATATTGCCGGCTTGAGGGCGGAGTGTATACGTGCCAGAAGGCAGTATACAAGAACTCGAGGTAGGTTAGAGAATAGCGTATACCAGGAGAATTACAGGAATAGGAGGAAGGCCCTAAAGGATGCAATTCGTAGGAGCAAGCGGCAGTGTTTTCTTAATATCTGTGATGAGGTGGATGATAATCCTTGGGGTCTCGCATATAAGCTGGTCACCAAAAAACTTAAATGCCTGACCCCGTTGCAACCGAGTGAGGGGCCAATCCTGGAGGAAATTGTAGACCATCTCTTTCCCCAGCAGGACGCACCACCTTGGGAGCACAACCCTCCAATTGGGACATTAAATTTTCCCCCGGTTACAATAGCTGAGATTGAGGACGTTGTCTCTAGGTTTAGAGACAAGAAGGCACCTGGACTCGACTGCATTCCAAATATAGTATTAAAGGAGGCCGTCAGGCTTTGTCCCGAGCAGTTCTTAAGAATGGTGAATACATGCTTAGGTAGGGGAATTTTTCCAACAAGATGGAAGAGGCAGAAGTTGGTATTAATACCAAAAGCCAATAAACCCCTAGATGATCCCTCATCTTATCGTCCACTGTGTATGATAGATACATGTGGGAAGTTGCTAGAGGGTGTGATCTGCCGAAGACTTGGGAATTGCGTTGATGACAGAAATGGTCTATCAGACAACCAATTTGGCTTCAGGAGGGCGAGGTCAACAGTGGATGCTATAAACGTGGTAGTAGAAACTGCTGCACGGACTATCTATGGCAGGAGTTGGAGGAATGGCACAAAGGAGTACTGTGTAGTTGTGACGCTGGATGTGAAGAACGCGTTCAACACAGCGAGCTGGGTGCATATTGTTGATGCTCTAACTCGATTGGACATCCCAGAATATCTGATAGGGATAGTGCAGGATTATTTCCGGTATAGGGAATTGATCTATAGTACAGATGCGGGTATAAGGAAACGTAGGATTAGTGGTGGTGTTCCCCAAGGATCGATACTTGGACCATTGTTGTGGAACGTAATGTACGATGGAGTACTAAGGTTGAGGTTACCTGAGAGAGTGCAGATTGTGGGATTCGCAGACGATATAGCGCTGGTGTGTGAAGCTAAGGAATTGCTGGAGGCAGAAACCATTGCAAATGCCAGCGTACAATTAGTAAAGTCCTGGATCACTGCAATGGGATTGACTCTAGCTGATCATAAAACCGAAGCGGTTTTGATTAGTAGTCGTAAGGCTAGGGAAACTATTACCCTCAATGTTGGCACCTGTTCCATAGAATCAAAGGCATTTCTGAAATATCTGGGTGTGATGATTGACACACGGCTATCTTTTCGCGAGCACTTGCGATATATAGCATCCAAAGCATCAGGGACCTGTTTGGCGCTATCTCGGATCATGCCAAACACGAGAGGGCCAAAGTATCTTCAGAGGAAACTGCTCGCTGGAGTAGTAAGGAGCATTATCCTATATGCACACCCGGTATGGTCAGACTCACTTAGATATTCCACATATGTGGGGCTGGTATGCCCTGTGTATAGGCTAGCTGCTTTAAGAGTATGTAGTGCATTTCGGACAGTGTCGGACGAGGCGGCTTTTATCATTGCGGGTATGATCCCTATCGATTTAGAAATCATGAATAGGGATAACTCTGATTTATGTATGCAAAAATGGCAAGAACGGTGGTCAACCACTGAAAAGGGAAGATGGACTTATTCATTAATACCCGACATCAGATTATGGCTGACTAGGAAACATGGTGATCTGAACTATTACCTAACACAGTTCTTGTCTGGACATGGTTGCTTTAGGTCATATCTATTTCGTTTTAAGCACGACGACTCTCCGTTCTGTCCACACTGTGGTGGGAATGTGGTTGAGGATGCTGAGCATGTCGTCTTTGTCTGCTCACGATTCAGCAACTGGAGGTCGTATTTAGAGGAAGGCTTGGGGCGTACGATCAGCCCGGAGAATATTATTCCGACCATGCTGGAATCCTTATTGAATTGGACCAGAGTGTGTAGTTTTGTACAGCTTGTTCTAATAGAACTTCGCAGATTAGCACAGATTCGTAGGAGAGTTAGTACGTCTTAGGATTCGTTAGCTACTGACGATTAAATATGCGCATCAGTTCCGAACCTCCTTACCTAGGAACTAAGGAGGACGTAGGAATAATACTGATAATACTACCCACCCTGATGAAATGCCAAAGCTGTCCCAGGGTGGTGCTAGTGAAGTTGTCGTGGGGCCACTATTGATAGTTGCTATCATTACGTCCATAAATAAAAAAAAAAAAAAAAAATATATCTATATATATATATATATATATTTATATATATATATATATATATATATATATATATATATATATCTATATATATATATATATATTTATTTATATATATATATATATATACGAGTATATATATATATATATATATATATATATATATATATATATACGAGTATATATATATATATATATATATATATATATATGTATATATATATATATATATATATATATATATATATGTATATAAAAGTGTACAGTATTGTATTATAGTTGCCAAACTCATCGTGCACTTCTTCCATTGTATGGCGCACATAATCGTCCTTCAGAGCGGCTAATTCGAAGAAAAAAGCATGATTCTAACCAATCAACTCACGAGGTTCACAGCAACTGGGGTTGTGTCTTTCTACTTTATGGAAGATTTTTTTAGTTGTTGAAAATTGGTGTTCCATATTTCGCCTCTACTCGCCAGACGTGGCAACAGAAATCATATTTAAACATTAATTTCACAAAATTTTCTTTCCAACGAAGACCGTTTCATTGACTTGTGTCACTATGAAAAAACAGTTGTGTCATGTGTACTATAAAACTACATAGTGCACATTATTTTATAATCACTTTATAGAACCAAAAAACATTTTATTTTTATTGCAAATTTTATTTGATTGTCTTATCTAAGAAACAAAAACATGACAATTATATACTACCTATAATTTAGAATGAGAACATTTTCATATTTTTGAGTATGTATTTAGATGACCTGACATAGACATGTACATACATATTTATTTATTTGAAAAAGTCGTCATGAACAAGAATGTTTTAAATAACTTTCCAGAAAATAATTTTAAGGCTGTATTTTTGAATGGGTAATAGAACAATTTTCAGGAATTCTTATCGATGATGTGAAATTTACTTTGACGACTTTTGCTACTAGTGATTGTTTTTGCTTCATTATAAGAATTCAGTAAAGAATGCATGTACATATGTACAGTTAGCAAATGAATTTCTAGGTAATCAAGTGCATAATCTTATTTTTGTTACTGTAAAATAAAAATTATTTTTGAATTTTACATGAACACTTGTCAGATCAATAACACAATTAAATTCCACCTTTTCTTGGCTTCATGAACATAATATATATGTACATATGTAGTTCAATATTTCTAATGTATTGATTCAACCATATACATACATACAAACATACACACATATACTTATAAAAAAGAAGCAATTATCAAATAGAATTTAATTGAGACTTCTTACAAAAAAATTTTCTCCAAAAACCATACATAAAAAACCACCACTAATTTACATCGTAAATCAGTGGTGTTCAAAAATAAAAGTGAAGATGTATAGGTGAGAGATTTTGCCCAGCAAACATAATGTCAAACGCTTAAAATAAAAAGAACAGACAGAGTTTTTGCCATATATAAACAACTT
The DNA here is from genome assembly GCA_951800035.1 of Linnaemya tessellans. Classification (NCBI taxonomy): domain Eukaryota; kingdom Metazoa; phylum Arthropoda; class Insecta; order Diptera; family Tachinidae; genus Linnaemya; species Linnaemya tessellans. The sequence continues at coordinate 46,860,597 of OX637534.1, forward strand.
ATTAAGTGAATGTAATTTTAATTTTAAGAAAAAAATATCGGGGACCGTAAGTAGCAGTTGTCAATATCAAAAAATAGAACAGTTATATTGAGAACAAAACAAAAATAAATCTATTTAAACCAGTTTTTTATGTAAGATTAAAACTTGAATGTTATGAAAAGCATCATTTATCATAAAATACTTTTCACATTTCATTCCGTGAACGTGAATGCTTTTATTCAATTTCGAGTTTAATTGTTGTGTTCAATTGTAATTGAATCGCTTGTGTTTGCTATGCTTCGTCCAACAAGAAGCAACAACAATGCTTAATAAATTTCTGAAATAAAATGACAACAACCATCCGCATGTATTCTCATCGCTTGCTCAACGACGACTGAATGAAAATTTTTATAAGAGCATAACAAATGTGTGTAAATTTTTTAAACAATTGTTGTATGGGCTGAACACCACTGTCGTAGATGATCAAGCTTCTCTTGCCTTATAAAGCTGGATTCACCACTCTCTCTCTCTCTTTTTGAGAGAGAAGGAGAGAGAGTTAACTTGGTTCGGAACAAGAATTGGTTTAATTTTAATTTTCGTTCTGAAACATTTCAACTGTGCCAGCTACTTTAATTATTTAAGTAAAGTTGAACTGAGATGCCACATCATATTATATGTACATATATATAATAATATACAATCTTAATAAAATGAAATTCTTGTTTTATTAAGATTTTTATACCCTCCAAAAAAGAATTTGGAGGGTATATTCACTTTGTCATTCCGTTTGTAACGCATCGAAATATCCATCTCATAAAGTATATATATTCTTGATCAGTGATGAAATCTAAGACGAACTGAGCATGTCCGTCCGTCCGTCTGTGGAAATCACGATTCAGTCCAAACGAAAAGAGCTAGACTCTTCAAATTTGGCATAAATATATTTTAAAACTTAGAGCAGGTTAGGTTCGAAGATGGGCTAAATCGGGCAAGAGGGAAAAAAGTTCCCCTAAGAAGAACTAAACCAACCCAGAAAAAACAACATAATTTTTAAAGTTTTTTGGTTATTTTGTTAAGCAAATGATATATTTTTATGTCAAATACGGTCCAACGCCTTAAACTTGGAGCCATTAAATAAAATAAAAATATTTTTTGACCCCGCCCACTTTAGTGGGCGTTATTATAGGCAAAAATAGCATAAAAATTTAACAAATTGTTTTACTTAAGCCTACATTCCTTAAAAATAACACTTTTAAGCTTTAATGACGAAGCTGAGACGAAACCTGGTACTACTCTGCCCTACCCCCTCCTTCCCCTTCGCCCCCTAAATGACCCTACCAAAAAAAAAAAATTTTAAATTTTGTATATAACACTGCACAACAGCATTTCTGATGATTGGAGTTCGACACATGATTCTAGTCTAGTTTTTTATGAGGATTTCAAATCTGTCGACAAAACTTTCCTATCAGCTCTAGTTTAGAAAATATGGCACATAAACCATTTTAAACAAAAACACCATATTTTTTATCCTTAGTATTACCTAATTAGGCTCTTGAGAAGAAAAAAAAACTTTTTTGAAGACTTTCGTACACAAGATGAGTACGGGGAACTCCCCGTATGTCCTAGCAATTGTATGTCGTGGCTGGTGCATTTTAGAGGGCCTAATAGCTATCAAAAAGGGTCTAGTGGAATAGGTCGCCATTTTCTTAACTAGAGTCGCCAAGATTAGCAAAAAACATATCTATGTGGCTCTAAAGAATATGCGGTTTAATGTCCATGTAGATTTATGTGTTTAAAAGTGACTCATGTGTTGCAAAAATGATGCAAATTGATTTTTTTTTTCATAATAAAACACTATAAATTTAGAAATAATTCAAATTTATTTAGTTCCTATAATGGAAGAAATTTTCTTTTATACGATTTTCGTGCGACAGCTGAAGGTGGAGAGCTATTTTGAATGCTCCAACAATAATCAGCCATCATATGTTGGTTCCAGTAGCCCTGATAGCGCTCTTCCATAGTGCGGAGGTCCTGGTGGAATCTTTCGCCCTGTTCTTCACTTAAGTCTCCAAGATTGGCGGGAAAATGGTCCAGGTGGTTATGAAGAAAATGCATCTTGATGCTCATGTTACATCCGAGCCTTTGAAAATGAGTCATCAGTTGTTCGACATGTTGAGAAAATTCAGGACTTTTATTATTTCCCAGAAAATTTTTAACAAGCCAAACAAACTCGTTCCATGCTGCTTTCTCAATCTCCGTCATAGTATCCATAAAACTTGTGTCTTTAATTAATGATCTTATTTGCGGCCCGTCAAAAATTCCCGCTTTTATCTTTTCTGCACTCAGTTTCGGAAACTTTTTTAATAGGATTGATTAAACATTTTCGGCACTTTCAGATCATATTCAAATTCACTTTCACTACTGTAAGATTTTTCCCCAAAGTGTATAGGTTCATCTAGCCCAGCATCAGCTTGAGGGTCAAGTGACATCTTGGGAGTAGAAACACGTCTATGTGCCGATCGTATTGAAGGGTATTCCCATTTAGCATGATTTTTTCGGTTAATGCCAATTATGTTCACCAAACAAAAATAACAATCATCGTGGTGGTTCAAGGGTTCAATCCAGATCATAGCGGTTTCGTACCGAAATTTATTTCTTTTCTCATTTGTCCACAAACGTACAAAACTCAACGCACGTTTTGCATACCTTTTGCGGAATCCAAGGCTTGTGTTTCATTTCCAGTGTGTGCCCAAAGTAATTATTGTAAGCCTCAATTACGAAGGCAGTTACATTTAAACGGTATTCTTTAAATATATACTCTCCGCAAATGAAACAAAAATGATTCGGATCATTAGCACAAACTCTTCTCGATGACAACATATCAAATTATATTAACAAAACTTAATATTTTCTTAACTTGAGGCAAATTAACACACTAAAACAGCAATTTTTTTGTGAAAGCTATATCTTGCAAACTAGAGCTGCTACAAAAAAACTGAGAGCATATTTGAAATCAGCAATGTCAAAATATTCAGAATAATTTCATAAAAGTCAATCATCAGGCAAAAGTTGCCATATTGTTGTGCAGTGTAATCATCCCAAGCATTTATCTTTAGAGTTTTATGACTGCCGATTTCTACCCTACCTCCCCCCCACCTCTTCCTTTGCCCCCTAAATGGCCCTACCAAAAAAAATTTTTTTTTTAAATTTTGTATATAATCATCCCAAGCATTTATTTTTAGAGTTTTATGAATGCCGATTTCTGCCCTACCCCCCCCCCCCCCCCTTCTTCCTTTGCCCCCAAAATGACCCTACCAAAATAAAAATTTTTTTTTTAAATTTTGTATATAATCATCCCAAGCATTTATCTTTAGAGTTTTATGACTGCCGATTTCTGCCCTAGCCCCCCCCCCTCCTTCTTCCTTTGCCCCTTAAAATGACCCTACCAAAAAAAAAATTTTATAGGCAAAAATAGCATAAAAATTTAACAAATTGTTTTACTTAAGCCTACATTCCTTAAAAATAACACTTTTAAACTTTTATGACGAAGTTGAGACGAAACCTGGTACTACTCTGCCCTACCCCCTCCTTCCCCTTCGCCCCCTAAATGACCCTACCAAAAAAAAAAATTTTTTAAATTTTGTATATAATCATCCCAAGCATTTATTTTTAGAGTTTTATGAATGCCGATTTCTGCCCTACCCCCCCCCCCCCCTCTTCCTTTGCCCCCAAAATGACCCTACCAAAAAAAAATTTTTTTTTTAAATTTTGTATATAATCATCCCAAGCATTTATCTTTAGAATTTTATGACTGCCGATTTCTGTCCTACGCCCCCCCCCTCTTCCTTTGCCACCAAAATGACCCTACCAAAAAAAAAGTTTTTTTAAATTTTGTATACATATAATCATCCCAAGCATTTATCTTTAGAGTTTTATGACTGCCGATTTCTGCCCTACCCCCCCCCCCCCCTCCCTCTTCCTTTGCCACCTAAATGACCCTACCAAAAAAAAATTTTTTTAAATTTTGTATATAATCATCCCAAGCATTTATCTTTAGAATTTTATGACTGCCGATTTCTGCCCTAGCCCCCCCCCCCCCCTTCTTCCTTTGTCCCCTAAAATGACCCTACCAAAAAAACTTTTTTTTTTAAATTTTGTATATAATCATCCCAAGCATTTATCTTTAGAGTTTTATGACTGCCTGTTGCTGCCCTGCCCCCTCCTCCCCCTTTGCCCGCTAAATGACCGTATTATATATATATATATATATATATATATATATATATAATTTTTTTTTATTTGGTGTATAATCATCCCAAACATTTATTTTTACAGTTTTATGTGTATCTGTTTCTGCCCTACCCCCTCTCCCCCTTTGTCCTTTAAATGACCCTATAAAAAAAAGAAATTTTAATTTTGTATATAATTATCCCAAGCATTTATTTTTAGAGTTTTATGACAAAGGTGAAATGTTTCCCCCACAGCCCTTGCCAGAACGACCCCGCCAAAATACAGTTTTTATAGCCTCCAAAGAGAATTGTGATGAAGTCTAAGACGGTCTAGCAAATGCCCATACGTTCGTCTGTGGAAAACATGATATTGTATATTTATGAACCCCGCCCCCTTTAGTGGGCGTTGACGTACGATATTATATAAAGGAACTCTGTCCCACCAAGTTAAACATATCAAATTCACTTACTAAATATTTGGAGGGTATTTAAGATTCGACCCGGTCGAATATAACGTTTTTACTTGTTTAATTTACAATTAATTTGTTTATTACACAATAAAATATATGAGTGTTGTTACCGACAATTAACCCTCTTACAAATCTTGCAACCTTGATCACTATCAACCTCTTAATTTCCAACCATGTAATTATACATTTATGCATTTCATATTTGCTTTGTATTGAAATTCTTAATTCTTTGCACGTTCTATGTACTCAAAATTATATTTCCTTTAATCGCCATTTAAACTTATTGTGACCTACATGTGAAAAGAAAGAAAACTAAGGTAACAAATTTAATTAATATTATAAATTCCTGAATAAAAAATGTATATATCGCTTCTAGAATTTTAAAGCGACAAACTGCTCCGTAAACTTTGTTTTTAAATCACAATTTCTTTAAAATTCTTATGCCCAGTTTTTAACTTCAAAATTAAGTACTATTTAAACTTAAAGTGTATTTAAATACAAAATTTTGTTTTTCACTTCGAATTTAAATAACATTTAAATAGCCCACATTGTACATTTAAATTCAATTTAAGTTTTTCATACAACCATGTGTTTTTCATTGTTTGTTTACATTCAACAACCTGAAAATTGGTACAGCAGCTGTTCATTGGAACAAAACTTCGGTAAAAAGGTTCTTGTATTGGATCATTTTCAGTATTTTTCTTACTATTTATTTGTGCTACCATACTTTTATCACAATTAAATACCAAAATTAATTTTAGACTGAAAAACTGAAAGTGTATTTAAACACAACTTAAGTTTATGGAAAAATTAACTAATTTTGTATTTAAATACGAAGTCAAAAACTGGGGGTTATACTGATAAGAATATGGCGCAACACAACGTAACATTAACATTCCCTTGTACTAGGTGTACAGACGCTGATGATGGGGACATGGTGACTTGCTCGAAATGTCTGTACAGTTATCATAAAGTTTGCTACAATATTGATAAACATACAGATATATTTTTTGTGGAGGTGCCGGCGATGTACTGCCGAGGAACAACAACAAGATGAGACACATAACCTCAATCCTTTGAACACATCCACAGGTTCCAGCGTGGAATTAATTCAAGAGTTCCTGCAAACTCCAGCACCAAACGTCTGTTCACCACAGCATACAGAAACCCAAATGAACGAAAGTACAAAACTTCAGCTACAACAGCTTGAGGAAGAAATGCATATCAAGGAAGAGTATTTGCGGCGTAAGTATGAATTACTGCGTGCTGAAGGCAATAAAGATCATCACAATGTCGAAAGTGCTCAAAAGCAACAACAACGGCCGGTGTTTAATAGTGTAAGTAACAATGTTTCATCTATTAGCGCACCGTGTGTTCAAACTATTCGACATAATGTTAATACAACATCAATAGCTAATAACAGCACCGATTATCAATGCTTAGCACCGACACAAACCTTACCAAGGCATCCAGCTCAACTGAATCTGCAATGTCAATATAAAGAGGGTCATTCAGTGAACATACCCCATGTTAATAACAGCAGTAAACATACGACACATTGTCAATGTAATTATTTATCTGGCCGTCATAACAACAATACATCAAATGAAATGAACAATTGCAGAAAAATTTTTGAAAATAGTGATTTTAATATTACAACGGCTCAACTTGTGGCCAGGCAATGCATTTCAAAACACTTGCCAATGTTTAATGGTGACCCAAAAGTGTGGCCCATTTTTATTAGTGCCTTTGAACAAAGTAGCCGTGTTGCTGGATACACAAATGAGGAGAACCTCATAAGGCTGCAAAGCTGCTTACATGGAAAGGCCCGGGAAACAGTTCGTAATTGTTTAATGCTGCCCGACATGGTTCCTGATATAATACGGACATTAAAAATGTACTTTGGTAGACCAGAGTGTTATAAAAAATTTGATAGAGGAAGTACGTAAATTTACATTGCTAAAAGGAAAATTAGAGTCTATAATCGAGTTCGCCTTTGCTGTAAAAAATTTATGTGCAACTATTCGAGCTTCAAATTTGGAAGAATACTTAATCAATCCAATTCTTTTACAGGAATTAATAAACAAATTACCATCAGACTCCATACTTCAATGGGCTTTATATTCCAAAGATTTGTTACGACCCAGTTTGGCAGAATTTTCTGATTGGCTTTATATGATAGCAGAAGCTACGTGTAAAGTTACCGTTCCAGTTTTTGAGTCTTCTCATAATACAAAACAGCCCTTAAGGGAAGTCGCTTTAACACCCATTCAAATTCTAACACGGAGAGCCATCAGCAATGTGTTTTTTGTAACGAATCTCATAAGTTAACACGGTGTCAAAAATTTAAAGAGCTACCCATAAACGAAAAATGGGATATTGTTAATTCTAAAAGCTTATGTCGCACATGCCTAGGTAAACATCGACGCAGATGTTGGTTCCAGAAGCCATGTGGAATTAATGGATGCTCGGTACTTCATAACCCATTGCTACATAACGAGGATCAGTCATCGAGTGGCACAGTAAATAATCATAAGGACATAAGGAGTGAAGATCTATTTTATCGTATTGTGCCAGTCACGTTATACGGGAATAAGAAGTCGATTACAATATATGCCCTACTAGATGATGGATCGACCCTTACGCTTTTGGAAGAAGAAGTTGCCAACTTATTGGATGTAAAGGGTACGAGTGATCCTCTTTGCATTTTATGGACCGGCGATGTTTCACGTTTCGAAAAGGACTCTAGGCGATTTGATTTAAAAATCTCAGCTTCAAAGACAAACTCCAAAATTTTCCCAATAAACGATATACACACAGTACAAAATTTAAATTTTTCAAACGAGTCAATGTGTGTCAAAGGTATTAAAAACAAGTATCCATACCTAAGAAATATTACCCTAGAGAGTTATGTCAACATAGCTCCTTCCATGATTATAGGAGTGAATAATCCAAACTTGATTACGTCCATAAAAGTTGTAGAGGGTGGTTGGCAGCAACCAATAGCATCAAAGACGAGATTAGGGTGGACACTTTTTGGGGGTGGTTCAAAAACAAATGGCAGGCTTAATTTTCATAAGTGCAGCTGCGAAGAACTTCATGGTGTGGTAAAGCAGTTTTTTGCAGATGAAAGTGCTGGAATTACATCTCCCAATATCATGCCAATTTCGAGAGAGGACCAACAAGCAATAAATATATTAGAAAAAACATGTAAACTCGAGGAGGGGCGCTATGAGGTGGGACTTCTATGGAAATCCGATCCCCCTCGATTGCCCAATAGTTTGACCACTGCTATTAAACGTCTTCATTGTATTAAACGAAAGGCAGATAAAGATTCTGAACTTGCAAAAACTTTGGATGATCAAATTACTAATTTGAAAGAAAAGGGATATGCTGTGCAACTTCCAATAGGTGTTCTAGAAGAAAAACAAGACAAAGTTTGGTACTTGCCCACATTCATTGTAAAAAATCCACACAAACCCAACAAAATTAGGATTGTATGGGATGCTGCTGCCAAGTCTGGTGATTTTTCTCTCAACGACTTCCTCTTAAAGGGTCCAGATTTTCTGGTACCTCTTATGCATATTTTATTTAAATTTCGGATTGGAGCGATCGGGATTTGCGGAGATATCGCGGAAATGTTCCACCGCATTAAAGTAAGAAAAGAAGATGCCTGTGCACAACGTTTTTTGTGGTGGGATAAAAACGATTCAATGATCGTTTACCAGCTTAATGTTCTTACGTTTGGGGCTTCATGTTCACCCTGCATTTCGCATTATGTGCGAGATAGAAACGCAAAAAAATTTGGTAACAACCCTGAAGTTATTGAAGCTATTACCCAGCAACATTATGTTGATGACTTTATTGACTCTACAAATACGGTTGAAGAGGCCATTCAATTGGCAATAAATGTCCGAGATGTGCATGCAAAAGGAGGGTTTAATATGCGAGGTTGGTCGTCAAATTCACTTAAAGTATTAAATGCACTTGGAGAAACCAAATGCGGCGAAAGTAAAACATTTGAAAAAAACCAAACCTCACCACAGTTTGAAAAGATTCTCGGACTTTATTGGGATCCCAAGCGTGACGCCTTTCAAATGAATTTAAAATTTGTTCGATTACGTAGGCCCATTCTAACTGAAGAAATAGTGCCAACGAAACGAGAAGTGCTTCAAGTTTTAATGTCGGTTTTCGATCCGCTGGGAATTGTCGCATGCTTCATGACATTTTTAAAAATCATCCTTCAGGAAATATGGCGAAGTGGTTTGGATTGGGATCAGACTCTTACCAACGACCTTGTCTGTAAATGGAAAAATTGGCTGACGTTTTTGCCAACAATCACAGCTGTCTCAATACCGCGATGTTATTCTCTATCACTAAAATACCATAATTATGAAGCTGAATTGCATACATTTGTTGATGCAAGTGAGGACGCATATACAGCCGTCTCATTTTTTCGAATAAAGTATAATGGAAAGGTTGAGGTAAAACTCGTAGCAGCAAAATCCAAAGTAGCTCCACTTCGACCACTTTCTGTACCAAGACTTGAGTTGCAAGCTGCAGCCATAGGGGCGAGATTAATGAACACTGTAAGTTGCCACAAAATTCAAATTATGAGAAAAGTTATGTGGACTGATTCTGTAACAGTTTTAACGTGGTTGAATGGTGATCCTAGAAAGTTCAAACAATTTGTTATGTTTCGCGTCGCAGAAATTTTAAAATTTACCAACGTGTCTGATTGGCGATGGGTACCTAGTTCGATGAATGTTGCAGATTTTGCTACCAAATTTAGACCGTCCACAGATAAGTATAATGAATGGTTTGACGGACCATCTTGGTTAAAGGATCACGAAAACGAGTGGCCAAAACAACCTTCCATGGGATTGAATACATTGATGACACAGATACATCTGAAATTCGTCCACGCTATCTTAACCTACATAAACAAAGACCGATATTGCCAATAAATTTTGAGTCATTTTCAAGCTGGTTTAAGCTCTGTCGTGCCGTCGCCAACTGGGTGATGTACATTGATCACAAAGTACAAAAATTACATAATGAAATTGTAGTAAATGCACTAAACGCAAATCATTTTAAAAGAGCCAAAAATATTATTGTAAAAACCGCCCAAGTTTTAAGTTTTTCGGATGATTACTCAGCTATTAAAAATGGCAGACCTCCCTCTAAAAGCGGTCCTTTGCGCAAACTGATTGTTTATTTGGATGATGACGGAATAGTCAAAATAAAAAATCGTGCCCGATATGCAAACACAGTTTGCGGTCCTCAACGTGACCTTATTGCACTTTCAGGCAGTCACCGTTTAACGAAACTTATTGTTATGCACTACCATCAGTCTTATCATCACCTAAACCATGAGACAGTTATAAATGAAATCCGACAAACTTACTTCATTATTAAGTTGAGAGTTGTATATAAAGTCATTCGGCGAAGCTGTCAAAAATGTAAAATTGATGCGGCAAAACCATCAACACCTCAAATGGCACCGCTTCCTTCAGGCCCTTTACGTTCGTGGGTGTGGACTATTTCGGTCCAATCGCTGTCATGTTTGGCAGAAAATCTTTAAAGCGTTGGGGTGTCATACTTACTTGCCTCACAGTAAGGGCAATCCACATTGAAATAGCTCACACACTTTCAACGGACTCTTTCCTGATGGCACTTAAAAATTTTATTGCCAGACGTGGTGTTCCAGCGGAAATCTATAGCGACAACGGTACAAATTTTCGAGGCGCTGACCGTTTTTTAAAGGAAGAACACGCCAAAATTAAGTTTGATGATGTCGAGGCTAAATTAGCGTACAAAGGAATCCTGTGGAAATTTAACCCGCCAGCCGCACCCCATATGGGCGGAGTTTGGGAGAGATTGGTAAGATCGATCAAAACTATTTTGTACAAAATTGCTCCTTGCCAAAAATTTACCGATGAGAGTCTTCGAAGTGCCTTAATGGAAGTTGAACTAATAATAAATTCAAGACCTCTAACCCATGTATCACTCGAAGTAGAGGATCAAGAGGCAATTACCCCAAATCATTTCCTACTAGGGAGCTCGAACGGTGCAAAGCCATTATGCAACCCGGAAAACGTCAACTACAACATGTGTCTACGTCAAAGCGAGTCGTTTGCAAATATGTTTTGGAAGCGTTTTGTAAAAGAGATGATACCGACATTGACCCGGCGAAGCAAATGGTCCCAACGTACCAAACCATTGAAAGTGGATGATATAGTTATTGTAATAGATGAAAACGCTGACAAAAATACTTGGGTCAAAGGAAGAGTTGTGGAGGTAACTAAAGCCAAGGATGGCCAGGTACGAAGAGCAAAAGTGAAAATTAATAGTGGAGTTATAGAGCGACCGGCGGTGAAATTGGCAGTACTCGATGTCGGCAATGAATCGGAGTAGGAACATGAACGAAGCGCCCTACGGAGGGGAGAATTGTTACCGACAATTAACCCTCTTACAAATCTTGCAACCTTGATCACTATCAACCTCTTAATTTCCAACCATGTAATTATACATTTATGCATTTCATATTTGCTTTGTATTGAAATTCTTAATTCTTTGCACGTTCTATGTACTCAAAATTATATTTCCTTTAATCGCCATTTAAACTTATTGTGACCTACATGTGAAAAGAAAGAAAACTAAGGTAACAAATTTAATTAATATTATAAATTCCTGAATAAAAAATGTATATATAGCTTCTAGAATTTTAAAGCGACAAACTGCTCCGTAAACTTTGTTTTTAAATCACAAGTGTGACCCCAAGAAAACAAGCAAATTGCATTCATCTGCTACGGTGTTGCCTAATTGAAAAACTAACACGCATCGTTTACCTTGGTACCCTTGTTTTTCCAGGACAGTTGTTCGAAGTGGGTGAATCCTTTCAGAACAAACTCTCAAAAAACTAAAATTATTTCGAAACAAATTTTTTGTTCCGAAACAATGGCTGAATAATCCAGCTTGACGCGTTATAGGAAAGCAAGAAAAAAAATTTGCTTACGCAGCAAACAAATACGTACACGAAAAAAAATTGTGTTTCTCCAGCTCTCCTTAGGTTTTGGTTTCTTTTTAACATAGAGCAGGGATGGATAACAAGTACTTTTCAATTTTATCTATATTTTGAGTTAAGGGCTTGTTGCTACTACTGGTATGTTTTTCATTTATAATTGTATTCATTGTATACTAGCTTACCCGATAGACGTTGTCCTGTCATAGTTGTGAATATGGAATTCACTCACATTCATACAATTAATGAATTGAAATACAAATTAAAACATAGTTGGGGTATTCACACTGTGTGCTATTTAGTCATATTGTCATAGTCATAATATTTTAGACCAGTTTAAAAAAGTTGCTGTTGTGTTGCATACAAAAAGTCATAAAATAATAGCACTCTTCCAGGTATGGTTTTGTTTTGTAATAAAATAGATCTAGAGATCTGAGTCGAACGTTACTTATATATGATTCACGACTAAAAACGGTTAAAAAATTATTCATACCTATATGTCTGTACAGTAAATCACAATTTTATAACATAAAAAAAAAGAAAAGAGAACTAAATCGCAAAAACTAAATATATACAAGTGAAAATTTTTTCTCGTTTAACTTACGTAGCTGGCAGCCACTGAACGTTTTTCCGTGTGCCGCCGCAAAAAAAAATTATTCAGCTCATATCAAGGCAGCAGCTGATCGATGTTTGAAATAGAATACTAACTTATGACGGGTTGTTCACACTAGTCATATTTTTCGTGCTATTATTTTATGACTACAGTGTGAATCCCCCAAGTGTTTATTATTCTAGTACTTTATGATACACAACATTCTTCGTTTTATTTTCTGGTGCATATATATATATATATATATATATATATATATATAAATATATATAAATATATATATATATGTATATATATATATATATATATATATATATATATCTATATATATATATATATATATATATATATATCTATATATATATATATATATATATATATATATATATATATATAAATATATATATATATATATATATATATATATATATATATAGATATATATATGTATATATATATATATATATATATATATATATATATAGATATATAAATATATATATATATATATATATATATATATATAGATATATATATGTATATATATATATATATATATATATATATAGATATATAAATGTATATATATATATATATATATATATTTATATATATATATATATATATATATATATATATATATATATCTATATATATATATATATATATATATCTATATATATATATATATGTATATATACATATATATATATATATATATATATATATATATCTATATATATATATATATATACATATATATATCTATATACATATATATATCTATATACATATATATATATATATACATATATATATATATATATACATATATACATATATATATCTATATACATATATATATCTATATATATATATATATATATATATATATATATATATATATATATATATATATATATATATGTATGTATTTTAGAATGATTGAGCTCGAGGTCGTTTTTTTTTTAAATCGTTATAATTTTTCTATTTTATTCGATATGTCGTCAACAATTTGTTGACATCATCAGGAATAACAATCGAAAATTAAAATTTTCTGTATAAATTGGTTTTGAAATATGAAAAAAAAATATTTCGAATATATGTATCTATGTTTTCAAAAATATTAACATAAAAACAAAAGCATATATACAGGCTTGTATATATTTATACATGTATACATCAATACATACATGAACGTATATATATATGCATACATGAACATACACAACTACGTACAAACATATATACACACACATAGAGAGATACAAACACATATGCATGTACATACACATATGCACATACACACACATATATGTATATATGTATATATATATATATATATATATATATATACATATATATATATATATATATATATATATATATATATATATATATATATATATATAGATAGATATAGTTTTGTTGAAACTCCGATACGGGAACATGCAACATACAGCTGACCATGTGAAAAACATGGATTTTCAAGATTGATGCCACAAATAGTTAGTGACTGTCCCTGCGATTTATTTATCGACATTGCAAATGCAAGACGTACTGGAAACTGTAGCCGTTGAAAACAAAGGAATTCTTGGAATCAAAACATCTTCGCCATTGTACATTCCTCTCAAAATTGTGGCTTCGATGACGTTGTTCATTAATTTTTTCACTGCAAGTCGTGTGCCATTACAAAGACGTGGCTGGTTTATATTTTGAAACGTAATTATTACCGATCAGTTTTTTAATGGTAGTGTATGGGGAGGTAATCCGGGCAACTCTAGCGAATTTAACGATTCCGCTGGATAGTTGACAACGTCATCTTGGTTAGTTACGGAAACAATAGATTTACTGTCATGAATTCTCCAGCTATTTTATTTTGAATTTTGAAGATTTATTTCGTTAAAATCAAAATTTTATGGAGTCAATATAGCTCGTTGACTCAACCCAACATAATATTTATGGTTTTGAGTAATGTTTGGGAAAACTTTTTCGATGGGTTCGGTCATTGATTGAATGAAGTGACAAAAGCCGGTAGGTAGGGTAATATTTCCAGATGAGTCAACAGGGATTTTTTCATTACCAATATCTAGCAATTGTTTAGAAAAAACTTCTCCAGATTCATTGTTCTGCAATTCAACTCTCAAATTAAAACTTAATTTAAGCGTTTTAACATACATATTTCCATAAAATGTACAACTTTAAACATGCGTTAATCTCGTCGACTGGCGTCGATCGCGGTATTACTGGTAACGTGTGGCGAAAATCACCTGCCAATAAAATCATTGCACCTCCAAATCTGATGTGATTCTTTCGTAAATCTTGTAACGTGCGGTCTAATGCTTCTAAATATTTATTGTGTGCCATCGTACACTCATCCCAAATTATTATCTGCATAGGCAACTTGAGTGCAGAGTGAGCTGTCTGACAATCTTCCAACAAAGTGGCCGCAATACCTGATGAAGCTAGTGCACGTGCGATCCCATTTTGTGATCTAATCGTTGCCAAAATCAGTAATTTCAAAAAGGTTTTTCCAGTTCCAGCCGGATCATCGAACCTTCAAAGTAATGATTTTGAAAAACAATAAATTTTTACCACCACGTGCCTGATGCAGAATTTGTTGCTTTCAACTGAATCGGTGTATCAATTGAAATTTTAAATTAGCTTTGTTTCGCGGTAAAATGGAAACAATTTCCAAGAGTTAGAGTTTTAAAAAAAGTTATACCAACATAGAATTTTGAGAGCTACATGATGGCATAAACAACTCGCTATATAATAGCTTATATTGCATATATTTACTACGCGTTTAACTTTATAGATTCAGGGCCAAATATACCATTTAACTGGTTCCTTATTACCAACATCAGATAGTGACTACAAATTTTTGCAAATTTATTTTATGGGTGATAATATACTTTAATATAAATACCAACATATATATACTAAGAATATTTCTTCAACAATTCTGCATCAGGCACGTGGTGGTAAAAATTTATTGTTTTTCAAAATCATTGCATTGAAGGTGGAAAACAAATTCTTTTTTAAATAAATTAACTGAATTGACTGCAAAACGTTCACTAAGAAATGATAAATTATTTTATTATAATTGTAATTTTCAGTAACTGTCATGTCATTACAAAAGTTTATACATTACAAAAGTTTATATTATTAAAAGTACTAAAATGACTACAAAAAAGTTACTATGATCCGCGAAATTTTGGCGCAACTTTTTTAACTTTTATATTAACTATTATATTATCCTTCTCCAGATAATAACAAATACAACGAAAAGAACATGGACGAAATCGCTCCAGCCGTTTACGCGTGATACGATGACAAAGAAATATGAATTCATTTATATATATATATATATATATATATATATATATATATATATATGTATATATATATATATATATATATATATATATATATATATATATATATACTGTTATGGAAATTTTTTATTTGACATATTGTTGTCACAATACTATTCTATATAAATGAAATTTATTTGTTGGTGGTTAAGCAATGGCTTAACCATTTCATTGGTGCTTTACCAAATCGTCAGTAGACTTTAACCACCGTTTTGAGAAGTTAAAAACCTCTTATCTTATGCATATACTTCCGAAAACCATCTGAGAATTCACAACTTGTAAATTACAAATTATTTTCAAAAATAACAACAGAATAAGAATAGTAGGCCTTGAAACTCATACAAAACTAAACCAACAAATAAAGTATATTCGATATGAATTTTTCCAAGAATGATAAAATAAAGATTACGCCAACAAGCTGAAATAAAAATACTTTTCTGCGCATGATGGAGCTCTGACGTCACTCAACATGTGCTCTGATTGGCTAATAAAATTCAGTTGGAGAACTATTATGTTATTGTAAAAACATGACAGTGGGACAAATTGTTATTTTTTTAGCTAAATTTTTTGAAAGCAAACAAATTCTTTATAATAATTCCATATATAGATTTTCATTACTTTTAATACAATATTTCACTATTGCTGCAAATAAAATATAGTTTCAAAAAGAAAATTTTTTATAGAGAACAAACGTCTCAAGGCCTTCTCAAGATTAACGTTTGCAAAGCTTAATTTCTGAATACGACATGATAAATTTTTTATAATGACATCACACTGACTTTTTGCTATTTACAGCCTAAAATTTTCCTTGAGAAGTGCATCTCTAAAAACAATTCTAATAAATATTTGCTTAATGTTAAAAAATGTACATACATTTTCATTTCCAAAGTTTTATTGTTGGAGGCCATCTTCTTTTTCAAGATCTTCAAGATCAGTCGGCCGTGGAGCATTTTCCGTGACCAATTTTTCTTCAAAACTATTCGAAATATCATTTTGTTTTTCAGTTTCACATAGTCTTTCATATACTTTTGCAACTTCAGTTTCATTAGCAGTTGTCGTTTCAATTTCAATAGCACTAGTGTCTAAAGAGGGAACTGCATGAGATTTTAATATTTTTGCACGCCGTTTGCTAAATCCTATTCATAACGCCTTAGTAATGTACTGCAAGAATTAATTTTGTTTTAACTTACCCATTTCAAATTTCTTTCAAAATCCTCTTGCTTGAAATGTAAAGAAAAAATTATTTCTTTATCCACATATACAGGCTTCACTCTTTTGCAAAAGATTACCCATAACTTCCTTCGAGCTTCATCTTTTGGAAAATTGTAAAACGATACAGCTTTTTGAAAACGCAAACGTTTTATTAAAAATACTCAAAATATTAGGTTTTAACATACTTTCTCACTTGTTTTTTTGCTGTTACTTTGTTTGCATTTGCCCACTGCACATTTCATATTTGCTCTCTTTCTTATCTCTTCACTTTATTTTGTTTTTTATTTTTCTTAGTTTTGCAGCTTTTAAACAACCAAATTTAAACACTTTTTTATAATTTTAATTATTTTAATATTTTTTATATGTATTTATTATAAAATATGACACGAAATTCGTTGTTTATTAAGCACCGATGAAATACTTTTTTTAAAACTCTCTGAGTAAATTAATTACAGGGCTGCCAACTATTACAAAATACATACATTTTTTGTAAGAAATTATAAATTTCTCATATGATACAGACTTGGTAACCTTTGCGAGGGGAATACTACGTCATCAAACGGTAAATCATGCGCAAGGCGTAATCTTTATTTTATCATTCTTGAATTTTTCTACATATTTTATTTTTCTACACCTTTATACAATTATTTTGCCTTATAAATACTTTTCTTGTTATCCAATGGATTTCTGAATAAAACAATTTGTTAGATTTTTAAAATATTTTTACATATAATAACGCCCAAGAAAGGGGCGGGGTCCAAAAATTAATTATTTTTATTTTATGGCTCCAAGTTTAACGCGTTGGACCTTATTTGACATAAAAATATATAATTTGCTTAACAAAATTACAAAAAAAAATTTTAAAGTTATGTTCTTTTTTAGAGGTTAGTTTAGTTCTTCTTAGAGGAACACATTTCCCTCTGGCAGATTCAGCATATTTGCGAACTTGCCCTGTGCTATCCTTCAATATATATTTGTACCGAATTTCAAGAGTCTAGCTATTTCCGTTTGGACTGAATCGTGGTTTCCACAGACGGGCGGACATGCTCAGATCGTCTTATATTTCATTACTGATCAAGAATATATATACTTTATTCGGTGTCAGATGGATATTTCGCTGAGTTACAAGCGGAATGACAAAGTCAGGGTATAAAAATACCGTTACCGTTATTCGTGTCAGTTTGTAAATGGAAATTTCATACTTCTAAAAAATGCAATTTTAACCGTGCCAAGGATAGCCTCGAAAATGTGTTTAAACTTTTCGCAAAGCCCATTTATTTGGCTGGAAATTACGTTTATTTGCTTAATTTCGAAGTTTATTTTTCCAAATAAGTCGTTACCGAAAAGGCTCTCAACAATATCATTAGATTTTACCACGATTAATACCACGTTTTCTTCAAGGTCGCCACAGATTACTGAGGTATGCAACTCACCCATTTCCACTTCGCCATAAACATATCAAAGTCGATTTATTGAACAACTTATAAGTCTTGGAATAAATTAGTGAAACTGTTGCACCAGAATCCATTTAGAATTTGACAACTTAATCAAACATTTTAAGTTCAAAGAAACTTTTTGTTTTGGTATTCGATATAACCCCGGTTACTTGTATCAATAACAGCAATACCATTTCCATGCTGACGATTTCTTTTCTTTCTATCTAGATTATTGTTTCTTATGCAATTGTTTAAATTTGTTTTTGCAGGCATACAGATGGGAGAAATTTAAAGAAATTAAAGTTTGCTCTCTTATGAGATACTATTTTTTACGTTGCTTCAGCAGAACCCGACTATCATATCGATGATATGGTCACGTATCATGTCACCTGCGAGGCCAAGAGTATACTGGTTGGAGTTGCAAACGAACTTGCAGTCGCGTGCCAGACCTCGAATTGTATGATTGGTTTTGATTCCTAAAGCGGGACGGCCACACATCAAACTGATGCTTCAAAATTGTGTATGTGTTGGTAAAATTCTGTTTTGCAATGAAAATGTAAAGGCCCATTTAGCCGAACGCTGAAATCGTAAATGCGTTTGTACAGAAAAGGTACGAAATTATATAAATAGTACAATATGTTATTTTAAGCTTTTGATCGATGTAATAACTTCATTATATGTATGGCTAAATTATACTTTTATTTATACATTTATTTTATAAGGGTGAAGTAGTGAGCACAAGACTACGATGCCTTAGATCCCGAGTTCGACTTCGCATTCAGTCATGAATATGGTTTCGAATTTTTCTGAGGTGCATTAGTGCAAAATTGTGTTAATTGGTGTCGGGTTGTCTCAATGGCATAGCACTGGTCGCTAAATATTATCGACGCATTTGCCTGCATATACCTACATACGTACATAAATTACATAAGTAGTAATTTTGGTACTACATTAATTCATGCCCATGCGTTCATATATGTACATATACATATGTACGTATGTATAACATTAACATATTATCCCACAAAAATATTCACATATATTTACAGCCTTTTGTGACATTTTATAAACTAAAAAAAATTAGTTATATAGCAAATTAATTTATTAAATATGCTATGTACAAATGTATCAACTAAATGTTCAAATATCAAACCAAACAAGTACGAAAAAAACCTTTTGTGCCACACTCTCATTCAACATACATACATGCCATCTGCTACTACTACTCTCTGCGTAACCTCTGCGTGAAATTCTATTTTCTGCAGAGCGTTTTATAGCGCTCAAATAAGCATTTTCACAATTTGCCTTATAACAGATTTGATCAGCTGATTCGTTTGCGCAGCATTTACGATTTCAGCGATCGGCTAAATGGGCCTTAAATTGTTTTGATATTCTTCAAACTCACATCAAACCATACGTGACTTTTTTCACTAAGGCCCAATTTACACCATGAATTATAATTCATGAATATTTTTTAACTTCCTTTCAAAACATCTTCTAAAATCCTCCAGCATTTATACGTTGATTTCTAATTCATGTATATTCATATTTCAGGGTTGATTTTTTAGCTTGCTATCGTTTAATTTTCTTTGTTTGATCATTCTTATTTTAGCATTAGTGATTTATCAGGGCACACTGATACAGGTAGGAGCGATAGCCCATACGGTTATTTTGTTTTTGGGAGAAATTCTAATACAAACGTCAAAATTTCTTTACATATTTACGTACATACAAAATTTAAAAGCAAATGTAGAAACAAACATGTATATTTTGTTTTTGTACTTTTTCGTTTTGCTTTGCTCTACACAATTAATTGTGACGTTTGAATTAGAATTCACAAAAACAAAATACATGTAGGTTTTTATTTTTGTAAAACCGCTCCTACCTGTATCAGTGTGCCCTGGTGATTTATATACAAGAAAATATAATATATAAAATAAAAACTATTGTACGATGACGGAAAAAATATTGGAAAATTTTTTCTTTAGTAATTTTTTTCACTTTTTAATAAAACCACATGTAGATATGATGTATTCACTTTGAAATACGAAAAAGAATAAAACAAAACAAGAATAACGAAAAGTAGTGCAAAAGGCAATACGAAAAACTTCATGAAAAGAAATCGTGCAGTTTTTTCTACACCTACTTCCTCTCTACACCGCTCACCTACAAACAAAAACAGCATGAACAATATTTATGAATAAAATTCATGGTGTAAATTGGGCCTAACACTATTAAAGAAAAGCACAGTTTGAAGCGTCAGTTTGTTGTGTGACCGCTTAATGCTTTTAAAAAATCATCGCGTGCTGCTACTGACTGGTGGATTAATTTAAAATGTTCCGTTAGTTTTACAGTTAATGTATCAAATTCTTGTGCACTTAAATTTTACGTACCAAACAGGTTTAACAACTCAAAAAATTCTGTTCCTATCCACGGCAATAAGATATATTTCGATTTTTCTGCTGATGCTATAGCGTAGGTTGTTGACTGAGTTGTTTCATATAACAATTCTGACGTTCTTTGTTGAATACGCGAATAGCTTTAACCATTTGTTGGTTGGACGTTTCTTTAGGAAGATTCTCTATAAAGGACTGCAACCAGTTGTTTTGTTGCTCCCGAATGTTTACAAATTTTAAAGTTGGGCCGACTTTTCTTAAACGTGATGTAAGTTAATATTTCTTTCAGCAATATGCAAAATATATACTACTTTAAAGTTTAAACTCAAGTTAGGAAATTATTTTAAATATACACATAATTTTACACCTCAAAGATATTAATATAGTGCAAATGGATTCATGCTGGATATTATATTAAGGACTAAAGTCTTAGCTCTTGTATACGACATTGATTCTATTCGTCTGATGAAAAATGTCGTCAAATTATACAATCGGATCAAAATTCCCATTCAAATGGTATAAAAATTAAGAAAAATATATTTAAAAATTAAGAAATAAATTAGTTATGCGCAATAAAAATAAATGTAAGAAAACTCGAGTACTCTTTTAATTGGAACAAAAAGAATGACGTTTCAAAAAATAAATTATTTTATCTGATAATAATAATTAAAAACATACATACTTATTTAACTACTCGAATATAATTGTATTCACCTTTGTGCGTCATAAAGTACAAAATGATATCTGAACATAAAATGACATTAAATAAAGTACTGTTTATGTAAATATGTATAGATAATATTTATACCAACATTAACTATAACATTTAATTAATCAACATGCATACATAAATTACTTTATAATCAATCATATCAAGCATATTAAAACTAAGAAAACTAAATTAGAAAGGAAGATAAATATTCTCCCAGATGAACAAAGTTTCGCGTCATGCATTCTGCTGACTAAAAGTTTTTTTTAAGAAAAAAAAAAAACAAAAACGATTTTTTCACTCAAATTTTTTATATAAAATCTATTCAGTATGATATTTGGTGTTTAGAAAAAGAAACTTAATAAGTTTGTGAATTTTCATGTTTATAATCTTAACAATTACTATCATCATAATATAATAAACCAAACCATACACTATTTTTCATTTAAATTTCTTTGTGGTTCTTTTCTGGTTTTCTGTTTGTTAATATTGTTTTACCATTTTTACACCTTCTCTTGTTTGCCAGTATTAACATTAAATTTTAATTAAATTATTATTAATATTTTGTTGACGTTTACGTTTGGCATTCATAGCATCAACAATGGGTTGGCGTTTGGAATTGTATTTTTTATTAAGTTCCTCAATTTCTTTTTCCATTTCAGAGTCAATATTATTGAGACGTTGATTTAAATCATCAAATGTGAGAAATTTCAAAAATTCAAATTCGCCATCTACATAATTATGAGATTGTGTGTGTAAATGATGGTGGGGATGATATTGTCGGGCTGATGATTGGTGATGTTGTTGTTGCTGCGAATAGGCAGCGGGTGGTTGCAATTGATGCTGTTGATTTAAAGTTAATATATGCTGCTCATTGACCATTGGATTAACACTATAATAAGCAGCTGCGGCAACATTTACTGGACTTTGTTGCTGTTGTTGTTGTAAATGTTGCTGATGCTGTTGCAAACCATATTGATTAATGGCTGAAATTTGTTGAAAATGCATTTCCATATTATTCTCCCAATTTGAATCGTTCGAATTTGCATTCGAGAGTTCTAGATGATTCAGTTGTTGATGATT
This sequence comes from Linnaemya tessellans, assembly GCA_951800035.1. Lineage (NCBI taxonomy): Eukaryota > Metazoa > Arthropoda > Insecta > Diptera > Tachinidae > Linnaemya > Linnaemya tessellans. The sequence goes on from OX637534.1 coordinate 46,883,122, forward strand.
ATTGAGATTATGATTATTTAAACCGCTGGCCTGATTATTGGCTTGAAATGCTAAAGTAGCAACATGTACAGCAGCGGGTGAATACTCCGTAGCTTTTTCACAGACTTCGGCTGAAGAATTTTTACGTTCAAAATGATCCAAGAACTGTGGACGATAGCGTGGTTTAACGAAATCATTACGTTTTGTTGTAGATGAATCATCTGAATCAGAGTTGATAACCATAGTACCTGCAATATAATTATATATTTTATAAATAGAAACTGGAATTGGTTTTATATTGCATTTTTATTTTAAATTATTTCTATACAATTAATAAACTTGGTTTCTGCTTTTTGTATAAAAGCGGTAGCTTAGATTTTATTTAGAATTTTAAAAAATAATCGCAGTTTAAAATATATTAACAAACAAAAACCGAACGTTTACGTCTCCGTACGGTACTGTTAGCGGCGACAGGCCCACAGGAAATAGCCAAAAATAAAAACAAAATTATATATGTATGTAACACACCAAAAGGTAGAGTAACTTCGGGTATTGTGGATGTTGCGTTTTGTACACCAAACTTTTCTTGGGTCTGTGTTCTTGTTTATGAATGGCGATTGCATGTATCTTTTCTGCTAAGCATAATATCTGAGACAGAAACACAGACAAAGGATATACATATATAAATATATTATGGATACATACGGTGTTTCTTGCTAAGCCTAAGTAAACATTTAAGACAATAAGTAATTTTTATATGAGTGTAATGTTATTATTATCTATATAAATATAAAAGAACAAGTTACTAACTGACTGACATATTATAGCCAAGTCTAAACGACTATAGCCACAGAGGTGATATTTAGTAAAAAGGGGGTAAAAAGGTATCTTTATATCTCGGAGACGATAGATATAATCAAAATTCCAAAAACATACAAATATTGCACTCCATACATCTTCTAAACTAGCAGAAAGTACTTTTTGGAAATTCGCAATTATAAAGGGTACACGTTTCGGTCCTTTTGTGTTAATACAGTACTTTTGTACATACATGTACAAATGAGTTTGATTCTCTAAGGTTCAGTAGAACTAAGAAGGAATTTTTTGAAATTCGATGATGAAGGGGATAAAAATGGTAAAATCGGTGTTTTTATATCTGGGAAACTATGATACATAGAGGCAAAATTACAACAGCATTCGAGTGTTGCTCAAAATAAAACAACAAGCGTTTGGAATTTTTTTGATATAAGTACTTTCAGGGACTAAATAAGCTTAAAGGGTAAAAAGTTAATTTGGTCCATTTTCACATCTTCTTAACTATTATACATTGCAGAAGGCTTTCTGGTGCGTAATTCGCTACTATAAGGTGTAAAATTGTGCCCGCCTTCGATCTGCTAAACTGTTTTACATAGCCGAAAGCTTTTTAGTGCGATATAACTGCTGAAAAATTTTAAATATGTATGTTTTATCACTTTTGAAAATTCACAGCTGCAAGGTGTAAAATAGTTACCGTTTGCGGTATTTTTTTGTTCACAATAAAGTATATGTGTGTGTTGGAAACACTTGCAAATAAATCAACTTAACAAATAATTATTTTCTATAATCAAGTTGGTATTGAATTTTATTCCATGTCAGAGAATTTAAAAAAATTTTTATTCATTCTTGTTTTGAACCTTTAAATAAATTAAACTTAGTTGTTAAATATTTTATTAAAAATATTTGGTGTTTTAATTTACAAACCTTAACAAATTGGCGACGAGGATATGGCTCAAGATGCAAAAATCTTACAATTGTTGGAGTTGCAAAGCAAACTTCTTGAAAGCATTACGCAAGGAAATGTATCGAACACCAATCAAGATTCTGTTATGGAGAAATTGGCAAATAGTATATCAGAGTTTTACTACGACCAAGAAAATTCAATGACATTCTAGTGGAAGGAAAAAAGTTGGATGATGCTGCTCGTGTAAGACTTCTAATGAGAAAACTTAACACGATTTCCTATGGACAATATTCAGCATACATTTTACCAAAAAACCCAAGGGATGTAACTTTTGTGGAATCAGTTAAAATCTTGAAGTCTATGTATGGAATACAAGAGTCAATGTTCAGTATTCGCTACAATTGCTTGCAAACATCTAAAAAGCTACAAGAAGATTTAATTTCTTATGGAGCTCGTGTAAAAAGAATTTGTGAAAATTTTAAATTATCTGAGTTGAGCTCTGTTCAATTTAAATGCTTAGTATTTGTTTGTGGTCTACAATCACATACAGATTCAGAAATTCGCATGAGATGTTTGTCAGCTCTAGAAGATGATTCTAATCAAAACATCAACAAGCTAATTTCTAGTTCTCAGCGGCTAATTAATTTAAAACATGATACAGCTATGGTTGAGGATAACGCGATTTCGTCAATAAACGCAATACAGTCTAACACAAAGCAAAATGCCGCCCAGAACGCCCAGAATTGTAAGTCAAAACAAAAACACCCTGTTGCTATGCACTATTCAAAATATTGCAACTATACAAAACACATGTGTACACAGTGCCAAACTATAGGACATAAAGAAGGTTACTGCAAGAAGCCAAAATCAACAGAAAAACCTAATCAGGGAAAGAAGATAAGAAACAAGAATCACAAATTTTCAAAAGCAAGATCCAATGTTGTTCAAATCAAACGGATTTCGTATGCAGCAAGAAGAAAATTTGTTACAGTCAACATACAGAATTATTCATTAGAAAAAAATTTAGATGTCAAAATGCAAATTGATACGGCTTCAGATGTGTCAATTATAGGCAAAGCATTATAAAATCAAAATTATTGCCGAATTTTCATGTCAAGTTCTATTACAAGAGGATCTAAAATTTTGCAATTTACTAGTTGTTAACATTGATGATCTCTCAATATTTGGTTCAGATTGGTTGGAAATTTTTCACTTGTGGGATAAACCGTTGAATAGTATCTGTTCTCAAATAAAGCAAAACAAAGTCGATAATAGTATTTTAAATAATATCAAAAATGACTTTTCAGATGTTTTCCAAAGTTTTCCATCAAAATGTACAAAAACTCAGGTACGACTTCGTCTAAAACCTAATGTAAAACCAGTTTTTCGTGCCAAAAGACCGGTTGCTTATGATATGTTGTCTTTGATAGAAGAGGAGTTACAAAGACTAGAATCATTAGGTATAATCACACCAGTTGATTACTCAGAGTGGGCAGCACCTATTGTTGCCGTAAAAAAACCTAATGGTACAATTCGCATATGTGAAGACTATTCATCTGGTCTGAACGATAATATTGAACCGCATATGTATCCATTGCATCGCCCTGAAGACTTGTATACCAAAGTTGGGAAAAGTTGCTCATTTACGCATATTGATTTATCAGAAACAGTGGAAAAACACATAGAAAATGTAACAAAAGTTTTCCAAAGACTCCGTGAGTACAGTTTTCATATTAAATTTGAAAAATGCAAATTTTTTGTAAAAGGGGTAAAATACCATGGAAATATCGGGTTTACGTCCTGATAAAACCAAAATAAAAGCAATTTTAAATTTACCACCACCATCAAATATATCTGAACTTAGATAGTTTCTAGGATCAATAAATTATTACGGGAAATATATTAAAAATATGACCAATTTAAGAACGCCTTTCGATAGACTTCTCAAAAATAATACGAAGTATGAATGGTCAAAAGAATGTCAACAATCTTTTAACAATTTCAAAGACATTCTAAATTCAGATCTTCTTTTAACTCATTATAACCCAGATTTACCAATAAAAGTTGCAGCAGACGCCTCTGGAAAAGGCATTGGAGCTTTTATATGTCATATTTTTCCTGATAAATCCGAAAAGGTAATTGAACATGCATCTCGTACTCTCACTCCTGCAGAAACAAATTATTCTCAAATTGAGAAGGAGGCATTAGGCCTAGTATACGCTGTAAAAAAATTTCACAAGTATATTTACGGTCGAGAGTTTATTTTGTGCACAGACCATAAACCGCTTTTATCAATTTTTGGTAACAAAAAAGGCATTTCTATATACGCAGCAAACAGACTTCAAAGATGGGCACTCACTTTAATGATGTACAATTTCAAAATTCAGTACATAAGTACTAAAGAATTTGGTTGCGTTGATATGCTTTCAAGACTTATCGACGACAAGTTAAAACCAGATGAAGAAATAATAATTGCTTGCACTACTTTTGAAAAAAATTGTTCCGCAATACTAATGGATCATTTTAATCAATTACCTGTTACTTACAACATGGTAAAACAAGCAACACAGAAAAGCTCGCATCTAGAATTCATGCACTCAAACATGGTTGGAAAGCAAATCTGAACGAAAACCTTATACAATTCTATCCTAGGCGGGAAAGTTTATGTGTAATTGAAGATTGTTTAATGTATAATGATAGAATTGTAATTCCAAAATGTCTAAGGAACAGAATAATGAAACAGTTGCATCATGGTCATCCAGGAAAAGAGCGTATGAAAGCTTTGGTCAGGAGTCACGTTTATTGGCCAGGAATAGATGACGACATTGCATTCTATGTAAAAAGCTGTCATAAATATGCAGTTACAGCAACATCACCGATAAAACATACGTTACAATTTTGGCCATTGGCATCAAAACCAATGGAGCGTTTGCATATTGATATAGCAGGACCATGCAATAGTCAATATTATTTCATAATAGTAGACGCCTACTCAAAGTGGCCAGAAATATATCAAGTGTCAAATATCACGTCTACAACAGTTATAGCAAAGCTTTCAGAAATGTTTTCCAGATATGGGAATTGTGATACAATAGTGTCAGACAATGGTACTCAATTTGCCAGTGAACAGTTTAAACAATTCGTAAAATTGCGTGGAATTAATCATATTAGGACTGCACCCTACCATCCACAATCGAATGGACAAGCAGAACGGTTTGTAAGAACTCTTAAACAAGCTTTACAAAAACTTAAGGATGAGGGAAATAATCACGAAATCCTTCAAATATTCCTTCAAACATATCGTTCAACTCCAAGAGATAATTTTAAATCTCCTGCAGAATTGTTTCTTTTACGTAAAATGAAAACAACATTAGACTTACTAAAACCTCAGAATTCAGGTTTACCAGTACAACGTGATATAAAAATGGAAAAACAATTCAATATTAAGCATGAAGCCAAAGATAGAGTTTTTGAACCTAAAGATCTAGTTTATGCTCAAGTCTACAAAAATAATAAAATGGCGTATAGAGCGCAAAGTTTTCTTTTCTTATTCAATAAAATTTTTTTAACTTTCCCCGAAAACTGAAAACTTTTCAAAAAGAGGGAAGTAACTGATTTAAAAACAATTGAGTTTTCACCAGGTCTCGACGTTTTGAGGTCCTAGGAAGTATTTGTGAGTGCTCATGCGAAGCACTCTCTTATAACTTTTGAACGGCTGAACCAAACTAGTCGCGTTTCAAAGGATTCCTTCAAACTTAAATTTCTGTGAATTGAAACCGGTTGGAACCGTTATATTTTCGCCATTATCGGTGGTTTTTATAGAGTAACTTTTAAAACTAATCCGCTCTTGATAATCAATAATCACGTGAACACTACCAACCGGTCCAAAATCGGTTGATACGTTCGTGAGACTTTATGAATGGAAAAATTAAAAAAAGTTAGTTTTTAAAGAAAACTCTGAAATTATATATCTGATCAATGACTGTCGCGTTTCCAAAGCTTCTTTCAAACTTCGATTTACTGTGAAATATAACTGGTTCGGACCAGTAGATGTCGAGAAATAGCAAAAAAAAAACTGAAAATTTCTAGATTATTTTATAGGTATTGAAGAACTAGATCAATCACAGCTTACTACGTGGGAATCGGTAGATTCATTAGAGAGGTACAGCAGTTTTAAAATTAAAATAGTACCATTTTTAGCTGTTAACATTAGCCGGAAGTTGCAGGAATGGCGTTTAATGTCAATTATTCTCCATAATTTTTAAATAAAACCCCCTCGGAAGGTTAGATTCTCGCTAAACAAATAACACAAATCGATATTTACATTTTCAAGACAGCCAACCCACGCTAGAAAGACTTGTAGCCAAGGCATATTCAACAGGTACCCACACTAGCGCAGCTGTCTATTGTTTACAAAGCAACTCATTGTCAAAAGTTTGTTTACAAGGTACACAAATTGTTTTTTTTAGTGAAAAATTGCAGCAAAATATTAAAGTTTTTAAAAATAGTGATATATTCAAAGTGTTTCGGCAGCAGCATCAAAAATATCTCAGTCAAAAGTTTGTTTGTGTGTTTCAAAGTGGATTTCACAATAAAAGAAACATCTTTGGACTTTAGTAAAGTAAAAACTGCCGCTTTTAGTCTACTACTGAAGCGCAAGCAATTGTTCTCAATGGGAAGCCACAACGCTCTCTTGGAGTTTGTATTAGATGGAACGCCTCAAATTAAAGAACATTTATTGCATTCTCGCAAAGAAGTTGATCGCCAATTGAAATTTTTTTGTGAAAAGTTCATAAAAGACGCTCTTAACAATTTAGCAGCACCTCTTGTAACATTTCTGGAAAATGCACAGGCCGTTGTAAGTTCTTCAGCGCCGGCGGCCACCAAGGAACATCAGCAACAACAAAGTAATAAAATAAACTATACACTGAGGCAAAGTTCATGAGCGAGTCCACAGCATATAAGCAGTGTTATACCTACAAGAGACCCAACGATTAATAAAAAACAAACTGCCGACGTTACAAAGATCGATGTGATTGTATTTAAGCAATATGGACGCCGAATTTATATTTTTGCGACCCATACAAGTTAGTTTTAAAAAATTTGCTAAATATCTTGACTTGATAATTAAACAATTCTTTTCTTTATATCCTCCAGAACAACATAATTCAGTCCGTTGTTAAATTAGAGCAATTACAAACCACTAATGGTTACAGCTCCGATGACATGCCCTTCCACCGAATAATATTATCTAGTGCCAGTATTTTAGCATTCGATGCGATGATAAACTTTTCTGCTGGCCAACGCAAAACAAATATATCATCAACAGATAACAACAGTAACTTGCCACAAGCTGCAACTACGAAAACCAGTGAAAACATTGGACAATAAAGTTAGTTTTGATGGCCCAGTGGAAAATCTGCCAGAAGTGTCGGAATCTTCAGGCAATAATAGTAGTGTTACATCGCCAACAGCACTATCGCCGGAACCTGCAGATGATAACACTGGGGAATGCACGCAATAGAATAACGATTTTTTACTTTAGTTATAAATATTCTTTATTGTTATTAAACTACGCAATAAAACATTATAAGTAACGTTACACATATATGAAATGTCTTTTATAACTCGGTCTCGTCCAGTCTTCTTAGCTAATACCTGTTGAGAAAAACTAAATAGATGAATGTTACGTTCCAAGGCAGCTTAAATGCATATTTATACTTACCGTATAATCGCGGAGAGTCCAAACTACAGGTTCGTGTACTAAAAATCTAATATCTTTGGAATAAAATTTTGATTTCCGAAGAACCTTTTTGTGCTCGACTGCGATGTTTAGATTCTCTTAGATACACACCTTCTCCAGTGCACAAACGACTTGAGTCATTCAGATATAATTGAAGTTTACACAGAGCAGCCCTACGCGTAATATATTGAGTGGGTTCCCAGATTCATACTGGAAAATTATAACACTTTATTTTTTCGAAACATTTATTGGTTTTAATATAAGTACCTTCTTTGGAGAACGCATTTTAATTCCTTTTAACTCGATATATCTAAAGCAAGGAAATCACGTATGGCCCAAGGCAGCTTAGACAGCCCACTTAAAAATTATGTATTTACCACCATTTAATTAAAATTCTCTAATTCTATATGTACATATATAGATCAAAAATGTATTTATTTATTATAAAAATTTAAAAAATATAATTCAAAACATGTAAATTTGTTTATATTATTTGTTTTAGGTGTCTTTTGGTTTTTGTTTTTTGTTTTGTTTTCAAGAAAATTACATTTCTTTTTGACAACTAGGCGCTTAATTTCTAGCAACAAAATACGTGTGGTTTTTGGTGTTGTTAATTGTTGTAGTTATGGGGGTACCTAGTAAAGCTGCCTTGCTTGTAGCTAACAAAAGTAGGAAACTACTAGTGCATATTTTGATACCTTAATTGAATTGTTTATTGTAAAGCAACCAACAATGTTATAGTTTTGGGTAATTCAAAGAAAACTTCCTAGCGACCCTAAAATTATTTTTAAACATCTGATATCTTTTTTTATCTATGCTAACATATATTTAAAAAATAATATTGAGTTTGCAGATACGCCCTTTTTACACTAAACATCCTACAAAAATCCTTTTACTCAGATATCGCACAAATTATGTATATCAAATTAAAGGTAATTTAATTCTGTTTTCAAAAAAATCGTAACCTCAAGAGGTTGTATATCATATAGAGAGAACCTTCGATTTGGGTATGTACACCATGGCTGTATTTATCGATATAGAGGGGGCTTCAATAATGTATGGACCTCGAGCATTATTGACTCGCTGGGTAACTTTGACTTGGACCAGAGATTGACTGCATGGATCAGTCATATGCTAAGGAACAGGAAGATAAGTTGCGAGGTTAACGACACAAGGGTAGGGGGGAATGTGTGTTGTGGAACGCCACAGGGGGGAATACTGTCTCCCTTGCTGTGGGTGGTAACCATAAATACCCTACTGAAGACATTATCCCAGGAAGGATTTGCTCCCGTCTGCTATGCAGACGATGTAGCGATACTGATAAGGGGAAACAATCTTAGCGTTCTTTGCAAAAGTGCAATAGAGGCCCTGAATTTAGCTTATAACTGGGCTACACAGAGGGGTCTCAATGTCAACCCAGAGAAGACAGAAATTTGTATGTTTACAAAGAAACGGAAGATTGCACATTTGGAATTACCGGTTTTCCGAGATAGGAGGATACAGATTAATAAAAAGGTCAAATATCTAGGAGTGATACTAGACTGGAGGTTATCCTGGAAGGACCATATAGAAAGTTGGGTGATCAAGACCCAAAGAGTCTGGACCTATTGCAGAAGGGCAATTGGGTCCAAATGGGGAATGAGCCCAAAGATGGCACACTGGCTCTATACGAGTGTGGTAAGACCAATTGTGACGTACGCCTCGTTAGTATGGTGGACGTCTTTGGAGAGGAAGGTGAATATCAAGCATCTTCAAAGGATACAAAGACAGTGCTGTATCGGCATCTGTGGCGCGATGAGAACCACATCAACTAAGGCGATGGAAAATATTCTATCAATACTGCCTATTGATATACAGGTTAAATACGAAGCAGCTCTGGCTGCTACGAGATTGATGGTAATGGGTGAGTGGCTGACTAGGGAACACACAACCAAACACCAGAGTATAGTACCCGTCTTACCCGGGAGCAACGCTCGCACGGTCACGTGCGATAGAATCCCTATTAGATATGTACAATCACACTGCACCACCATAATATCGGAAGGTATGGAGTGGGAGGATGCAGATACAATGAACCCCATACCTAACCTATACACGGACGGGTCGAGGATTGGTGACCGTTCGGGTGGAGGTTTCTGTGACATGGGTCGTAACTTTAGCAGATACTTTCGCCTGCCGGATCATAGCACGGTATTTCAGAGTGAGATCGTGGCTATTACGGAAGGGATAAAATGATTGAAGGAAATCGATAACAGACTACCGATTCGTATATTCACGGATATTAGGAAGGTCATCGAGGCCCTGAGGAATCATGTGGTTCAATCTCGGTGTGTACTACAGTGCAAGGATGAGATTAACTCATACACGCAATGTGGGGGCATAGAGATAATATGGATTCCAGGACATCAGGGGATACCTGGAAATATTGAGGCAGATAGGCTAGCAAAGATGGGAGCATTAATGGCGAACATCACACTAGATAGTCCGAAGCCATTTCAGGTTTTTAAGAACGAACTAAAGCGATGGGCTATAGAATTACATACAAGAGATTGTCAGCACTCTACCGTAGGTAGGGTGACTAGAATTCTATGGGGGGACCCAGATGGTAGTAGGACAAAGGAGGTCCTAACATTGAGTAGGCCAACACTACGGAGGTTGGTTTATTTAATAACAGGACATACAGACTTAAGGACTCACCTGGCATGAATGGGAATCGTTGGCGATATAACATGCAGGGCCTGCCAGGAAGAGGACGACACACTGGAGCACTACTTGTGCTACTGCCCAGCTTTTAGCCAAGTCCGAAGACAAACATTCAATCAGGAGATTATACAGGAGATGCAATTTCTTAGGGGCTCTAATTGAAAAGACTTAAGGAAATACATTGAAGAAACTATGTTCTTGACGTAATCAAACTCAGAGGTTTCCATGGTATCGGTGGAGGCTCCCTACAGGGGAATGGGAACTCCTTATTATAGAGCGCACAACAGGCCTATGAGGCCTAAGTGTAATCCAGGACGGATTGGGATGCTTATGCCCCTATTTTTTAACCTAACCTAACCTCATTATTTTTGCCTTTCTCAATCATTGCCGTTTTAATTTTAAACAAATAAAAGTCAAACACAGTCACAGTCAATGGCCCAAAAACTCAATTTTATATCCCTGACAGACAAAGCATTTGTATACTATCATATAAATAATATGGTTTTTGATACTACTTTGGCATGACAGGCATGTGGTATATATACTAATATTATTGTTTTTATTTTCGTGTAATAAAAAAAATGGAATAAAATAAACTTTTTAGCATAATCGTTAATAATAACAAAATTGCATATTTTATGGCAAAAAAGAAAGCTGCTTGTATCCTACATAATATCAGGGCTGTGGAGTCGTGAAAAAATAGTTGCGACTCCGACTCCGACTCCAGCCGCCGAAATTTTTAAAGTATGACTCCGACTCCAATGCTCAAAACTATAATATTTTGCAATTTTTTGCAAAAATTGTATTTTTTTGTGGAAAAAAGGAGTTTTTGTGAATAAATATTAATATGTATTAAAAATGCAATTATGGATCAAAATCGGTGCACTAACGATTGTTTTTTTTCCTTTAATGAGCACTATTTTACCAAACAATTCAGCATTAATTTGTAAAAAACAAACAACTTTTTTTCGCGAAATCTCAAACTTCAATCCCGTTTAGAGGTCCATAAGTACCCTCCAAAAAAAAAGTTGTTGAATATTTCATAATCAGCACAAAATTCCCCTGCTAATGATTAACGCGATTCAATCATCGGGACGCCCTAATGTCCATACACATTTAGCATTGGAGTGGGAGTCGGACTTTCTTTCAAAAAAACTGAAAAATAATCCAAAATTAATTTGCATTTTTTTTCAGTAACAACAACGTGTGTTCTAATGTGTGTTTTTATATACGTCGTTAGTCCTGAAAATTATTATAATAATAAACATTTGAAGTTACGTTGTTTTTTTGTAAAAAAAAATTTAAACGGTCAATATTTAAAAAAAAAATGATAACGAGCGTTAAAAATTACTCAATTTGGCATCATTAACTCAAATCCGATAAAAATGGATCAATTTAACATTTTGTTTTTTAAATACTTTAATTATTTTTATTAATTCTTTTAATAATATCAACAAAATTAATAATTCAAATTAAATAAACTAAATAATAATTCATTAAAAAGATTAAGTCAATTTCTGTAAAAAGGCAAATATTTGAAAATAGAAAATATTTAAAAAAAAAAATTCGCAGAATTTTTATTATGACAAAATATTTAAAAAATTCTTTGTCGGAGTCGGAGTCGCGACTTTTTTTAGCGACTCCGACTCCGGCAAAAACAGTGCAACTCCGACTCTTCGACTCCGACTCCACAGCCCTGCATAATATATACAATAACAACGACAATATAAATAATAATTGGCTTCAAGAAAATGTAACAGAAAAAGTGATACAAAAACGACATCGAAATCCACCCCAAACTATTAATTGCGGAATTAATGCTAGAAATGCTCTGATGGGTAATTTTTATAAAGGTAAGTTTACTTTTTTTAAATTTCAGCTAACAACTTCTTATTTTCTTGTAGTAAATTAATTGTCTTTTGAGCATTTTCTAATGTTTGCTTTAAAAAATATTCCATTATTTCTTGATCCTTTTGGAAAACATCTAAAACTCCTGTATTTTTCTTTCATTTTTTAGATAAACTTGGTCCAGGAGTACTGTCTGAAGGAATGGATAACTGGGAGCATTGAGTGAAACCTATCTCATCAACCTCTGTATATGAGTTTTCTTCAGATAACACATCTATTTCTTCTGTTTGCCAATTTTCTGAAAATAAATTGCCAAAATTATTAGTTTTTTATTTGCAAATTAAATATAAATAAATTTCAATCAAACGAACACGTGCTTTCGTCCATTTGCTCTTTATAATTGACAGATTTATTGGACCGAATAATATTATGAGTCTGTTCATAATATTGTCACTGTGCAAAGATTAATAAATACCGATATTTCTTTGTGATATTTCTTTAATCTCGTGCGTAATTCAGGAGGCTTCAGTTGGATGTTGTATTGTTTCTCCAGCTGCGTACACATAGACTGGTACACGTGATCTTTCCATACGTCTATTAAAATATTTCTTTCTTTATTTCCCAAAATTTTTCTTTTCGGCTCCATTTTTTACAAAAAACAAAATTAAATACAACTCATTAAAAGAACTGACAAATGATTTTGTGGCTGGGTTTCCCTAATGCTTATTGAACAAAGCTAAAGGGTGTTATACTGGGTTAATACTACATATATTTTCGTAGTATTGAAACCAGATATAAACCACTTTGTTTTGTGGTTTAACTGTGGTATAGGTTGACACACATGTAGTATAGAATACTAATATGGTATGGAAGTCCTATGTCTGTCAGTGGTATTATTACTTGTTGGTTGCACCATTCTTACACTAAACAAGCTTTGGTTCACCATCACCTGGGGAAATTTTTTTTTACTAAATGATGTATTTACCTTCATAGAATAATAATCACCCAAAAACTCAATTTCTGTTTCCGTATTGGTTACGCCATTTTTACAATAAACGGTTCAATTGAGCTTGTAGCATCAAATTATTCTGCTAAACTATACATAAAAAATTTCAATTAATTTTTGTACAATAAAGATGAAATTTTTATAATATTAAGTAAAATTGCATATGCAGTACTGCTAAAAAAGCATTAATGTAATCATTCTTTGCGTTTTCAACATCTACTTAATACTTATTTCTTATCATTTTGTAATTTTCCCAGGAATGAGTTGTGTTTACTAATTTAGCTTGCAAATATTTGATTATTTTTTCTCTATTCATAGCTTGTAACCCTGGGTTAAACCATTTTTTTACATTGTTGCATTGATATATGATTTTTTTAAAGTGTATCCTTGTATTGTTTCTTTTAGGGTATTATCAAATAAAACTACGTTCTCATCAATGTTTTTGTTATCGTCCAATCTCATCTTATTGATTAGCTGAGTTTTAAAAATATTGCTGATCTGGCAATTCTGTCAAGTAACAAACTAAATTTGCATAAAGCTCCTTAAAAATATTAACATTCAAATAACAACGGTGTCAAAAATTAAAAAAGGATATCAAAATTAATAAAGAAATTTGGGGACCATATATGAACAATAAAAGTTTTATATGTATATTATACCAAACTATTTAAACTTAAGTGCTTTTTTCGCCGCAATGCCGGCTGAATGCAGTAAATGTTGAACATTAATAGGGTGAAACAGGCATACTTGTGATGGAGTTTCTAAAAAAGTCTATCATTGTACAACAAAGTGTTCAGGGCTTGACCAATATTCGGTTGAAATCCTTGAAAGTAAAAACGATGTGAGACTTATATTCGGACTGTATACAGTACATTCGTAATGTTTATCTTGTGTTACAAGATGGAGTCGCCAAAAACAAACAATTGGTAGATTATGAGCATGAATTTAATGCGGTTTAAAAAGAAAACGAAAATGGCATTAAAAAATTATAGGAAGCTATTGAAAAGCGGTATGAAGAAAGGCTGAAGAAAATATATAGTGCTCAAAAACTGTAGGAGAAAAATTGCCAAGAAGTACAAAAATTATATGGATCTGTTAATGACTGAAAATAAAAATAAACAAATTTATACATCAATAGAGGAAAACAACAATAAAATGTGCAACGAAATAAAGAAACTTATAAAACAATCAAGTGCGCAAAAATATATAACTCCATATGCAGAAACAGTGATTCCTAGTGTAACAAAAAAACTGAAGAATAATTAAACGAGAAAGTAGACCAGGTAAATTTAAAAATAAGCAGTGTTGAATATAGAAGAAATGGAACTTTAGTAATACAAACATATAATGATGAAGAAAGAGAAAAAAAGAAAGTAGCTATACAAGACCAAATGAGTAAAGGATATGAAATAAAGCTGCCCAACCCAGTGGATATGAATGTTACAATAACAGATATATCATTTAAATATTCTAAAAAAGAAATAATGGATAAGGTAAAAAAATAAACCCGAATTTAGCGTGAAAGTAAAATGAAGAAAGGATTGTTCCCAAAATTACAGACTCACTGGGATGGCCCGTATAAAGTGATTAAGAGAGTGAATGACATTGTGTATCGGATACAGAAGTATAATAGCCCAAGGTCGAAAATGAAGATAGTACATCTCGAACGATTGGCGCACTATGGAAGAAGTGATTGTATGCATATTCGAGTCGAACAGGCTTAAGTGGGCGGCAGTGTTACAGAGTTTAAAAATAGATTTAAATATAACGACAATGTGACTATATGTAAAATACGTAACAATATAGATTGGTCAGGAAATGGATTTTATAAACAAAACCTAGAAAGTACACTTAATGACAACGGAGTAAAACAAATAGTACATAAATGAATATACAAGAATAACAGAGAATATAAGAACTATAACCGTTATAACGAACAAAGAAAAAATATCAATAGACATTAACAGTGACAATAATATATCGGATCATAAGATAATAAGCATAAAAATTTAATGTAACTCAAATGAATTATTAGAACAAATACAATACAAAAAGCAAAAAGATTTTAATACAACAAAAATCAGTTTTCTAGAGAAATAGGCCAACTGCTAACAATTAATGAAAATGGTAGCTTAAATATCAATGTAAACTTTTTTGATGCGTGCATTGAACAAACTATTGAAAAATTCACAAAAAGAAAAGAAAATTACGGTTGGCATTGGTTTAATCAGGAACTAAGAAAATTAAAGCAAGAAAAAATTGTTAAACACCGAATTGCAAGGGCAGTATATACGGACATGGTGTAGTGTATGCACACTTATGCGCAACACTGTATTTTGTAGTGTATACATACCTAGACGCAACACTGTATGTAATTAGATTCTCATTTCAAATTCGAGAACTACATTTCAAGTAACAGTAGGGTAGGTTAAGGAATTTATGTTCGGTCAGCAAAAAGTTTAAGCAAAATTTATAAATTGTACTAGCTAGCACAAATACCACCATGAGAATTTGCCGAAATTGATTTTATTCAATAATGCTGACATAAGTAATAAATTTAGTATATAAGCTGGTAGTATTTTCCATAAAATTCAGGATTAATCTAGAAGCAAAACTGAAAGCTTGTTTTATTTTGATTCTCACAAAAGGACATTTTAATGCTCATCAAATGCGGCAGCAGTGCTGATAAAATACTAAATCAGTTATAGAAATTATTAATACTATTACAATAGAATGGAACAATTACAAAACAATAAGAAATATATATAAAACCAAAGTAGTGAACGAGAAAAATAGATCCATTTGGAATAAAAAAAAAACAATGCAAGTAATCGGAAACAAATGTGGAAGGAGCTCAAAGATTTAATTCTTAAGAAAAACCGAACTGTGATAGAATCTGCTAAATTTAATTAAACAGAATTTAAGGATAGTTACCAAATTAATAAGAGATAGTATAGAAGATGAGCAAATTAATTTACGTGCAATTAATATTCAAAAGTGAACTCATGGAATCAGCGCTAAATGAAATACTGGACTGTGCCAAGGGAAACGTTTTAGGCATAAACCCTACAAAGACTGTTGGTACTTTTTACCAAGAGATATAGGATCCGGGCTCGGTAGCCCGAGTTTGGAGCTCTCGAAGCTATCGAGGAACCGTAATGTGGACCATAGAACGAAGAAGGCTCTTACGCGTTTTACGCATCCAACAGAGTTTTTGGGATGAGATGGGGGTTTGAAACCGAACATCCTGCTCTGGATAAATACGGCAGTGATCAGACCCATTCTTACTTATGCATCACTTGTTTGGTGGAAAGCTGTGGAGAAGAGTACATATCTCTCTATACTGGGCAAGGTGCAAAGGCTACCATGTCTTGCTAGAACTGGCCTAAAGCAAGTTCCTCCACGCTGGGTGGTCATCTTGTCGCGATGTGGAGGCTTAGGTCTAGTTGACCGGTCTGTACTGGCGGGGGCAGCTGTTATCAGTAGCCCCTGGTAGGGTCACCCATGCCAGAGTGGCCAACACCTATGTACCGACCAAGAACCACCCTCCCCGGACTCGATAGCGTCTGTTTTTCCCCATGGGGGCGGCTATCGAGTCAGTCCGTTTCTCGGTCCAATGGACCATGTCCAAATCCATCAGCGTCTGTATCCCATTTTGGGCAGCTGATGGTCTGCGTCTGCATTCAGGTGGATCGGCAGCTTTTTATCCTGGAAGTAGGTATGAAATGCACCCATTAACCCAACCAAATGGAAAACAAAAAGCCATGCCCCACGTACCCGGTTAGGGGCTTAACAATCTCCGGGGACCCTATTCCCGCGGCGCAAGTAGCCGGCCGCGGTGAATCGAAAACTACTGCTGCTCAGGCTGGCCAGGTGTCCACATCAGGCCCGACCAGTCTGCGGACTACTGACGTGGTTGGCAATCAGACTGGATTAACCGGGCTGATTGCTGTTGAGAAAGGGGCAAAACACCCGGCAACGGGTGGCTGCCCTAATACTAGCAGCGAGGTACCTCTGTCTTTCCAAGTACCTCAAAAGCTGCTCAGGTCCTTACCGGTAAAACCCCCTTTTTCGGGTGCGAAGGGAATGAAAAGGCCTAAGCCGTCCAAACCCATCGCCTCCAAAGCGCACATTGCGCAGGAAAAGGCAAAGAGGATTACTTCTAGCCGCAGTACTGCGTCACCCACTGCCAATCCCGACAAAAACATCACTAACCCTTCGCCCAAAAATGCTTCACGCAGGGCCAACGATGCGAGGCGCTCCGCCTTAAGGACTATTTCGCACTTTGGTACGATCCCGGTTGACCAGCTTTCTGAAAAGCAGGCAGCCTCTCTAAAGTGGGCACAGGCTCATGTGTCGAGGCTGCAAATAACTCCTCCCCCGCACCTGCCACGGTTGCGGCGCCTAAACGGCAACGTTCGGAAGAGGAGAACGATGCAGCTAGGGCTTCTAGGGCAAAACGTCTTAAGAACATCCCTTCGAACGGCACCTTTAGTGAGATCGCCAAAGGCAAGCCCATAAGGGCCATAATCGATAGGGATGTGTCAGACGGTGCCATTTCCCATGCCAGGTGGGACTTGGTTAACCAAAAACTAGCGGGAGTGTTCTGAAAGATCCGCAAGGAGAATCCGGGACCGCCGCCTCAATGCGTTGATGCTGGCTGGCACCAGCACGGCGTTAAATTGATGGCCTGCACGGATGAACGCTCAGCGTCTCTGTTGAAGGCCATCGAAGCTATTGTCGAGGTGTGGGAAGGCTCTAGGCTGGATGTGATTTCCTTGGAAGACATACCCAGAAGACTAAGAGCCTTGACCATAGTCCCTGCTGAACCTTCTTCCCCGAAGGAGATCCTTAAGGACTGCAACCCGGATCTACCCACCCATGACTGGAAGGTAGCTAAGGTGAATGCACCCGAGAGGTCTAGAAGGGAGGTGGTTCTGATTCTCAATAAAGAATCTTTGGCACCGATCCGTAAGAGGGGCAACAAAATCTTCTAGTGTTTCAGTACGATTCTGTTGCGCCTCTACCGGACCGATTTCAAGAAGAACCGCAACCGAGGGCATGGTGCTGCCGACGGCGCCGTTGACTGCGCTGCTGCTGGTGTGTCGGACGTAGCTTCATACGGGCAAGAGGACACCCACTGTCTCTTACTTGGTGGGTGGCTTCTTTGAACGGATGGAAGTCGCGGATGAGGATACTGACGCCCTCTTGGAATCCAGCCAAGAGGACGCCAACACAACTGAAATTGCGCTCCCGGATGGTGAAGGTGACGCAAATAAACCTTCACCACTCTAAAGCAGCATCCGCTGCGATGCTCCTCCGTGTGGTAGAGAGGAAGGAGGAGCTGGTTATGGTCCAGGAACCCTGGGTCCACCAAGGACGGGTTCATGGACTGACACTAAAGGGCTATAAGCTATTGTTCGCCAAAGGCACAGGTAATATTAGATCTTGTATCTTAGCTGGTCTCGAGCTAAATGGCGCATGACCACGAGGGCAGTCCACCAAGTGGCAAGGTGCGTGGTATTGTCCAGGGCGATAAGCACGAGGACGCCTATAATAATAAGTGCTGACGCTCATTCACACCACACCTCCTGGGGTAGTAGCGATACTAACGAGCGGGGTGAGTGTCCCTTCGATTTCATTTTAAGTAATAATCTTGAAATTGTCAACAGGGGTTCAGAACCCACTTTTATTGTGTCTAACCGTAGAGAGGTTTTAGATGTAACATTGGTTAGTGCAGAGCACACCAATCTGGTTAGCGGTTGGAGGGTTGCGGATGACTGCTCCCTATCCGACCATGGCCATATTGACTTTAACATAGGGTTAGGTGAAAGTAGATTTAATCCTATAGTTAACAGGAAGAAGACTGACTACTGGAGCTACAGAACAATGTACTCTACAACTCCTTATCGACGACTCCAACTATTACAAATATTGGGGACATTGACTCTGCTGTGGATATTCTAAGTGAATCGTTTCGCTGTGCCACTAATGTGGCTTGCAAACCAACGGTTTGCAGGGGAAGGGCCAAACCACCATGGTGGAGCCCGAAAATTACACATTCACGAAAAGAATGTCGCAGGCTATTCAACGAGGCTAAACGATCAGGCGACTGGTCGACATACAAAACCTCGTTGAATAGCTTTAAGAATCTTGTCAGAAACGCAAAAAGGAGGTCTTGGAGGGCTTTCTGCAGTAATGTGGAGGGTTCATCTGAAACCAACAGGCTGCGTAAGATGCTATCAACCGCACCGGTTGTACCCAGCTACATACAGAAACCCTGTGGTAGCTGGACCATGAGTAGTCAAGAGACGCTGAGCGTACTACTCGACACTCATTTTCCTGGCAGCCAGGCAGCACCTTTAACAGGCACTGTCGATGGCAGCTTGACGACAGGCGCAGTCACAACTCCATTGGATATGGATAGGCTCCGCTGGGCTGTACACAGCTTCGATCCGTTCAAATCTCCGGGACCAGATGGAATAATTCCAGCGGATCTACAGAGAAATGCGGACATTGTCCTACCTTGGCTCACGGTAATTTAAAGTGAATGCCTTAGGAGGGCATATATACCTATATTTTGGCGCACGTGCAAGGTTGTCTTTATCCCGAAGGGTGTAAGACGTCGCACACCAAGCCTAAGGACTTCGGACCAATAAGTCTTACTTCTTTTTTACTCAAAACTTTAGAAAGGGTAATTGATATTCATCTGAGAATGACCATTCGGAATGAGCTTCTCTCTAAATCACAGCCCGCCTACACTAAAGGCAAATCTGTGGAGACGGCACTACATTCTCTAGTGGGCCACATAGAAAAATCTCTTGAGTATAAGGAATTTACTATGGGGGCTTTTCTGGGCATACAAGTTGCTTTCAACTATGTCAACCCCGATTCCATCATCAATGGGATGTTAGCAGTAGGGATTGATAACAATTTATGCCGGTTTGTTAGAAACTTACTAACTTTCAGGGTAGTCAGGGCATCGATTGGGGATGTCACTGAGCAGTCTATCGGGGCACTCCACAGAGAGGAGTTCTGTCACCTCTGTTGTGGAACCTGACCATTAATTCGCTTTTGCTAAGTCGAGAACGCAGGCAGATTATGACTGTCGCGTACGCGGATGACGTAGTGGTGGCGATATCGGGTAATCACTTGGATACCATATCTCAGTGTATGGAGTCTGCGTTGGCTCTGCTGAGTAGGTGCACTGTCAGCTGTGGGCTCGGCATCAACCCACCCAAGACTGAGTTGGTGCTCTTCACTAGGAGGTACAAGACCGATAGCTTTATACACCCAAAGCTTAACGGCACCTTCTTGAAACTATGTAAAACCGCCAAGTATCTGGGTGTGATTCTGGATAGTAAGCTATCATGGAATCAGACCATACAGGCGAGAGCGGAAAGGGCCTTAGTGGCTATATATACATGCAAAAGGGCAGTAGGCCTCAAATGGTACTCTTTTCCTTTACGGGGTAGTGGTATGGTGGAATGCGATGGACAAGCAGGCTTATCGCAGGACCTTTGAAAAAGTCTTGCGGGTCGTAGCGAGACTGATGACAGGCGCGCTACGATCTACACCAACGGGAGACATTTTTGCAATGCTAATTGGCTCCCGGTTGACATTCTGGCCAGAAAATTGGCTCTATTCTCTGCGGTCAGGTTGAATACAGTATGTCCATGGATTTTAAGAGAGCACTCGGAAATCCATGCCAACATTGACTATTGTGTACCAAGACCCTTCTTTGGTGGACTTTTCCGTTCCATTGTCGTTGACAGGGAACAGGTGGACAGACTTACCTTTCCCGAGGATTCAGTTAGAGTTTTCACTGACGAATCCAAAAGGGGAACAAGAACGGCCGGAGGCTTCTATGTGGAGACCTTCAATGTAAGATCTCCATTCCGGCTCCAAGACGGTTGTACTGTCTTGCAAGCCGAAATCTCTGCTATTACTCGGGCAGGTAAGGTACTATAGGATATCGAATGATATTTTCATTGTTACCGATAGCAAAGCAGCCATCTCTGCTATTAGTGGTGTGTACAGTTCATCAAAAACTGTGGTCAAATGCCGACTGTCTATCAACGAGATAGCGAGACATTCGAGGGTGACACTGGTTTGGGTGCCGGGACATTCTGGATGTCCAGGCAACATTCTGCGGATGAGATTGCCAGACAAGGGACTGAATTGAACATTTCAATGATCAGTCCCTTCACTGGCATTCCATTATGGCGATGCAAGTTTCTGATTCAAAGCGAATCATACAAACTAGCTCAACTTAGGTGCGAAAGCGTGGCTAACTGTCTCGTGGCAAGAGCCACGTGGCCCCATTATGATTTGCGCAAAACACGCGACCTTCTCAAGTTTGACAAGGCGCGCTTGCGTCAACTGGTGACTGTTCTGACAGGACACTGTAGCTTTGGGACTCATGCGAGGAGGATGGGTCTAATATTCAACGACTATTGCAGAAGCTGCAACGATGAAGAAAAGGAAGGAACGGCCCTCTAACCTAACCTAAGTCTAGAGACAATGCTTCATTTAGCTCCCCTTGAGGTCTATATCAAGTACATATCTGTACATATCTGCAAGATCTGCCCTTAGGCTCATTGAGTCAGGCATGACCGTACGGGACATAGCTGACTCCCGTCATGAGCTTCCACAACCCCTTCTCAGTCGGATTCCCTGAGAGGCAGGACTGGATGGAGAACTCTGCGACTCGAAGTAATGCAATCTGGTTCGGAAGTATTTTCAGAGTATCTCGGCCTTTTGGTATCACAGAGATTTATGCCATTACCGAGGCAGCAAGAATGCGCAAGAGCAGATTCGGTCTTGGATGAAGCAGTCTCACGTAGGGATATTGACATTCCCTCAGTTGAGCTGCTGAACAAAATTCAGGAGTGGGCAAAGAGGAATGTGACAAGCAGGCGGTCAACAATTACCACCTGCAGGGTCTCCAAAACTCTATGGCTCCAACTTGGCACTCCTGGTGAGGGTAACTATGAACTTCAAAGGTTTGGAATAAAAATTATAAAAGCCAAAAATTCTTTGGAAAGGTGGCAGATTCAATTAACTTTCGACGACAATTTCCCAATTTTAACCACAATTGGTAATAGCTTTAAATTTCAAATAATAATTACTGAAAGAAAAACTATGAACTCCATGTGTATATTTGACAAAATCAGAGTCTTTCTAGATAACGATGACCTAAATTCCCCTGGAATAGGTAATTATCTCAAACAATTTTTACTTAAGGGCCAGGTTGCAGTGTTTTCGAATGTCAATGAAAGAAAATATTATCAATTTCAAAAAGGTATAAAAAATTTATACCAAAATAGAACCGATGTAAAATTTTTTAAATGTTCATATTTTGCTAAAGATATTGAAGATATTAATGAACTGAGAAAACAAATATCGTTATATCATAAAAATGAAACAGGTCACTCCGGAATCAACCCAACATACGAAGGAATAAAACACAAAATATATAACCCCAAGTTGAAATTAACAATTCACGAAGTAATAAATAACTGCGACTATTGCACATCCGCGAAATATGATAGAAACCCAATAAAACCGAAATTTCACCTTACGGAAAGTCCACCCACCAGTAATGAAATAGTACATGTTGACACATACGTAAACTCGAAACAATCGTTCATTATTTTCATAGATAAATTCTCAAAATACGCAATACATTTCCACCTTCCTGACAGAAACAATCAAACCATAATTCAAAATCTAAGAGAATTTTTTGCTATTAAAGTCAATGTAAAAAAATTGCTATTCGACGAGTTCAACACGGTCAAAAATTCCTAGATGATAACAATATATTATATTACGCAAGAAAACCAAATAGTCACACAGGAAATTCGGACATAGACCAACTTAATAAGGGGATAGGGCTGAAACAGGCAGTCATAACACTCTAAAAATTAATGCTTGGGATGATTATGTACAAAATAAATTTTTTTATAGGGTCATTTAGAGGCAAAGGGGGAGGAGGGGGTAGGGCAGAAACAGGCAGTCATAAAACTCTTAAATTAAATGCATGGGATAATTGTATCCAACATAAAATTTCTTTTTGGTAGGGTCATTTAGGGGGCAAAGGGGGAGAAGGTGGTAGGACAGAAATCAGCAGCCATAAAACTCTAAAAACCAATGCTTGGGATAATTGTATACAAAATTAATTTTTTTTTTGTATGGTCATTTAGGGGGTGACGGGGGAGGAGGGTGTAGGGCAGAGTAGTACCAGATAACGTCTCAGCTTCGTCATTAAAGCTTAAAAATGTTATTTTTAAGGAATTTATGCTTAAGTAAAACGATTTGTTAAATTTTTATGCTATTTTTTCATATAATAACGCCCACTAAAGTGGGCGGGGACCAAAAATAATTTTTATTTTATGGGTGCAAGTTTAAGGCGTTGGACCGTATTTGACATAACAATATATCATTTGCTTAACAAAATAACCAAAAAACTTTAAAAATAATGTTGTTTTTTCTGGGTTGGTTTAGTTCTTCTTAGGGGAACTTTTTTCCCTCTTGCCCGATTTAGCCCATCTCCGAACTTAACCTGCTCTAAGCTTCAAAATGTATTTATACCAAAGTTCAAGAGTCTAGCTCTTTTCGTTTGGACTGAATCGTGATTTCCACAGACGGACGGACGGACATGCTCAGATCGTCTTAGATTTCATCACTGATCAAGAATTTATATACTTTATGGGGTCTGAGATGGATATTTCGATGCGTTACAAACGGAATGACAAAGTGAATATACCCTCCAAATTCTATTTTGGAGGGTATAAAAAAAGAAAACGAAAAAAGAGAGGAATATATCGATAACAGAAGAGAGGGCAATATAAAAAACTATAGAAGTTTACGACATAAGGAAGTACCAAAGTATAAAAAACAAACACTAGATAGAATACATTCTACTAAGATCAAACGTTCTTTTAAATTTTCTGAAATTTATATGGATAATAATTGCCCTGAAGATCATCCCAACGATTAAAGGTACACTTGAGATAATTAGAATTAGACCATTGGAAATAATTAATCAAACCATTACTGTACTTCATTTATTAGACACTAATAAATATTATAATATAATAGAAGATATAGAATAAAAAATAACAAATTTACCCCCAAATGGTCTTATCGAAAGTCAAAAACAAAGACTAAAAACTAAAACTAAATCAATTAGCCGCCGAAACTCCACTTACATGATGAAGAGAGGATTACTAAATATTATTGGCTCAGCACCAGCGTTGCCATAACTTTTTCAAAAAAAACTGCAACTTTAGAAAAAAAAACTGGTTTTCACGTAAAAAAACTGCACATAAAAAATTCACAAAAAAATATAGTTTTTTTTCATATTTTTTTATTAAAACCAAAACATAACACAACAAATTAAATATGATATACATCTACATATAACAAAGCAATTCATTTTAATAAAAAATATATAGGTACATAGGGTTTAAATAAACAAAAAGAGTTCATTATTATTCAGATATAATACTGCCTGTTTCAGAATCTCGACAAGTCGATGTCGTTCTCATATTTATATTGAAACCAATAATTAAAAATTTAAATTTGTTTGTATGTACATAGAAAAACACAAGGCATATCTATCTAACAGGTACAACCATTTCTACAAAAATAGAACACTTATTGTAGAAACTACCTTAACAGTTGCAAAAATCGTTAAACGACACTACTAAGTTTGACGTTTTATCAGTTTAGGCTAGTGAGCTCGTGCTCCCACCTGCAATATACACCTTGGTAAAATTCAACTTGCTTTGTGGTCAGGGGTGCAAAAAGATGTATGTGATAATTACATACTCGTATAAAAAAGTATAGTTAAACCTTGCCACTGTTATATTAAGCAAATGGGGTAAAATTATGGTTTCAGAAATTGGAATTAAAATAACAAAATTAAGAGTAAAAAAGTAAAATGTAAAAACTGCAAAATCTGCACAATTTACAGAAAAACTGGTTTTTAAAGAAAAAAACTGCAAAACTGCTCAATGCTTGGAAAAACTGTCAAATGCAGATAAATCTGCACATTTGGCAACGCTGCTCAGCACAGAAATGTTTGTTTGGTACTATGGATAACGAAGATAGAAATTACATTTGGGTTAATTTAAATTTATTATCCGAAAATAAACACTATGCGATAGAAAGCCTCAACCAAGTCATAATAAATTACCATTTTTAGAAGAGTATTAATTTGCTTCAGTCCACTAAGCAATCATACTATGTTCATACATACGTTTTTAATTGAAACAATATTCAGTTAAGTGACAATTGTTAAATTAATAAAATTGTTTTAGCCGCTTGAGCGACTGTATGTTTAGACTTTATTTATTTTACTGCTGTTGAAAACTATACTTAACAATAATATACTTATTCTAGACTTAAATTATAAGTGAGAACATGCTTGTTCAGCAGTTCCCACAGGTAAGGTAGTTTGCGTGGACAATTAACTCAGACGGAGTGTTGAAGGTATGTTAACTGCGGGTAGTCAAACACACTACACCTCCCTTTTTCACAAAAAATAAACGAGAAAAAAAATTGATATGAATACATCCCTTTTTCAGGATAATTTTGTTATTATTATTATTATAATTATTTTTTGTTTGTTTTTTTTTTCTATTAAATTTTATAATTAATAATTAAGACTAACTTAATACTTAAGACTATTCGCATGTACAAAAATATATCAGAAAATAGTAAACATTAAAATTTTTGTTTATAAAAAAACATATTATTATTATTATTATTTATATAATATATATTATTTATTTTTTCAATGATGAAAAAAACATATATACATATATATAAAAATATATATACTCGTAAAGACAAATATGAAGTATGAATAGTGACGTACAAAACGTGTAGTACAATTTAGCTATTAAAGACTTTAAGTCTATTTTTATGTACCCATGATGTTGTACCATTATCGCTTGACACCAATGCATTAATTCTATTATCTAATTCTACAACTTTAAAAGTCCCCTCATAAATTTTGTCTAGCTTCTGTCCTTTTTCGTTACTGACTAGGACTAGGTCATTTTCTTTAATGTCTATTGGAAAGGATTTAAGCTTTGATTGTTTTCTTCTCAACAGTTTTGCCCTTCCAAGAAAATCTCCTGCTCTTCTATGTGCTATTTCCAATCCGAATTTAACTTCTTTATGGTAGGAGCCTACATTATATACTGGGTCTATACGATTCCTGTTCACGAAATCTAACACCGGTGGAGTCTTCCCGAAGACTAATTCAAACGGTCAGTATTCGTGTACCACCGATGGTGTAGTATTGTAGCAGTATGCAAAAAATTTTAGCCATGTATTCCAATCCGATTTATCCGTCGAGACATATGTTCTCAAATACTCGTTCAAAGTTCTATGGGATCTGTCGATAGCTCCTAAAGTTTAATGTTGATATGGAGTAGAGAGTAGTTTTTCCACTTTCATAACAGTGCACAATTCATGCAAGAGTTGGTTCATATAAACCGTTCCCATATTAATGAGTATTTTTGACGTTGGAATATATATCAGAACAAATTCTTCGAATATTGCTTTTGCAACACTCTTTGCGGATTTGTTTTGTATTGGTACCGCTATTAAATACTTCGTTAAGTCACAAATTATTGTCACTACATATTCATGGCCCGAGTCAGATTTCGGTAAGGGACAAACCGTGTCAATCACTACTATATCGAACGCTTTTGTTGGGGTTGCAGTCATAATGAAAGGCTTTTTTGTTTTAATGGTTGATTTAGATTTCTGACATTTTTCACAACGTTTAACGTAACGTGAGATGTCTCTTGTCATGTTTCGCCAGTGACATCTTCTTTTTATTTTCTTTAGCAAACGAGTTGTTCCTGGATGTCCACCCCATACCGGATCATCGTGATATTTCTGTATTATGTTTTCTCTGTCGGACTTCGACGCGATTTTTGTTAGCGTGGGTGCGAGTGCTATATATATATTTTCTAATATTCTATTACCGGTATTCTTAAATTCATTTATGTTCACTGTTTGGAACAAATTATCTCCAATTGATAATTGTAATCTCGAAAAGCCCATTTTACTAGCTACTTTTTCAGGCTGTGAAAATAATTAATCTAAATAAATTTTTCCATTAATAATTGGGTTTCGTGATTCATAAAGTTTATTTTTCCCACGATGAATAATAAATTTGTTATTTGAAAAATATAATCTTGGTGCTTTAGCGAACTCAAATGTATTGATTGGTTCAAAAACACGTAACATTTCTGATAGGGTGTTATAATTTTGTGGCGCGACAGCACATGCTTCGCTTTCATTGGCACGTTCTTGTAGCCTTGTTGTCACTTTAAATATCATGTTTGTTTTTTGTATGTCGGAGAATTCTATGCGAGGCAAGCGTCCGCAACAACAATTCTCTCTTCCCCTGATGTAATCGACTGCAAAGTCGTATTCTTCCAAATCCAACCTTATGCGAGTAAGCTTGGATGATGGGTTTTTCATAGAAAAAAGGTATGTTAGAGGTCTATGATCGCTTCTAACTATGAATTTTTTGCCATATACGTACGGCCTGATATATTGAATTGCCCAATGGATAGCAGTTAACTCCTGTTCTATTGTTGATTTGTTTGTTTCGCCTCTTGTAAATGCTCTACATGCGTATGCTATTGGTAATTGTATGCCCTGATACTCTTGACTTAAAATGGCACCACATTCGTGCTTACTTGCATCCGTGGTTATGAAAAATTCCCTAGCAAAGTCCGGATATTGTAGTATTTTTGGGGTTAGTAGTTGGTTCTTTAGGTATTGGAAAGCATCTTCACAATCCTTAGACCATTCAAAAGGGACATTTTTTTCTAGAAAGTCGACATAAATGACGTGATGATTCTGAAGCGTTTAGCTTCGTACCGTTCTTTGGAGTAGGGTAATTGTTTATTATAGAATATTTAGTATCATCAGGCAATATTCCCTTGTCCGTACACTTGTGCCCTAAGAATATTATTTCATTGTTGAAAAATGTGCATTTATCCGGGTTCAACTTTAAGTTATATTTTCGGCAGATGCAAAAAACGTCCTTTATGTTCTGCAACATGTGAATAATAGAGCAGCCAATAATGATTAAATCTTCCATATACAAGAACGCCTGATCTGGTTTTAGTCCAGAGAACGCCAAGGACATCATTCTCTGAAAATAATTTGGAGCTACTTTAATTCCATATGGTAGTCTTTCGAAACGAAAACAGCCCTGTTCAGCAGAGAAAGTAGTTATATCTCTGGAATTTTCTTCTAATTCAACCTGATGGAAACTGGATATTAAATCTAGACTTTAAAAACACTTTCTCTACCCAGTTGGTCTAAGATATCATCTATACGCGGTAGAAGAAATTTATCAGCTACTAGCTTTTTATTTATGGCCCTATAGTCAATTACTAATCTCCATCTCTTTTCGTTCGAGCCTAGTAAGGATTTTTTGGGGACCAATAGGATTGGACTATTGTAACTAGATACTGAGGGTTCAATTATATCATCCTCAATCAACTTATGTACCTGTTTATTAACTTCATTCTTGTGTGAATGCGGGATTCTATAATTTTAAATTTCTGTTTATAAAAATTATTTACTTTACTTTTTCCGTTTCTAACCCAAAGATGTCTATAAATTCTGTACAAAGTGTATTTAGTTCTTTACTGACAAATTCTGGAAAATGATTTGCAAGTTTCTTAAATTTTTCCTTTTTATTATTGGCATTGTTCTCCATTTTAACCATATTTTAATTGTCAAGACTTTCTGTTTTTATTTTAAAATTGTTTATGAGTAAACTTTTGTCTGTTGTATTTAGAAAACGAACCAATGGTTGAACGTTTGATGTTATGGTGTTTGCAATGTAAACGCCATATTGAATAGTCTGTTGTGGAACAAGAACTGTTCTTCTGTTGACTGGACATTAATTAATCTTACGACTTCCGATTGAGCAGGTAGCATTATAGAATTTTCTTCCGGTGCATTTTTTAGTGGAATTGCGATATCTGTATCAAAATGATCTGGTCTCAGTATGATTAAATCTTGGTTTTGCTGATAGTCTAGGCTACAGTTATAGTTTCTTATGAAATCTAGTCCTATAATTCCATCTGCTGGAATTGGGAAGTTATTCTCAACGACATGGAATTCATGCCCTATAAGAATATCTTCAACTATTAAGTCAGTGTAGACTTTGCCTATTGTAGTTGTAGTTCCTTCACCGACACCGATAAGGTTAGTAGTTGCTTGAGTATCTACTTGTTCTTTTCGAACTTTGTTAATTTTTATAACTGAAACATCCTGAAACAAGAAAAGTCGACTTTCCATTAAAATGGGATGTTCTACAACTAAGCTGTAGAAACTGACATTTATATTGTATATTTTCTTAATTAATTTACATTCAGGGGTCCTTCCAAGTTTCCCGAACTATCTTCGGTAATATAATGCACATTATGATTGTATGGTCTACCATTACCACGACCTCTGCCACGGCTACTGCCGTTAAAATTATTATTACGATAACTATTTTGATAATTGTAATAGCGTTTCTGCCGTTGTTATTGTTGTTGTTATTATTAGCAGCGTTATAGCGCCTTTGGTTATATTCTCGACCTCGAGATACATTTATTTTTTTTCTTTGCTTTCTATTCACGAAAAGTACAGAATTTGGCTGACTATTCTCTTCATTGCAGCTACTAACAAATTTTGCAATTACCTCATTCATGTTCCCGAAAATTCCTAACTCCATTATTAACTTTACCTTCTCATTTGCAGAATTTTTTGTTATGGCTCTTTCTGCAGCTTGCGTAGAATATTTTGAAGCCAATTGATGCGATATTCCATCAGAAATATGTGCGTTTTCCAAAGATTTGGATAACATTTCGATTTCTGAGGCATAGGAGTTAGCTGTTTTACCACCTTGGCGAACATTTAGGAGTTTTGCTGATATAAGTCAACAGAATCGCCTTTAACGGAATCTTTCAGATTTGTTATTATAGATTCAATGGTGTTTTATGTTGATATTAAGTTTCGGGCTGTGCCCTTTTATTTTGCTTTTATTAGATTGATCGCTACTGTTTCATGGGATTCTTTTATTAGATCTACAAGATTCACAGCGTCAATGAATCGAACGAGGTTTTCTTCAAACTCAGGAATTAGTTTGGCGGCAGTACCCAGCAATTCAATTACCGTTTGGGGCATTTTAATTGCGTCCTTAGAAACTAAAACTATTTTTCCATGGATTGAAAAAGGTATGTTTAATTCTATTCCTTTCTTTTGGGTAGCTTGTAAAAATTTTTCCCTAACGTCAGCTTAGAATGCTTCGGCCGCTACTTTGTTCCCGAAGTCAATTGTGAGTAATTTACGTTTAGAAATACC
Organism: Linnaemya tessellans; assembly: GCA_951800035.1. Lineage (NCBI taxonomy): Eukaryota > Metazoa > Arthropoda > Insecta > Diptera > Tachinidae > Linnaemya > Linnaemya tessellans. The sequence goes on from OX637534.1 coordinate 46,913,524, forward strand.
CTTATTTTCTCTAGACTTTCTACAAGTACATCTAAATGTTCTTGAATTGTCTCTCCTTTTGTTTCCCTGTTATTATTCAGGCATTTATAGGATCTGTCAAAAAGTTCCTTCAGTATTCTTATTTTCTTTAATATATCCTGCCAGTCCATGTTATATTACTAAAAAATTTTATAATAATAAAATTGTTTTGCCCTTGTGAGCACATTTCTTTTATTTATTAAAATAAAATGAATAGCATGGCATTATTAAATTTTGTCCAAGTCGTTCCCTCGACTTGCGTATCTTTTTTCATCCCCCTCTCTTATGCAAGAGGCACATGTTTATCAATAAATTTACAGTATTTACTATAAGAAGCAACAATAAAATTAACCGTAAGCCATTGATTTGCGTGTTGTGGTCTACCACTTCAATGTTATTGATAACGTTGGCATTTGGGTTCTCTATTTTAGACAGTGGTTTGCCCATTGTAATAATTTTATATATAAATTATGTATGAATTTTTATTAGTCGAACTTTTTTTAACAATTTTATATATATATATATATATATATATATATATATATATATATATTATTTTTGCATTTTGAATAAAGTTGAAAAGAGACGACTATGAAAAGCCCTATGAGAACCATTAAGAAGTTAGAACCTATGAAAATTTAACCCTTACGAGAGATGTCTTTTACGTTTTTAATATTGCCTAAATGAAGGTGATGGAGATACTGTAGATTTAGCCTGACTTTATTTTCAGTCACATTATTTTTTATTACTGGTGGGAGTATTTGAAAAGATGTTGTTTGCCAGTTCGAATAGCTGACGTTATTTACTGTAATTGTTTCGTTAAAAAAGTTTATAACAAAAGTGCCATCAAGCTCTTGGGACCTATTACTGTAAGTTAAATTTCCTATGAAATTAGTTACAAAAGGCGTTCCCTCTAGTACAAGTTCTGCCACATGTTGTTCTTCGATCTGGTATTCGCATGATGCTGTTTCGCCTTCGAGTATCCTCACAATACAGTTGCCATTACTTAATTTTTCTACTTGATTTTGTTTGCATATTGTAACGCCGTTGATTTCCAAACATTTTCCGACTATGCCATATTTTTCCTTGTGGGAAATTAGTACATTTTTATATTTAAGAAAAATTCTCTTTCCATTTTTTATTGTTGATCGTAGGACAATGTTGTTAAAAAGGGTATCTTCAGTTTGCAGAATAGAAATAATGTATAACAAAAGTGAGTCCTTTATAACCATTGAGGGTTCTGCAAATTGCAGGGCTTCGAGCTCATTTTTGTAAGGGAGTGTATTCGTGTGTGACAAGATATTCAGAATATCGTCTTTGTTTAGCAAATGCGAATGTACTATACCTTTTTTGGCCACCTGACTTGCCATTACTATCTGGGCTATTTCTTCCTTTATTAATCCGAGTTTGTTATAGAGTGTTTGCGAGTGGCTTAGTGTATTATCGTTATGGGATTCTGCAACTATTCTATTGTAATTATCTAAAAGGTTATTCGTAGTTTTGATTAAGTATTTATTTACAGAATACTGCTTATTGTTGTTTTCAATAAAATCAGTAGTTTTCTCCAAAATTTTGTCCCAATCAGTAGCGTCAGGATTTCCCGCTATCCATTTCCACGCGGATCCTATCCAGTTAATTGAACGTTTATTTTTTGACGAGTTTTTCGTCCTGAGTTGATCCAGTAGATTTTCTATTTGTGCGAGTTGGTGTTCCATTTGTAGTCCTAGTGATCCAGTTTTCTTAGATTGAAGGTGAATTATGGGTCTTATTTCTGCAACAGCCTGCTCGTATTCCTTTAGATCGATTGTGTGAATTACACTATAGTTTCCTTTGCTTAATTTCCCAGTACCCTGCTTAATTGTATCAAGTGGATTGTTGTATTGATAAATGTTAACCGTTGCATGTGTCCAGTCGATCAGAAGCCTGCAAAAAAATTATTGGTTTTTTAGATCGGACTTGTGAATTCTTTTGTTATTAGTTGTTGTAATTGTGACGGTACAGTTTGCTTTGTAAAAATAGGTTTATCTTTGCCTTTTATTTGTCTATCTTTCTTAAAGACAATGTCTCCTTGGCTGTATGTTCTAGGCTTTTGCTTCTTTGCGTTTTCTCTATATAATTTAATTTTTTGGTTCCTAGCAATTTCATTGCGTAAGTCGTTGTTTACTATTGCTTTAAAATCGCTTAATTTTTGGTAAGTAATTCTTTCAGTTCGCCCGAAAAATATGTCCGCTGGTTTCCTCTTAGTGACAAAATGAACTGTATTGTTGTACCTATCAACTGTTATGTTTATTAATTCTTTGAATGTAAAATCCGGAAATTCTTCTTTTAGACATCTGAGCATTTCAACAATTGTTGAATGGATTCTTTCTATAGTTCCATTCACCTCACTCTTTTGAGGTGGTGCAAAATATGTCTTGATTCCAAGTCCTTCGATGTAATTTAACACTATCGGGCTTTTAAAACTGCTTTCGTTGTCCATTACTATTGTGTTTGGTGCAGAAAAGAAATGTAGTAATTTAATAATCTTATCCCTTACATGATTTATTTTTAATATGAAAATATTTAGTGAATTTTGAAAATTTATCCACGCAGGTTATAAATTTTTCGCCTTTGATTTCTAGTATGTCGATGTGTAGAATTTCTGTAGGATATGAAGGAATTGGAGTAGGTTGTAATTCTGGATTTAGGGGTACCGGTCGTATTTGTTCTCTGCGTAATTCTGATTTTAAATTTAGAAAAGTGTTCCGTGTATACCTTTTGTAATATTGCGAGCTTTTCTTCGGGAATTTTTATGCCATTTATTACGTTTGGGTTTAATTTGCTTTTTAAAGCCTGAATAAACCTTTTTTCGCTAAGGTTTCCAAGTCTTACGTAATGCCGTTGAAATTTGTCATGAGGAGCTTCCATGGAGTTTGACTTCATCCCTTTCATAAATGTTATCTGGTTTCTGTAAACATTTATCGGAGATTCACAATGGTGTATTAGCACTGCACCATCCTCTTCAGCGCTATACTGAGAGCAATCGTCAGTTGATGAAAGTGTATTTATTTCCGTTGGCAAGCGTGATAGAGCATCAGCAACAACATTTGTTTTGCCTGGCTTATATATCAGTTTATAATTGTATTCCTCTATCCTGGCCTTCCACCTTTTGAGTTTTGCGTTATTGTTGGCATTGCTTAATGCAAAAGTGAGCGGCTGGTGATCGGTAAGAATTTTTACTTCCCTAGCTCCATATAAGTAAGAACGAAGTTTGTCAAGAGACCAAACTATAGCCAGCATCTCTTTCTTTATTGTGGAATAGTTTTCGTCGGATTTTTTAATGATCTGGACAGATATATAATCGGTCGATCTTTTCCAATCTCTCCTTGCGAGAGAACGGATGCTATTGCATAATTTGAGGCATCAGTAGTCAAAATAAAGGGCTTCTCAAAATTAGGGTATGCCAAAATTTCTGATGACATCAGTAGTTCTTTTAAATTCCTAAATGACTTTATGGCATTATCGTCCGAGCTAATGTTTACGCGTTTGGATTGGTTTGCCATAATTTGAGCATTTATTCCACGAGTTAGGTTTGTCAAAGGTGTTGCTACGGCAGCAAAATCCGTTTTCTCTATGTCCTTGTCCTTCATCCTAATTTGGTGAAATCCAGATATCAAGTCTAAGGTCGTAAAAAACTTACATTCTCCGAGACTAGAAAGCGTGGTGTTAATATCCGGTATCGGATAGGCATCGGCAATGGTTACTGCATTGACTCGTTTAAAATCAATCACAACTCTGCACTGCTTTTCGCCATTTGGTTTAGGCTTTTTTGCAACAATCCAAAGAAGTGAATTATAAGGGCTTTTGGACGGTCTAATTATTCCATTTTCTAGCATTTGGTTGATTTGACTTTCCACTTCGGACTTTAAACGATAAGGATATGATTTTGTGCAGATTGGTTCCTCAGTTGTGGTCCTAATCTCTGCACGAATGTTTGTTTCAATCACACCAATATCAGATACTGGACCAAATAATGTGCGGTGTTCGTTTATTAAATTCTCTACTTCTCTAGAAATGTTCGATTTAAGTTTAATACTAGAGCCATTGTAAAGCCTCAGCGTGTTGTTTTTCCAGTCTATTACTGCCTCTAATTGCCTTAGTGTGTCGTCACCAATGATTCCATCGAAAGACTTTAATCCAGAGAGGACAAAGAAAACCAAATTCTTGTTTATACCGAGTGTTTTAAAAAAGGTGCTCTAAATTTTATGAGTAATTGGAATTTGGCCTGTTGCTGATTGTATTTTAAAAATAGATTTTACGGGTTTGGCATTTTGTAAAAATGTTTCTGAAATGCTTCGTCGATCAAGAATTTAAAAACTTTGTTGTATTTTGAGCGTGCTTCTAAGTAAGGAACGCTGGATAGGCGTCCATCGTAAAATTTAGCTCATTTAGCCCAAATTCGGTGTCTTCCTCGTAGCAGCTATCTTCTGAAAGGTCTTGATCGTCGCGTTGGTTTCCTTCACATGAAGGGTATTGCTCTTGACTGCCTATGGTTTTTGTATTAAAAACTAGCTGTTGTTTTCGTGGTATATTTGATGAATTATTACTAGAATATGGCAATTGCGATTTTTCTGGTCTATTCATATAATTTATTTGTCGAGACCTTATTGAAGGGTCTATTTCCATTGGTATTGGTGGTTTTGGTTGAGTAGGCCTAGGAGGTAGCATATTTTGTAAATGAGGCTGCACAGGCGTATTGTAGATTCGTACTCTTTCATGAACATTTAGTGGTGCTTGTGGCTTACTGAAATTTGTATTTCTAGACATTTGATTGATTGGCGTGGTGACGCTATTAAAATATCGTGGGTGAATAGTGTTATTTCTAAAATTTAAATTTTGAAATTCAAGACAAGAAGTTTAAGCTTCAGGCAAGGTTCTAGGTTTTTCAATAGTTATCATTCGAGAAACATCCCCATTTATACCTCGTATAAAAACATCTAAAGCCCTGTTTCTTTAACAAGATATTAAGGTCTCAATTGTTTCTACTGAGTAGTTATCTGTCTTCAACTTATTTATAATAAGTGAAAGCTGGTGATTTACCCTAGCATAAAATTCGTCTACAGTTTGATTTTTTGACGCATACTACTGAGCTCGTATTCTAATGTTTGGATGTCATTTTTGTCTGCATAATGCAGAGACAAAAAATTTTTTATTTTGTCCCAGCTTTCATCAAATATGTTATATGAGATGAGGGCTGTGTCAGCTGGTCCCCTGATTTTTTGCCTAATATGTTGCAATTTTGCTCTATATATTGGTTTTTCCCTTACAATCTCTTAGTCTTTTAAACTAGATTCCACTCTATGAACCCAGAAAATATATTGGACAGGGTTACCCTCGAAAATTTTTAAATCCCTTACGCAGTCTGAGAGTATACGTACATCATCTAAGTCTTTAGCGGTTTTGGGTAAGGCAAGATTTGATTCTTCAGTGGTAGGATTACCTATCTTAATTTCTAATTCCATTATCTTCTGTTCCCAGTTAATCATCCCATTATTTAACTGTTTTCTCTGCTCTATTTGTGCGTTTAGTGCACCAGTTAGTTGCGTAATTGCCTCTTTAATTTGTTCCATTATGTGTGTGTGTGTGTGTTTGTAATTTTTACTAAAAATATTTTTATGTTGCAAGTTTAATATATTTCACAGTTAAGGAATAAATAATATGTTTTTTCAGAAATATATAAGACTTTAAAAAATGATTCTTTACTTTCACAATAATTTGATATATTCTTAATAAAATACGGGAGTTTTATAATTAACTTACAATAGAAAGATCAGCATGCTGCTTGTACGGTCCGTATTCATCCTGTTTGAAGTTGAAGATCTACTAAGGTACGGCTGACGTCAATAGTAACTGATTTGTTGAGTCTGTCTGGTATGCCTTTTGATGCGCATATTTAATCGTCCGTTGCTAACGAATCCTAAGACGTACTAACTCTCCTACAAATCTGTGCTAATCTGCGAAGTTCTATTAGTACAAGCTGTACAAAACTACACACGCTGGTCCAATTCAATAAGGATTCCAGCATGGTCGGAATAATATTCTCCGGGCTGATCGTACGCCCCAAACCTTCCTCTAAATACGACCTCCAGTTGCTGAATCGTGAGCAGACAAAGACGACATGCTCAGCATCCTCAACCACATTCCCACCACAATGTGGACAGAAAGGAGAGTCGTCGTGCTTAAAACGAAATAGATATGACCTAAAGCAACCATGTCCAGACAAGAACTGTGTTAGGTAATAGTTCAGATCACCATGTTTTCTAGTCAGCCATAATCTGATGTCGGGTATTAATGTATAAGTCCATCTTCCCTTTTCAGTGGTTGACCACCGTTCTTGCCATTTTTGCATACATAAATCAGAGTTATCCCTATTCATGATTTCTAAATCGATAGGGATCATACCCGCAATGATAAAAGCCGCCTCGTGCGACACTGTTCGAAATGCACTACATACTCTTAAAGCAGCTAGTCTATACACAGGGGATACCAGCCCCACATATGTGGAATATCTAAGTGAGTCTGACCATACCGGGTGTGCATATAGGATAATGCTCCTTACTACTCCAGCGAGCAGTTTCCTCTGAAGATACTTTGGCCCTCTCGTGTTTGGCATGATCCGAGATAGCGCCAAACAGGTCCCTGATGCTTTGGATGCTATATATCGCAAGTGCTCGCGAAAAGATAGCCGTGTGTCAATCATCACACCCAGATATTTCAGAAATGCCTTTGATTCTATGGAACAGGTGCCAACATTAAGGGTAATAGTTTCTCTAGCCTTACGACTACTAATCAAAACCGCTTCGGTTTTATGATCAGCTAGAGTCAATCCCATTGCAGTGATCCAGGACTTTACTAATTATACGCTGGCATTTCCAATGGTTTCTGCCTCCAGCAATTCCTTAGCTTCACACACCAGCGCTATATCGTCTGCGAATCCCACAATCTGTACTCTCTCAGGTAACCTCAACCTTAGTACTCCATCATACATTACGTTCCACAACAATGGTCCAAGTATCGATCCTTGGGGAACACCACCACTAATCCTACGTTTCCTTATACCCGCATCTGTACTATAGATCAATTCCCTATACCGGAAATAATCCTGCACTATCCCTATCAGATATTTTGGGATGTCCAATCTAGTTAGAGCATCAACAATATGCACCCAGCTCGCTGTGTTGAACGCGTTCTTCACATCCAGCGTCACAACTACACAGTACTCCTTTGTGCCATTCCTCCAACTCCTGCCATAGATAGTCCGTGCAGCAGTTTCTACTACCACGTTTATAGCATCCACTGTTGACCTCGCCCTCCTGAAGCCAAATTGGTTGTCTGATAGACCATTTCTGTCTTCAACGCAATTCCCAAGTCTTCGGCAGATCACACCCTCTAGCAACTTCAAACATGTATCTATTATACACAGTGGCCTATAAGATGAGGGATCATCTAGGGGTTTATTGGCTTTTGGTATTAATACCAACTTCTGCCTCTTCCATCTTGTTGGAAAAATTACCCTACCTAAGCATGTATTCACCATTCTTAAGAACTGCTCGGGACAAAGCCTGACGGCCTCCTTTAATACTATATTTGGAATGCAGTCGAGTCCAGGTGCCTTCTTGTCTCTAAACCTAGAGACAACGTCCTCCCAAGGTGGTGCGTCCTGCTGGGGAAAGAGATGGTCTACAATTTCCTCCAGGATTGGCCCCTCACTCGGTTGCAACGGGGTCAGGCATTTAAGTTTTTTGGTGACCAACTTATATGCGAGACCCCAAGGATTATCATCCACCTCATCACAGATATTAAGAAAACACTGCCGCTTGTTCCTACGAATTGCATCCTTTAGGGCCTTCCTCCTATTCCTGTAATTCTGTTGGTATACGCTATTCTCTAACCTACCTCGAGTTCTTGTATACTGCCTTCTGACACGTATACACTCCGCCCTCAAGCCGGCAATATCATTCCACCAATAAACCGGTGGCCCCTTTCGGATCTTTTCCGCCTCACCATAGATGCATCGCACGACCGCGTGATATGGTTTACCAATTGTTCTGCCATATCCTCAGCTGAACCATTTAATTCCATACCCTCCATACAGATGGCAAAAATATCCTTATCAAAGGTATTCACTTTCCATCCCGACAAACCTTGTGCACGGGGAGTCACATGCCGTATACCATCCTGTATATCCATAATAATGGCACTGTGATCGCTGTGAGTATAAACATCAGATACTCTCCAGTTTACACGGTTTATAATGGTATCGCTGGCAAACGTAATATCAATAATTGAACCACCATTTCCTCCTCTAAATGTTTCCTCATCTCCAGAATTCAAGAGCACAACATTCAGCGCAGAAAGGGGCTCTAATAGCATCCTTCCCCTTGCATTCATCAAGGGGCAGCCCCATTCAACAGCCCACGCATTGAAATCCCCTGCTATTATAACAGGTCCCCTGGCTGCAGCGTCCATCACTATGTTGTCTATAATAACACGAAAGTCATCAATAGAATACCTAGGAGGAACATAACAGCTGTACAAACATATGCCGGAAACAGTGGCCCGCGTGTACCCACATTGCGGTGATAACCTCTCCCTCAATATCAAAGAACCGGTAGTCCATATAGCTGCTGTATCTGTATCATCAGTAACCCAACTTGCAGATACAATCTTCTTATATGGCTCGCTGAGTACAGCAACGTCTACCTTTAAATCTCGTACGGTTTGCCTAAGCAACTCCTGTGCTGCTTGGCAATGATTGAGATTTAGCTGTTATATGCGCATCCTGATTATTAAGTACTGTTTAACCCTTAAGCTTTTGTAGCGCCCTCTTGAAGTACGGGCAAACTACGCATCCGGTGACATGGTCACCATTAGTACTTCCACCCTTTCTACAGAGCATGCACGAAGGTCTGTTGGAACATGTTGCAATCTTGTGGCCAGCTTCCCCACAACGCAAGCAATTTCCGGATAGATCCTGGCCGCTACAATTCGTCGCCCTATGTCCAAAATCGAGACAGTTGTAGCACCTCTTCGGTGCTATCTTTTCCCGTATTCGACACACGACCCAGCCGATGTGTATCTTGGACATCTCTAGAAGACCTCTAGCTAGAGGAGCACTCAGGCCAATCGTGGCAGTTTGTGTTCCCCCATACGCTCTCCTAAGTGATTTAATTGCAGTCAACTGCAGTACCTTAAAATCGTTGGATTTACTAACCATGGCGTCATAGATGTCCTCCTTGGAAGTCACCTCATCTATGTCCCTAATTTCAATCCTAACCTCTTGAGATAGTGCCCGTACTTCGGCAGTTTCACCCAGTACCGAGTCCACCTCCGACCTGAACACACCTATGTTCTGGTGAGTGGGTTTAGTGAGCTCCAGTAGCAGCTCACCCCTCCCAGTCTTCCGAATGCCCTTCACATTCTCCCCCAGATTACTAAGTTTAGGGTCCTTCTTCACTTGCCTGAGAATCTCAGCATAGGAAGCGTTCCCAAATGTTTTAATAACCAGGGCATCCGAACGTGACCCCTGCTTACTCCTAATCCTATTTCTATTCACTTCCCTGGGACGGACCTTTATCCACCCAGGTTCCTTAGTGCCTGGGTTCGGCAAAGCAGCACCGTTCGCTGCCGCCGATCCCACACAGCTACCTTCACTACTCCTGATAGCATCTACTGCATCCTTCCTCTTCTTCTTAGCCCTATTCCCCTTTGGCCCAAGAGTACTTTCGTCTCTCCTACGTTTCGGGGTCGCACCGGCAGGGACAGGAGGAGATGGTCTTACCATAACCCCTGTCTGCGTCTGCTTATTGCAGTGCACCTTGAGCTGACCAGTTCCACTGCTCAGCTCATCTGCCACCTGCATATACAATGCCTGTATTTCTCGAGACATCGATACTATATCCTTGTGGACATTCGATCTTGTCTTGAGAAAGTCTAATAGCTTTGCTATCCTCTCTCCTAGTTTTTCAACCTTGCATTTTGGTTCCTGACCACCACCATCTGTGGTGCCAAAACCTCCCCTATGCGGCGTGTTCACCGCCGTAGGGGGCGATCTCGCGATCACCGGCCTCTTCAGGAATGGATTCTCAATTTCGCCATTTCCTGAGCTTTCCGCTTTCGCTTATAAATTATTTCTATTGTTCTTCATTCAATTGGGTCCAAACTCGCAGCCGCTGTCTCCGTTCATTGTGCAGTCACGTTTAGATCCCATGGGTGTCTTTGCAAGCAGTGAGGTCCATGCGAGGGTTGACGAAGAGATCTTATGGATCAATCCGCCAGAGCCAGATCCGTGCTAACCGGGAATTAACATCCGAACGAACTTCAAACGTACTTTGAGACTTGCCAAGTTTTTATAGGACGGAGGCAGTTGTGGCATTAGCCTGAGAGCCATTTCTGTACAAATTCACTCATACATACTTAAGTCCCAGAATACTACATCTACCAGCCCAGGGTTCTACCATTTCAAATCGTTCTCCCAGGAATGCCATAATTAAGACCGTACTGGACTTGATCTAAATGCCAGGGACTTCAAAGCCCCATCTCAGTGTGCCAAATAAAGGGCCACACTGAATAACAGGTCTTCTTGGGGCATCTTTGTTCAAGCCCTCCAACCCGTTATAATAACTCAGGGCCGATATATATATATATATATATATATATATATATATACATATATATATACATATATATATATATATATATATATATATATATATACATATGTTATTTTTTATGTGTTTTTGGATATAACATAAACAAAATTGCAACTTATTACTTGAAGTAAGGTTAATTGGAATAAATTATTTCATTACACCACTGGAGGGACTCGTAAGTATCGCAGAAGGTTTGTTTTATTTGAATTATTCTAGTTGAAGTTTTGTTTTCAAAAGCAATATTATAATAATAAATAAATACTGCACGTGTGTTTGTTCTGCTCCAGCAACATTACTTCTCGGGGTTGACCAGATAGCTTCCACTTTTTAAGTGACAAATCACTGAAGTTTAGTTGAAAAAGATGTTAAGCATACAATAACACAGCCCGACAAAATTAAAAAATATGTTTGCTTCTTTGAATTCATCAACTGATTCTAGTTAATTTGGGTGCGCTGAATTCAAATTTGTAATCAGTTTGTCTCTATAAGCTCTAGTTTTCATGATATAGCTTTTTTATAACCTCCACTTAGGACCTCCAATTATGACCGTCTGTCCGTCTGTCAAAAAAAATTTTTTATCCAAATTTTTTATTTACTGTTATAGTTATTGCCAAAAAAATGTCCCCAAAAAAAATGTTTACCTTAAAAATTTTTTACCTAAAATTTTTTTTAATCCAAATATTTTTTTCGTTTGTAAAGTATATTTTACCTTCCAGTCAACTGATAGGTATCAAATCGGTTCGCTTAAGATGTGCTTTTTTGCTGAATTCGGTTAATTTAACTTAGTACTCATTTAGTGGAGGGTATATAAAATTCGGTACAAGCAGTTTCCGAAAATATTATTTTTTGTGTAATTGCAAGCAGATTAACGGGAATTTTATTTGTACAATATTATTGAGAACGTTATTTTTTCTTGTTGCACTCCAATTGCATATCGAAAGTTAGTTGCTTGTAAGAAGTGGTTTATTGCAGTTGGCAAAGTTTATTAAAAAAGTGTTGACCTAAATAGAAATGACTTCCAATAGAAGACGGTGTAAAAATGACGCTGACGCATTTTGTTATATAGTATTTGTGGAGAATACACCTTTAAAGAAAACATAAGACCTATTTCGAAATGTGTTAAAAAATCGTATTTAGATTACTTTGGAGTTGATTTTGGTGACCAAGACAAAAGCTGGGTTCCACACATTGTGTGCAATACTTGCTGTGTAAATTTGCGACAGTGGACTCAAGGAAAACGAAATAGGCTTAAGTTTGGTGTGCCGATGGTTTGGAGAGAGGCCAGAAATCATTTGGACGACTGTTACTTCAGTATAGTTAGTATTGCTGGTATTAATAGGAAAAATCGAAATAAATGGCAGTATCCCGATTTACCGTGTTCGGAGTTTGAACATAATACCGCTAATGATCTAAGTGATTGCGACAGTGTTTTCGAAGACACAGAAACTATTCCTCAACGTTTTAATCAATGCGAGTTGAATAATTTAATTGGAGATTTGGCCTTATCAAAAGAAGCATCTGAAGTGTTAGCTTCGAGGTTAAATGATAAGAAATTGTTAGAACGTGGAACAAAATTAATTTATTACCGCACTAGGGATAAAGCTTTTTTAACATTTTTTACTAAGGAAGACAATCTGGTGTTTTGTAATAATGTAAATGGTCTTACGCAGGAAATGGGGTTATCCATGTATCTACCTAGCGATTGGCGTCTCTTCGTGGACAGTTCCAAGAGAAGTTTGAAGTGCGTCTTATTGCACAATGGCAATGTGTATGCATCAATTCCAATTGCGCACTCCACAACAATGAAAGAAGAATATAACAATATTGCATTAGTGATGAAAGAGATAAAATACCAAGACCACCAATGGATCATTTGTGTTGATCTTAAAATGGTCAATTTTCTTCTTGGACAACAGAGTGGTTATACTAAGTACCTTTGCTTTTTGTGTCTCTGCGATAGCAGATCCAAGCAAACACATTGGCGGCAAAAATATTGGGCTACGAGAGAAAAAATGATTGTTGGCGATAAAAATATTGTAAATGAAGCTTTAGTTTGTTAAGGCACTGAACCGCGATGGGGAATGTTTTGCAAATATTTGCAGCAAAATGCCTAATCTAAGTAGAGATAAGATTAGAGCAGGAGTTTTTGACGGTCCCCAAATAAGGCAATTTATGAATGACAACGATTTTGACAAGTCAATGACCGAAACTGAACGAAATGCGTGGGCATCATTCGTGCAAGTTATAACACATTTCTTGGGAAATAATAAAGCTCCAAATTATGTTCAAATAGTGGAGAATATGCTGGATAAGTTCAGAGAACTTGGCTTCAACATGAGTATTAAAATCCATTATTTGCACAGTCACTTCGACCCATTTCCCGAAAATTTGGGTAATTTAAGCGAAGAACAAGGAGAAAGGTTTCACCAAGATATAAAAATTATGGAGAATCGGTACCAGCGAAGGTGGGATACACATATGATGGCAGACTACTGTTGGAATTTGCAAAGAGACTCTAATCCGGCTGTTCATTCCAGATTGTCTCTTAAAAGAAGCTTTACATCCTGTAACTAGAATTATATTTATATTATATTTTTAATGCTTTGTGGGAATTTTTTTTTATTTTAATAAATCTTTTTATTTTCATTAAATTTCTAAGGAATAGTTTCACTTTTTAAATACTTAAAAAAATTTGGGAATTTGTTTTTGACAATAACAGTAAACAAAAAATTTTGATGAAAAAAAAATTTTGGGTAAAAAGTTTTTTTCCGGAAAAAATGTTTTTTTTTTTGCAACTACCATAACTGTAAATAAAAAATGTTGATGAAAACAAAATTTTTGAAAAAACTGACAGACGGGCAGACGGTCATAATTGGAGGTCATGAGTGGAGGGTATAAAAAAGCTATATCATGAAAACTAGAGCTTATAGAGACAAACTGATTACAGATTTGAATTCAGTGCACCCAAATTAACTAGAATCAGTTGATAAATTCAAAGAAGCAAATTGAGTGTTGGCCTGTATAATCGTTGATGCAAACTCGGCAACAATAGAATATCTTACGATATCGAATCGGTGGCAAATCTTTTAAGCATTCTGCTTGGATTTTTATTTTTTATTTTTACTGTTTATTGTTAATAAAATTAATTGGCCATATTTTTATTGACCTACATACACAAAAAATTTTTTTTGCACTTTAATTTAAAATTATTTGTATTAATTTGGTGAGAGTTCAGTTTTTAGACTTTACATTTAATGAAATTAATTATGACCGTATTTATTTTTGACCATACATTCACAACATTAAATTTTTTGCAGCATTTGGTATAAGATTATTTGTTTTCAATTTTTTAAAAGTTCTATTTATTAAGTTTATTTTGAATCAAATTATTTGGCAGGATCGCCATGTTAAATTAATAAAATTGTTTTAGCCGCTTGAGCGACTGTATGTTTAGACTTTATGTATTTTACTGTTGTTGAAAACTATACTTAACAATAATATACTTATTCTGGACTTAAATTAAAGCAGTTCCCACAGATAAGGTAGTTTGTGTGGACAATTAACTCAGACGGAATGTTGAGTTTCAGTTATATACTGAAGGTATGTTAACTGCGGTTAGTCAATCACACTACACAATATATTTTTGAGGTTCATACATACTCAATATTGATACGACAATTAGCATTAGACAACTGAAAAAAAATTATTTCCATTTGCACATGACTTAGCGTGGGGCTGAAATCAGGACCCTCCCCTTCATAGTCCCGTCTTCCACTACTTCAACCAACAACACTAGTCGAATTTCAACAAAGTGTATTCAATAAGTACTTTCGTTGTAAAAGCGTTCACTTTTGTAAAAGCTTTTCACTGAACACAATTCTGACCGTCTTGCAATAAAAGCTTTACTCATTATTAAAACAATAATCTCTTTATTGCCAATAAGTTAATTGAAATTTTTATATGGAAATTTAATATCAATAATGGCCTTTATTGTTATAATTTGAATATTGCGTTATATGTGACCACCATATCAGACAGAGTTGTAAATGAATCATTCTTTTTTGATTTCAATTCATTACGAATTAGCTAAATTTTGAATTAATTCTTTTCACAAAAAAAGAATTGAATGAAATTTGAATCAATTCATTTGAATTTAACAAACATGAATTGCAATTCATTTCCAATTCAAATGAATTGGGCAAAATGAATTTCAATTCATTTTTAATTCAAATGAATTGGTAAAATGAATTGCAATTCATTTCCAATTCATTTGAATTGAATTGATTTTGAGTTAATTCAAATGAGTTAGAAGAAATGAATTGCAATTTATTTCCAATTCTTTTGAATTAGTTTTGAATTAATTCAAATGAGTTAGAAAAATGAATTGCAATTCTTTTCCAATTCATTTGAATTAATTCAAATGAAGTCGGAACATGAATTTGTTATTAATTTCCAATTTATTTGAATTGAGTTGATTTTGAAAAAAAAAATCTTGTAAGCATATATAAAGAAGCATCACTCCCGTTTTGTTATCCAATACATTTTATTATATCAGACAGCATTACTCTCATTTCGGATATCACCTAGTACGAGATAATCGTCGAAAGGCATAGAAAATAATAAGAATAGAAATCCCAATGACGTGCTGTAATTAGCAGGTAACGGCAGAATATGATAAGTAGTACTTGAAGAATCAAACTCCAAAAACCAACTCATTATTATCATTAATTCAAATGAATTGGAAATGAATTCAATTCAAATAAATTGGAAATTAATTACAAATTCATGTTTCGAATCCATTTGAATTAATGCAAATGAATTGGAAATGAATTGAAATTCATTTTTCTAACTCATTTGAATTAATTCAAAAATAATTCAAAAGAATTGGAAATGAATTGCAATTCGTTTCTACTAACTCATTTGAATTAATTCAAAGTCAATTCAATTCAAATGAATTGCAATTCGTTTTACATATTCATTTCAATTAAAAATGAATTGCAATTCATTTTCCCCAATTCAAATAGACCATAAGAAAAATTTGGAAATAGCTGAAAACTTTAACACGTATTTTATTGATAGTATTAGGGAAATAAGAGACTCAATTGTAAATGTGCAATACAAAAATTTGATACCTGTGATAAACTCTCGATTTAAGTTCCGTGCAATATCTATTCTAGAATTAAAAGCAATATTAAAGAGTATAAATAACTAATATGTATTTTCTTAAAAATGAAACTCTCGTGTCGCTGGATACTTAACAACTAAACTTGTCTTTATTAAAACACATTGTATGTAACTTACGTATAGACATTGTATCAAAATGTAAATAAGAATAAAGGGAACATTGCAATAAGTATAATAAAGCTGCGAGAGGCAAAAGCCAGAGATGTGACATACATATCACTCCTCATCACTTTCGTTAGAATTCTAAATAATCTTTACTTAAGACTATGTATAAATTTCAGTAATGCAACAAATAAATACCCAATACAAAACTATATATGTATGTATGTACATAAAAATCACCAAGAAATATAATAATCGAATAATTTAATAATTAACACCAAATACAATAATAACAAACAATAAGCATAATAATTAACCTTAAATATGTATATGTGCATATTTTAAATACCTTTGCCTTCTTGATTTTCTCTTTGTCTTTTAATTCTTTCTGATCTTCTTAACTCCAGGGGGTCGATTCTGGTTCTGTGAAAACGTGAAATGAAAAGTTTTTTCAGCTTTTCATAGTAATTCTGATTCGCGTACTATGAAAAAACGTAAGGACAATAATGTGTTTTCATAATGTAAAAAACAGGCGGAATGAAACGAAATTTTTTCATATTTGCACATCAATGGTGATTCTGGTTCAATGCAACTGTGTAAACAACTGTCAAAAAGTTTTCATATGAAAAAAAAATTTTCACTTAATTTGTTATCGTGATAACAATGGAGAAGATGAAAACGCGCAACAGTTTATGGAAATACTTTTAAAAAAGTGAATTCAACTATTAAAACTTTTCATTCAACTTTTAATATTTTTCATTTAACTTTTAATGCTTTTCATTAACTTTTCTTTTATATGTATGTATATGCATTATATATATATATATATATATATATATATATATATATATATATATATATATATACATATATATGTATATATATATATATATATATATATATATATATATATATATACATATATACATATATTTTTTTTTTTTTTTATGGACGTAATGATAGCAACTATCAATAGTGGCCCCACGACAACTTCACTAGCACCACCCTGGGACAGCTTTGGCATTTCATCAGGGTGGGTAGTATTATCAGTATTATTCCTACGTCCTCCTTAGTTCCTAGGTAAGGAGGTTCGGAACTGATGCGCATATTTAATCGTCAGTAGCTAACGAATCCTAAGACGTACTAACTCTCCTACGAATCTGTGCTAATCTGCGAAGTTCTATTAGAACAAGCTGTACAAAACTACACACTCTGGTCCAATTCAATAAGGATTCCAGCATGGTCGAAATAATATTCTCCGGGCTGATCGTACGCCCCAAGCCTTCCTCTAAATACGACCTCCAGTTGCTGAATCGTGAGCAGACAAAGACGACATGCTCAGCATCCTCAACCACATTCCCACCACAGTGTGGACAGAACGGAGAGTCGTCGTGCTTAAAACGAAATAGATATGACCTAAAGCAACCATGTCCAGACAAGAACTGTGTTAGGTAATAGTTCAGATCACCATGTTTCCTAGTCAGCCATAATCTGATGTCGGGTATTAATGAATAAGTCCATCTTCCCTTTTCAGTGGCTGACCACCGTTCTTGCCATTTTTGCATACATAAATCAGAGTTATCCCTATTCATGATTTCTAAATCGATAGGGATCATACCCGCAATGATAAAAGCCGCCTCGTCCGACACTGTCCGAAATGCACTACATACTCTTAAAGCAGCTAGCCTATACACAGGGCATACCAGCCCCACATATGTGGAATATCTAAGTGAGTCTGACCATACCGGGTGTGCATATAGGATAATGCTCCTTACTACTCCAGCGAGCAGTTTCCTCTGAAGATACTTTGGCCCTCTCGTGTTTGGCATGATCCGAGATAGCGCCAAACAGGTCCCTGATGCTTTGGATGCTATATATCGCAAGTGCTCGCGAAAAGATAGCCGTGTGTCAATCATCACACCCAGATATTTCAGAAATGCCTTTGATTCTATGGAACAGGTGCCAACATTGAGGGTAATAGTTTCCCTAGCCTTACGACTACTAATCAAAACCGCTTCGGTTTTATGATCAGCTAGAGTCAATCCCATTGCAGTGATCCAGGACTTTACTAATTGTACGCTGGCATTTGCAATGGTTTCTGCCTCCAGCAATTCCTTAGCTTCACACACCAGCGCTATATCGTCTGCGAATCCCACAATCTGCACTCTCTCAGGTAACCTCAACCTTAGTACTCCATCATACATTACGTTCCACAACAATGGTCCAAGTATCGATCCTTGGGGAACACCACCACTAATCCTACGTTTCCTTATACCCGCATCTGTACTATAGATCAATTCCCTATACCGGAAATAATCCTGCACTATCCCTATCAGATATTCTGGGATGTCCAATCGAGTTAGAGCATCAACAATATGCACCCAGCTCGCTGTGTTGAACGCGTTCTTCACATCCAGCGTCACAACTACACAGTACTCCTTTGTGCCATTCCTCCAACTCCTGCCATAGATAGTCCGTGCAGCAGTTTCTACTACCACGTTTATAGCATCCACTGTTGACCTCGCCCTCCTGAAGCCAAATTGGTTGTCTGATAGACCATTTCTGTCATCAACGCAATTCGCAAGTCTTCGGCAGATCACACCCTCTAGCAACTTCCCACATGTATCTATCATACACAGTGGCCGATAAGATGAGGGATCATCTAGGGGTTTATTGGCTTTTGGTATTAATACCAACTTCTGCCTCTTCCATCTTGTTGGAAAAATTCCCCTACCTAAGCATGTATTCACCATTCTTAAGAACTGCTGGGGACAAAGCCTGACGGCTTCCTTTAATACTATATTTGGAATGCAGTCGAGTCCAGGTGCCTTCTTGTCTCTAAACCTAGAGACAACGTCCTCAATCTCAGCTATTGTAACCGGAGGAAAATTTAATGTCCCAATTGGAGGGTTGTGCTCCCAAGGTGGTGCGTCCTGCTGGGGAAAGAGATGGTCTACAATTTCCTCCAGGATTGGCCCCTCACTCGGTTGCAACGGGGTCAGGCATTTAAGTTTTTTGGTGACCAGCTTATATGCGAGACCCCAAGGATTATCATCCACCTCATCACAGATATTAAGAAAACACTGCCGCTTGCTCCTACGAATTGCATCCTTTAGGGCCTTCCTCCTATTCCTGTAATTCTCCTGGTATACGCTATTCTCTAACCTACCTCGAGTTCTTGTATACTGCCTTCTGGCACGTATACACTCCGCCCTCAAGCCGGCAATATCATCATTCCACCAATAAACCGGTGACCCCTTTACGGTTCCTTTCCGCCTCACCATAGATGCATCGCACGACCGCGTGATATGGTTTACCAATTGTTCTGCCATATCCTCAGCTGAACCATTTAATTCCATACCTTCCATACAGATGGCAAAAATATCCTTATCAAAGGTATTCACTTTCCATCCCGACAAACCTTGTGCACGGGGAGTCACATGCCGTACATCATCCTGTATATCCATAATTATGGCACTGTGATCGCTGTGAGTATAAACATCAGATACTCTCCAGTTTACACGGTTTATAATGGTATCGCTGGCAAACGTAGCGCAGAAAGGGCCTCTAATAGCATCCTTCCCCTTGCATTTGTCAAGGGGCAGCCCCATTCAACAGCCCACGCGTTGAAATCCCCTGCTATTATAACAGGACTCCTGGCTGCAGCGTCCATCACTATGTTGTCTATAATAACACGAAAGTCATCAATAGAATACCTAGGAGGAACATAACAGCTGTACAAACATATGCCGGAAACAGTGGCCCGCGTGTACCCACATTGCGGTGATAACCTCTCCCTCAATATCAAAGAACCGGTAGTCCATATAGCTGCTGTATCTGTATCATCAGTAACCCAACTTGCAGATACAATCTTCTTATATGGCTCGCTGAGTACAGCAACGTCTACCTTTAAATCTCGTACGGTTTGCCTAAGCAACTCCTGTGCTGCTTGGCAATGATTGAGATTTAGCTGTTATATGCGCATCCTGATTATTAAGTACTGTTTAACCCTTAAGCTTTTGTAGCGCCCTCTTGAAGTACGGGCAAACTACGCATCCGGTGACATGGTCACCATTAGTACTTCCACCCTTTCTACAGAGCATGCACGAAGGTCTGTTGGAACATGTTGCAATCTTGTGGCCAGCTTCCCCACAACGCAAGCAATTTCCGGATAGATCCTGGCCGCTACAATTCGTCGCCCTATGTCCAAAATCGACAGTTGTAGCACCTCTTCGGTGCTATCTTTTCCCGTATTCGACACACGACCCAGCCGATGTGTATCTTGGACATCTCTAGAAGACCTCTAGCTAGAGGAGCACTCAGGCCAATCGTGGCAGTTTGTGTACCCCCATACGCTCTCCTAAGTGATTTAATTGCAGTCAACTGCAGTACCTTAAAATCGTTGGATTTACTAACCATGGCGTCATAGATGTCCTCCTTGGAAGTCACCTCATCTATGTCCCTAATTTCAATCCTAACCTTTTGAGATAGTGCCCGTACTTCGGCAGTTTCACCCAGTACCGAGTCCACCTCCGACCTGAACACACCTATGTTCTGGTGAGTGGGTTTAGTGAGCTCCAATAGCAGCTCACCCCTCCCAGTCTTCCGAATGCCCTTCACATTCTCCCCCAGATTACTAAGTTTAGGGTCCTTCTTCACTTGCCTGAGAATCTCAGCATAGGAAGCGTTCCCAAATGTTTTAATAACCAGGGCATCCGAACGTGACCCCTGCTTACTCCTAATCCTATTTCTATTCACTTCCCTGGGACGGACCTTTATCCACCCAGGTTCCTTAGTGCCTGGGTTCGGCAAAGCAGCACCGTTCGCTGCCGCCGATCCCACACAGCTACCTTCACTACTCCTGATAGCATCTACTGCATCCTTCCTCTTCTTCTTAGCCCTATTCCCCTTTGGCCCAAGAGTACTTTCATCTCTCCTACGTTTCGGGGTCGCACCGGCAGGGACAGGAGGAGATGGTCTTACCATAACCCCTGTCTGCGTCTGCTTATTGCAGTGCACCTTGAGCTGACCAGTTCCACTGCTCAGCTCATCTGCCACCTGCATATACAATGCCTGTATTTCTCGAGACATCGATACTATATCCTTGTGGACATTCGATCTTGTCTTGAGAAAGTCTAATAGCTTTGCTATCCTCTCTCCTAGTTTTTCAACCTTGCATTTTGGTTCCTGACCACCACCATCTGTGGTGCCAAAACCTCCCCTATGCGGCGTGTTCACCGCCGTAGGGGGCGATCTCGCGATCACCGGCCTCTTCAGGAATGGATTCTCAATTTCGCCATTTCCTGAGCTTTCCGCTTTCGCTTATAAATTATTTCTATTGTTCTTCATTCAATTGGGTCCAAACTCGCAGCCGCTGTCTCCGTTCATTGTGCAGTCACGTTTAGATCCCATGGGTGTCTTTGCAAGCAGTGAGGTCCATGCGAGGGTTGACGAAGAGATCTTATGGATCAATCCGCCAGAGCCAGATCCGTGCTAACCGGGAATTAACATCCGAACGAACTTCAAACGTACTTTGAGACTTGCCAAGTTTTTATAGGACGGAGGCAGTTGTGGCATTAGCCTGAGAGCCATTTCTGTACAAATTCACTCATACATACTTAAGTCCCAGAATACTACATCTACCAGCCCAGGGTTCTACCATTTCAAATCGTTCTCCCAGGAATGCCATAATTAAGACCGTACTGGACTTGATCTAAATGCCAGGGACTTCAAAGCCCCATCTCAGTGTGCCAAATAAAGGGCCACACTGAATAACAGGTCTTCTTGGGGCATCTTTGTTCAAGCCCTCCAACCCGTTATAATAACTCAGGGCCGATATATATATATATATATATATATATATATATATATATATACATATATATATACATATATATATATATATATATATATATATACATATATATATACATATATATATATATATATATATATATATATATATATATATATATACATATGTTATTTTTTATGTGTTTTTGGATATAACATAAACAAAATTGCAACTTATTACTTGAAGTAAGGTTAATTGGAATAAATTATTTCATTACACCACTGGAGGGACTCGTAAGTATCGCAGAAGGTTTGTTTTATTTGAATTATTCTAGTTGAAGTTTTGTTTTCAAAAGCAATATTATAATAATAAATAAATACTGCACGTGTGTTTGTTCTGCTCCAGCAACATTACTTCTCGGGGTTGACCAGATAGCTTCCACTTTTTAAGTGACAAATCACTGAAGTTTAGTTGAAAAAGATGTTAAGCATACAATAACACAGCCCGACAAAATTAAAAAATATGTTTGCTTCTTTGAATTCATCAACTGATTCTAGTTAATTTGGGTGCGCTGAATTCAAATTTGTAATCAGTTTGTCTCTATAAGCTCTAGTTTTCATGATATAGCTTTTTTATAACCTCCACTTAGGACCTCCAATTATGACCGTCTGTCCGTCTGTCAAAAAAAATTTTTTATCCAAATTTTTTATTTACTGTTATAGTTATTGCCAAAAAAATGTCCCCAAAAAAAATGTTTACCTTAAAAATTTTTTACCTAAAATTTTTTTTAATCCAAATATTTTTTTCGTTTGTAAAGTATATTTTACCTTCCAGTCAACTGATAGGTATCAAATCGGTTCGCTTAAGATGTGCTTTTTTGCTGAATTCGGTTAATTTAACTTAGTACTCATTTAGTGGAGGGTATATAAAATTCGGTACAAGCAGTTTCCGAAAATATTATTTTTTGTGTAATTGCAAGCAGATTAACGGGAATTTTATTTGTACAATATTATTGAGAACGTTATTTTTTCTTGTTGCACTCCAATTGCATATCGAAAGTTAGTTGCTTGTAAGAAGTGGTTTATTGCAGTTGGCAAAGTTTATTAAAAAAGTGTTGACCTAAATAGAAATGACTTCCAATAGAAGACGGTGTAAAAATGACGCTGACGCATTTTGTTATATAGTATTTGTGGAGAATACACCTTTAAAGAAAACATAAGACCTATTTCGAAATGTGTTAAAAAATCGTATTTAGATTACTTTGGAGTTGATTTTGGTGACCAAGACAAAAGCTGGGTTCCACACATTGTGTGCAATACTTGCTGTGTAAATTTGCGACAGTGGACTCAAGGAAAACGAAATAGGCTTAAGTTTGGTGTGCCGATGGTTTGGAGAGAGGCCAGAAATCATTTGGACGACTGTTACTTCAGTATAGTTAGTATTGCTGGTATTAATAGGAAAAATCGAAATAAATGGCAGTATCCCGATTTACCGTGTTCGGAGTTTGAACATAATACCGCTAATGATCTAAGTGATTGCGACAGTGTTTTCGAAGACACAGAAACTATTCCTCAACGTTTTAATCAATGCGAGTTGAATAATTTAATTGGAGATTTGGCCTTATCAAAAGAAGCATCTGAAGTGTTAGCTTCGAGGTTAAATGATAAGAAATTGTTAGAACGTGGAACAAAATTAATTTATTACCGCACTAGGGATAAAGCTTTTTTAACATTTTTTACTAAGGAAGACAATCTGGTGTTTTGTAATAATGTAAATGGTCTTACGCAGGAAATGGGGTTATCCATGTATCTACCTAGCGATTGGCGTCTCTTCGTGGACAGTTCCAAGAGACCTTCACGCTGCATGCTTATTTATTTTTGATTCACTCTGGTTATTGAGATAAACGGAACTAAGAAATAATTGAAAATTTCAAACTACCCTATAAACATTGTGGTTCACTGATTTGTTTTCACTTACGTTTGTTATCTTTTCACGGATTTATTTGCAACAACTTAACTTTATAGCTATCTGTTATAAACCTTTCAGAAATACACTTTGCTTTTTATTTAATAATCCGAACAAACATTCTTTGAATTTCTTATATCAAATATTGTCATACATTTTGCATATTTGGATTCATTCCTAAATGATGAAACAGAACACGACCGCAACTTCAAGCAAAAACGACTCTCAGAGAAAACAGGCCGATAATTGAAACGCCGACTGCAACTTCAGGATCTGCCATTTAATTTTTACACTTTTTTTGTGTGTAAAGCTATAAAAAATTGTTTTTGCAAAAATTATATCAATTTTTTTATTGCGAAATTGTTTTTGTACATTGGCCACTGCATATTTTTTTCAAAATCAGTAATTTCTTTTAGAAATTTACAAAACTATAAATTCAATTGGAATTTCAAAAGTTTTTTCCTATTTTCTTTTGTTTTTATTTTTCTTTGGTTTTGTTTACAAAATGTATGAAATTAAATAAAAGTATGGTAATACTGTTGAGAGCATTTGTGTTTATCAGTTATAAATCGGTTGTTTTGTGTTAAAGTGCATTTTTCCTTTCAAAAACATGAGTTTTCCACGTAAACCTTGTTTAAACGATCCTAACAGTTTTTGCTTTATTTGTGGCAAGTTTAGTTTACAAAAGCAAAGAAAAGAGATCACAGAGTTTGTAAAAACAGTCTACCGAGAATATTTCGGGATACCACTAGTGAAAAGGAATAAATATTGGGTGCCAAACATCGTGTGCAAGCCGTGCGTAGAATCTTTGCGTTACTGGAGCCAAGGAGGACGTAAAGGGTTACAACTTGGAGTGCCGATGATGTGCAATGAGCCAAGTAATCACTTAAACGACTGTTATTTTTGTGCCGTAAATGTTAAAGGTATGAACCGGTACAAAAAACGTACTTGGGTTTACCCGAGTGTGAAATCGGTTACAACTCCAGTATCTCACAGTGATGATTTGCCAATTCCAGTGTTTTCAAGACCATCTACATCAAATGGTGATGATTTTGAAATGTTAGAGGGATCAAGCGGTCAGTCGAGCAGTAGTGGAAGTGAGTTCGAAGAAGATGTTTCTAAGAAACCTGGATTTTCTCAAGACGAACTCAATGATTTGGTTCGAGATTTGAATTTACCGAAACTTTCGGCCGAACTTCTTGCTTCAAGGTTGAAAGAAAAACATTGTCTTCAACCTGGTGTTATCATTACATCCTTTAGAACCAGAGAGAGTGAACTTCTTCCTTACTTTTCAGAAGAAGATTACTTTGTTTTTTGTAATGACATTCCTGGGCTCCTAAGATCTATGGGTCTTCCTAAATATGAGGCTAAAGATTGGAGGCTTTTTATAGATTGCTCAAAAAGAAGTCTAAAATGTGTATTGCTGCACAATGGAAATAAGTATGCTTGCGTTCCGATTGGTCATACCACAAAACTAAAAGAAGAATACCAAAATATTAAAATGGTTTTAGAAAAGATTTCGTACGCACAACATCAGTGGCCAGTTTGCGTGGACTTGAAAATGGTAAATTTTTTACTAGGCCAGCAAGGAGGGTATACTAAGTACCCTTGTTTCATATGTTTATGGGAAAGCCGTGCAAGAAACCAACACTGGATTACAAAGATCTGGCCTTTGAGAGAAAATATGGAGGTTGGAAAAGCAAATGTGATAAATGAACCGTTGATAAGCCGAGAAAACATCCTTCTTCCACCCCTTCACATTAAGCTTGGGCTAATGAAGCAGTTTATTAAAGCCCTTGATAAAAATGGTGTCTGTTTCAAATATGTGTGCCAAAAATTTTCAGCCCTTAGCATGGAAAAATTAAAAGCGGGCATCTTTGATGGACCGCAAATACGTACACTGATAAAAGACACTGAGTTTGTAGCCCATATGACACAGATTGAATCTGAAGCATGGTTAAGCTTTGTGTTGGTAGTAAAAAACTTTTTGGGAAATCACAAAGCGCCGGAATATCAAGAACTAGTAGCAAAAATGCTACAAAATTTTAACAGAGTAGGAGTCAACATGAGCATAAAATTGCATTTCTTACACAGCCATTTGGATCGATTCCCGCAGAACCTGGGTGATTACAGTGAGGAACAAGGAGAAAGGTTCCATCAGGATATCAGGATAATGGAAGAAAGATATCAAGGTCGATGGGACAGCCATATGATGGCTGACTATTGCTGGACCTTGAAAAGAGATTGTCCTGACAAAGTAAATAAGAGAAAATCCCAAAGAAAAAGTTTTTTATGATCTTCATTTATTTATTCTAGTTAAAGGTACCCCAAACTATTATTTTTGTGTATTTTTGTAAAGATAAACAATAAAAATAAATTTTAAATACATCTTTTGGCCCATTTATTCAAGCATTTTATGGAAAATGTTAGAAGCGTTTATCTCAAAAACTGGAGTCAATTTGACAATTCTGGTATTTTTCCCGTTATCAGCACACTCGTCTTATACAAAATCGACTTCAAGTATGCCTGCCGCAAAATGACTGTGTAGCAGTGTAATAATTTGAATTACAAATGAATTGCAATTCATGTTTGTTAAATTCAAATGAGTTGATTCAAATTTCATTCAATTCGTTTATTGTCGAAAAGAATTAATTCAAAATTTTACCAATTCAGTACATGAAAGATTAGCGAATTAATTCAAAAATTAATGATTCGTTTACAACTCTGATATCAGATCGCAATATAATTAATACTATCTTCGAAGATTTAAGAACGAAAAACAGTCATATAGCTGTTCAAGTACTATATACAGACATTATCCTAAAACTAAATTACATTGAAAATAAAGTCAATCACATACAGAACAGCATTTCTTCAGCTAAGAACCACATTGCACCCAAATATACTTACTTCTGACGAAATCATGACTTATAACAATGACTTTTACAAACTTCAACTTATAAAACTAGACGTTATGTACTACAAAGACGATTTAGTTAATTAGTTATTGCCCTAAAAATACCTTTAAATTCTTATACTACAGAGGTTTAAGGACAATATTCCCATTGCCAAATTCAAACTTTTATGAAATAGATGATAATATAGAATATTTTCAAAATATTTTCAAAGTGGGTGCTGTTGGCTGAAGTAGTAGAACACGAGACTATGAAGCGGAGAGTCCTGAGTTCGAGCCCCAGCTGAGTCATGAAATATTGTGTTGAATTCTTCTGATCAGCATTAGTGCGTGGTTGTGTTAGTTGTTGCCAGCCTGTTTTCAGTGATGAAGGCATAGTACTGATCACTGGACAATTACTGGCAGCGACTGACCCAATCATGTACTAAAAGCAGAGTAACAGCACCCACCTTCGTCGGCCCTGTAGCAAAAATTAGCCGGCGAAGTAAAAGGTTGAAATAGCTACAAAAAAAAAAAAAAAAAAAAAAAAACAACTGTCTATCTTCTCATCTTTCCTAATCTGTCCCCTCAATACTATCCCCTCGTTGTCAGTTCCAGCGCAATGCATTGCATATATAGGGGACATCCCCTGAGTGCTGGTCCCACTCGTAAAAAAAAAAATAAAAAAAATAAAATGTTGATAACACGACATACAAATTCAAAGAAAATATCCCATTAAAATACTTAGATATAAGTTCAAGTTGTATACTAATAGAAAACTGCAAGTTAAGGCAAAACAAAAAATTTAAAATAATAAATGTCGATGATGAAACAATAATAATAAAAAATGCCTAAAGCAAAAAATTAATTCAAAATTGTGACGATAGGGAATTTATTTTGAATGGAAATTATTTAATATCCTTTTATATAACTTTTTATATAACTAATTATTTAATATCCTTTTATATAACTGTGAAATTCAAATTGAAAATTATGTATATCTTAACAAAAATTAAATGGCATTTGACAAATTTAACTATGAAACTAATATAAATGCCTTTACAGAAAATTCTAATATATCGTTTCAGAATACACCATATGAAAACAAATATCAAAATATAAAAGAAATAAAAGAATTAAAGTTACATAAAAATATAAGTTATAGAATAAGTATTTCAATAATAATCACAGTTATTATTATAATTATTGTACTAACTTGTTTTCGGAAGAAAAATCAAAAATTAATATAAATGAACCCTCTCCTAAAGTAAAAAAAACTTGAAAAAAAATTTGAAATAGAAGAATAAGTAATTCAATTCAAGAAAAATTTTAACAAAGGGTAGGAGAGTTACATAGTATAACTACTGCTTATATGTATATATCTGAATATATGTACATATATAAAACATATAAACATATTAGCAGTTAGGGATTGAGGTTTTGCGGTTGTTAAATTTTTGATTTTAGTTGCCTAAATTTTAAAAATTTTGACGTTAATCGCCAAAATTTTAAAAATTTGCATGTAAATTTGTAAAATGTTGATTTTAATTGTTTTTTTTTTTTTTGTAATTTGATACTTTAATGTTTGTGTGTATGTATTTTTTCCCACGGTGGGCGTGGGAATTTGTGTCTGTCCATATCTGAGCGTAGGAATGCTGTCTGTCCATGTGTGCTATGGCCTAATAGAAAATAAGAAATTTTTAGTATCTGACACATTTTTTAGGAAGTACAATATTTCAAAAGTGTTGTATAAATGGATGGCCCTAATGTTTGTGGTTCGTTTCTTCTTGCTGGAGTAAGATTTCTTCTTTTATTTTTGGCTTGTTTTTAATTTTGGTGTGTGTTTACTTAAGATATTTTGTCCAGCAATTCAGTTATTTCTTTTTTGTGTGCAATGCTTGAGTGTGGGGGAATAATTTGATTATTCTGATCTTGAAGACATTGTGAAAAAAATTTACTATTGCAATAATATTGAATCTGATATTTTGTTTATTTTATACATGACGATCATCGCTGAATTTTATTTGGGGATCTGGATGGTGGTGCGATTTCTGTATTTTGTAGAATATGAATATTTATGTTATGTTTAAGTGTGTGTGTGTGTGTTTTTGTGTTCTGAGTGGCGATTGGAATGTCTGCCTGTCAGACACGCTGTGTGTGTGACGTGGTGAGTCTGTATGACAGTCCGCTTTTTTGGTCTCCTGTCTTTAGCGCTAGTGGGTCAGTATGAAATGTGATAAGATGTACATATTCATGCGTACATAAATATCTACAAATTTATTTCATTTACGCATATACATACAAACAAATAATAAGCGTTTATTCTTTGTGGCCAAATATTCCTTCGACCATTTGAATGAAAGAACCATTGTTTAAACATATGCATTGTTTTAATTTTTATTAATAAGTAATATGTATCAAATTATGTATATATTTTTATTTATATCTTAATCTAAAATTGTCTCTACTACGTCCGATGCCTCTACCAAAAATTGATCGCCTCCATACATCGCAAGAAAAATAGGTATATCAATTTTTGGGAGTATTTGAACACTCAATATTTCTATTTAAGGTTTGATTGCTACCTCTCTTGAATTATTTTGATGGTCTGTTGTGGTTGGCTGCGAAGACACCGCTAAAAAGAGATCCTCATCGCCTGTTAGCATCTCTTCATATGCTGCATTTTCTGGGGCTGCGTCAGACGTTGGCTGCGATGACAGCTCTAGAAAAAGTTCCTCATCTTCCTCATCTGCGTCAGACGTTGGCTGCGATGAAAGCTCTAGGAAAAGTTCTCCTCTCCTTCAATGGTGTGTACCAGAAGGGCTTCATTTTACAAATCAAAGCTCAACTTAAAATTATAATAATTGTGCTTTTGAAAGTTTGTTTAGCTACAAAACTTTTACAGTTTGTCATTTACATAAATATTGTCTACGTAGCAGTTTCATTCCCTTAAACATTTTGTTTCGTAGAGGCATACATTAGCAAGTCCCTGTACTCTGTATATATCACTTATCAAAATGCTTGTTTACATAAATATTGTCCACGCACCAGTTTATTTTTCTACAAAATTTTGAAACGTCTCTACATGCATAAGCATGCCTACGTATTCTGTGCATATCACTTATCAAAATGTTTGTTTACATAAATATTGTCTACGTAGCAGTTTCATTCCATTAAACATTTTGTAACGTATCTGCATGCATAAGCATGCCTTCGTATCCTTTACATATCACTTATCAAAATGTTTGTTTACATAAATATTGGCTACGTAGCAGTTTCATTCCCTTAAACATTTTGTACCGTATCTGCATGCATAAGCATGTCTCTGTACTCTGTATACATCACATTCCGTTCAAAACTTTGTAACGTACATACCTGCACGCTGAAGCATGTTTCTGTATTCGGTTTATATCAGAGAGATTGGTACACATACTAAAATTTTATGTTTTCATAAATTTTGTCTACGTAGGAGTTTCTTTCACTATGAAATTGTGAAACGTGTTTGCATTATTCTATATTCAGTTTGTTTACATAAGTTTGCCTACATAGTAGTTCTATCTCATATACCCGCTGTACTTCTAAAAATACTTTATTAAAAATTATGTACCACAAGTAAGCCACAGTTTTACCACAAAAATACTAAGCATATCTGTGTATATAATTCAGAAAATTTTTCAACTTCAAGTCAGTACAGTATTGTAATTAAAAGTGTTTTCAAATCCTTAATAAACAAGTTCCAGTAACCAGTGTCTATTTTTTATAAAAAAAAAATATATGTGTTATTATTATTAATACATTAAACAAAAAACAAACAAACAAAAATATGTGCCCTTCTTCTTTGTATCAATGTGCTATTTGTGATAAGGTATACAAATACCAAAAATCATATCTGAATCACATCAAAAATCATGCAGCACATGGAAAACCACACACATCCTTAAGGAATGAACAGGCAAGCACTTTCCAACATCAATATCCTATCGTTTCTTATTATCCGACCCCAATGACAAGGAATGAGCAGCTTATGGGGTTCGGAGCTCCACAGAATTATCAAGAATATGCTATGCCTTCATACTATTCCATGCCAATGACATGGAATAATCAGTTCCAGCAATATCAGTATCCAAGCTACATGTATTACCCCATAACTTTGAATAATCAGTTGCAGCAATACCAACAAAAACCACATCAGTTTCAGCAGTATGAACAACATCAACAACAACAGCAAGGAGAAGTTCACTATGGAGCTACTTTGCCCTGTAGCAAAAATTAGCCGGCGAAGTAAAAAAAAAAAGTTTGAAATAGCTACAAAAAAACTGTCTATCTTCTCATCTTTCCTAATCTGTCCCCTCAATACTATCCCCTCGCTTTCAGTTCCTGCGCAATGCATTTCATATCTAGGGGTCATCCCCTGAGTGCTGGCGCAAGATTAAAAAAATATGTTCGCCTGACAGAGAAGAAATAGAAGAACAACAAACGTTATCCAATTCGATAAGTGCTCCATATGCTAACTCAGAGGAAAATACCGAAGATAATGTAGGATATTATGAAATATCGGAAGCATTCAAAAACAATATCATTACATACGCAATCCCTAATAAAAAAGATCAGCTACTTTTGGGAGAGTTTGTTAAGGAGAAGAAAAGTATTTTTGTTGAAAGGCTTCAAAATAACTTGAATAAGCACAAGATTTTAAAATTCAATGTAAGTATTTTAGCAGAGCCATAGAGCCAAAATGACATTGCTTACTCTAGGAGATAATATAGAGGAACTAATCGCTAAGCAGATTGCTGAAATTTTGAACAAAATGTCTGAGTTTCAAAAAAGTGATTCGGGTTGGACTTTAACGCATATAGTTCAGGAAGAAATTAGTATCAACAAGTCATCTCTTGTTAAAGGATCAAATTGGATATCTTCTATTCAAAAACTAGAAGAAAAACTAGCCTGCATCAATATAATAAACAATGATGAATACTGTTTTAAGTGGGCTTAATTAGCTGCAATAGATACCACGACATACAAAGACCCACAACGTTGTAGCTCATATAATATTGCTGATATAAATAGCGAATTAATCAGCCTTCAAAATAATGTTGTACTAGATTTCAGCCTTTTGAGTTTCCCTCTTAAATTAAAAGATATCAGAATTTTTGAAGAGAACAACTTTGATATCAGTGTTAACGTGTTTGGGTATGATGAGGAAGCTGATGAAATTGTTGGACCATTTTACCTGACAAAAGAAGAAAAAACAAACATGTTAACTTACTTCTTCTGGAGAAAGGCTAGTGTCATCATTATATTTTAATAAAAAATATATCAAGGTAAATTAAATTACAATTTAATTTAAATTTTTATTTTCCATTTTTATTTATTTATTTATCTTTTTCTTAGACTTTTAAAGTTCCAGACTACTCAACATAAAAACACACTTTTGTTCTGCAATAGCTGTCTACAACATACTCATAGTGAAACCACTATGATGAAACATAAATTAGAATGTGGTAAAATCTTTACCACTATGCCGTCAGCTCCAAATAATAGTCTTCATTTTAAGGGGCATCACAGGAAAATGGATGTGCCCTTCGTTGTTTATGCAGACTTCGAATGCATATTACAGGAGATTGATTTTAGTGTAAGTAATAAAACAAAATTAATTAAGAAACATATCTCCTGTGCTTTTAGCTACTATATTAAGTGTTTTCATAAGAGCAACTTAGATAAATTAAGAAAATATACGGGTAAATACGCCTCAGAAAAATTTGTAGAATTTTTAATGAAAGACTGTGAGGATATATATAATGATCATTTATTAAATAATATGAAAATGGATGTGTTATCCCCTTCAGATACATATAATTTTTATAATGCTTTGACTTGCCATATATGTCAACAGAGTTTGGGTAATGATCGTGTTAGAGATCACTGTCACATTAGTGGAAAATTTAGAGGAGCAGCCCACAAAATCTGTAATCTAAATTGCCAAATTCCTAAGTTCATACCAGTACATTTTCACAACTCTTCCAACTATGATTCACATCTTTTTATTAAGGAATTGGAGGAAATTTCTATGCAAATAAAAGTACTCCCTCTTAAAAAGGAAAACTATATATCACTTTCCCAATTCACAGAAATGAATGACGGTCATAATTTTAAAATAAGATTTCTTGACATAATTCGATTTATGGCCGAAAGTTTGGAATCATTGTCTTCAAATTTGTCCGATAATGATTTCATCACTATTAAATCTATGTTTCCCTAAGAAAAAGAGTTTCAGCTGATTAAGAAAAAGAGTATTTTTCCGTATGAGTATCTAAATTCTTTTCAAAAGCTTAATGAGTGTCAGCTTCCTTCGCGCAGAGATTTCTTTAATAAACTGAACAACAAAGAATATTATTTAGACGAATACTCACATGCCGAAGAGGTTTGGAATACTTTTGGTTGCAAAACCATGAGAGATTACATGGAATTATATTTAAAAACAGATGTGTTTTTACTAACAGATATTTTCGAGAATTTCAGAAAAGTTTGTAAAAGTATATATGAGTTGGATCCATGTCAATATTACACAGCTCCTGGACTTTCATGGGATGCAATGTTAAAATATACAAGAATTGATCTCGAATTATTAACAGACATAGATATGTACAATTTTATGAAAAAGGGTATACGTGGTGGAATTGTACAGTATAGTAAAAGATATTCCAAAGCAAACAACAAATATTTAGAAGATTTTGATAAAGAGAAGCCGTCCGAATTTCTTGTATACTTAGATGCAAATAACATGTACGGTCGGGCGATGTCTGAATATCTCCCAAAGATGGTTATGGAATGAGGAGCTGAATTTGGATCCGGAAAGCATAGCCGATAATGCAACAGATGGTTATGTGTTTGAAATCACATTGGATTACCCTTTCAACCTACACGACTTACACAATGAAAATAAAAAAACTTTGCAATCAAAGCACAGCAAATTGATAACCGATTTCTCTACAAAGCATTCATACGTTATACATTATAGAGTCCTCAAACAATGCTTGAAATATGGTTTAGTTAAAGGAAATACATCGTATTCTAACATTTAAACAATCTCCATGGCTAAAATGTTATATCGCCAGTGCTAAAAATGCTTTTGAGAAAAATTTCTTCAAATTGCTTAATAATGCAGTGTATGGGAAGACTATGGGGAATGTGGACAAAAGGAGGGACGTAAGAATTGTAACGAATTGCAGCAGAACTAATCGGAATCATTGGGGGCTCAAGACTGGATATCAAAGCCCAATTTCCATAGTTTGTCTATATTTTCTGAAGATATGGTAGCTTTCGAAATTAATAGAGTGAAGACATTTTACAAAAAGCCCATTTACTTGGGATTTTGTGTACTTCAACTCTCTAAATGGAAAATGTATGATTTCCATTACGGATACATG
The DNA here is from genome assembly GCA_951800035.1 of Linnaemya tessellans. Classification (NCBI taxonomy): domain Eukaryota; kingdom Metazoa; phylum Arthropoda; class Insecta; order Diptera; family Tachinidae; genus Linnaemya; species Linnaemya tessellans. The sequence goes on from OX637534.1 coordinate 46,947,598, forward strand.
CAACCTAAGTTCAAGAAAAATCTATCATTAAATTATATGGATACTGACTCTTTTATTTACACAATAAAAACAGAAGACTTTTTCGCGGACGTAAAGCCTGACATCGAACAACAATTTGATACATCAGATTATGCTATAGATACCAAATATGACATTCTTTTGAACAAAAAAGTTTTGGGTATGATGAAAGATGAAAACTGCGGGAAAATAATGAAAGAATTTGTTGGGCTGCGATCTAAGATGTATTCCTTTAGTGTGCAAGATCAAAATGATGTAAAAAATCGAAAGGGGTAAAGAAATCCGTTTCAGATAAGTATAGTTTACTGTCATATAGAAATCGTTTGTTTGATAAGTCTATTGTATATGACACCATGTTAAGTCCAAATTACATCAAATTTATAATATTCAATTAAGTAAGACAATATTAAGTTATGCAGACGAAAAGAGAAAAATTAGTAATAATAACATAAATACTTTAGCCTGGCATCACTTTCGTATAGAAGTCACCAATCCTCATTACGAACTTGATATGCTTTTAGCAGAGATTGCTAAACTTCAAGAAGAAGAGCAAATGGAATAATATCTGGTAATAAGAGAAAATTGATTTTTTTTTAAGAGAAATAAATAGAAATTGTTCAAATACATACATACATTAAAAATGAGAAAAAAGCGTAATTTCTTCGATATCAATATAGGACCCCATAAAGTATATATTTTCTGGATCCTTATGAATAGCGAGGACGATTGAGCGATGTCCGTCTGTCTGTACGTGAAATCGGTTATCCCAAGCCACCAGAAGAGCGTTCTTGGACCGTTGGATTGGAAATGAACTTAAATAAGGTGGTATTGAAATTCAGAAAGATCCCATGTATGGTTCCAGAGCTGGGAAGCTTACACCTATTTCACGACGAAAAATTTATAACAAAAATCAATTATTTTTTTAATGTTTGTAAATTATGCCTATTTCGTGCTTTGGGAAGACTCATAAGCAAATTCAATTCCTAGAATACAAAATCTTTAATCCATATAAAGGATTTAGATGAATCATCCAAATACGTCATCGTATGTGCAAAGCGACTAACAACGAAGTACGGGAAAACAGTTCAACTTGAACTGGAAAACAATATAACCGATACAATATATTTACAGATGTAGAATAAGAGGACTTTTCAAGTGATAAATATCGACTACAAAGAAAAGGAGAGAGAAACCTGATCTTAGAAAGCGAGATGAACGAGTTTTTGATAACAAACTCCCAGTACCCCGTTTGGCACTAAAAATTAAAACTATGTTATATATTTTATAATTAACACAAAAATTAAAATAACACAAACAAAATTTTATTCAACTATACAGATATATGATTGTGTTTTATTTGATATATTTAGTTATTTCATAAAGAAATTTCAAACATAAGTGACCAAATTAAATGTATTAAAATGTTGATGTGGATTGTAGTTGTATTCAATATTTCTACCGAGGTATTTGATTATCTTAAGGAGTTCTCTGACCCTTATACAACCAAGATGTTATTTACAACTTTAGTTCGCCCAATACTTGAATACGGATCTGTTGTATGGGACCCACAATATCTTTCACATTCAAATAAAATAGAGTCAGTACAAGTGCAATTCTTATTATTTTGTCTTCGTGGTCTTCCTTGGAACTCTAATACAAGATTACCATCTTACGAGAGACGCCTAGGACTTATTAAGCTTCCAACCTTAAGGAGCCGTCGACAAATGCTAAATGTTACCTTTCTGCTGAAATTAATAAACGGCTGCATCACATCTCAATTTTTCCTGAGCAAAATAAAATTGAATATACCCAATCGTCCAAGAAGGTATTATAGCTTCTTGAGAATTAAGTTTTACACTACAAACTATAGTAACTTCGATCCCTTTCGGAGAATTTGCAGTGATTTTAATAGTCTTTACCCTTGTATCGATTTCAATAAAAGTATTGATGTCGTAAAAAAAGATATAATTTTACATCTTAACTCATTACAAAATTGATTATAAATAAATGTTTAATTTGTTAAATCGACATTTGTTAAAGCCATATTTTTTGTTTTTGCTGTAATTTGTCTTGTTACTATTAAAACAAAGCTTTATAGATTCCATTTATATATGTATGTAATTATCATTTCTGAAACATTGTTATATTTTAATTGTATCAGTCTGTAAGGATTAATCCATAGACTAAATATGTAAATAAATAAAAAAAAATAAATAAAATCTCTAAAGGAGGTTGTAAATTTCCAAAGCTGTCGAAATATTGTTTTTCATCATTGTTTCTATAGTATGCTACCCAATGAGTACCTGGTCCTGTTGACAAATATAAATTGATTATTCCACATTCGATTTTCCATGCACGTTTTGGCAGCGACTCCAACATGAAAACTCCTCTAAAGTGTGGAATATTTCTTGAAAATTTTCTTAGATCAAATTCTGATAATGGTTTGTTGGGTAGAATATCTAATAGTTTTTTGAATGGTCTTTACAAACAAGTCCATAACCCTTTTTATATGGTTTAAGATACAGTCCTTCTCCCACAACAATAGACTCCATTGCTTTATTGTGTCTGGTGGCTTCCTCAAGTTGTTTTTTGCATTCTTTGTTGCATTTACAGCCTTAGCTATAGCGGCACCTCCAGTTGTTAGACTACCAAGTGCACCTAGAGCAGTTAGAATCGGAATTAGCGGTAAAAATCCGCTAATTTTTGGAACATTGATTATGCGTGGTATTACGTGTGCCTTTTTCCCCTTAAGTAATCTGTTGATAACTTTACGAGCGATTTTAATGGCCGAGTTAATGTCTTGTGGTTTTTCCTTCCGTAATATTTTTGTTGCTGCTCTAATTGAACTATTGAACAGCTTTTTGTCATTTAAATGACTTAGTAGCGATAGTCTTTGCCTATTTTGCTCTTCTTCTCCATACCCATATTAAATTTATTTTTTGCTTTTATTGCATTGGTCACCATATATGCAAATGTTTTTTCTGCAAGTTTGATATCGTTTGAAAGAACTCTTTCCCAAGCTTTATTTTCAAGAATTCTATCAGCTTGGTGTCAACTGTTTAACTCTTTGTTTTAGGAGAAAGCTATATAGTGATTTTTGCAAGCATCATCGCTTTTGTAATCTTGTGCCAGGTCTACAGTACTGATATCCAGGAAGGTGTAATTCAAAAGGTAGAGAATTTATTGTTATGTAACCTTCTCCAACGATAGTTTTCTTATGACTGAATGTTTTTTTATAAAACGTAACCATTTTATTTTATTCTAGAATAAAAGATATTGTTTTGTGAATTTTTCAGGTAGTTATTGAAATGCGCTTAGTAAAACAACACAAACATATTTTAGTTCGTAATGTGGATGTATCTTCAAATGACAGTACAAAAATAAGACATAGTTTCTTGCTACCAAATTCTATTCGAGCATTAATAGGTTGTCCTTCCAATTGTGGAAAAACTAATATAATAATCAGTTTGCTAAAAAGTCCTAATGGTCTCAAGTTTGAAAATATCTATTTGTACTCAAAATCTCTGTATCAACCTAAATATGAATACCTAAAGAATTTAATTTCGCCAATTAAAGGAATGGGATACTACACATTCGCAGACAATGAGTCCGTTGTTCCTCCTAGCGAAGCTAAAAGCAATTCAATTATTATTTTCGATGATGTTGCATGCGAAAACCAAAACAACATACGTGCATATTTTTGTATGGGGCGTCATAAGAATGTAGATTCATTTTACTTGTGGCAAACCTACACAGAATTCCAAAACATTTAATAAGATATAATGCCAAATTAATTATAATGTTTAAACAAGATGCGAAAAATATGAGACATGTATACGATGATCATGTTGCCAGCGACTTGAACTTTGAAGAGTTTCAGTATATATGTCAAGAATGTTGGAAGGATAAATATGGATTTTTGATGATAAGTAAAGGTAATGAACTAAGCAATGGTCGCTATAGAAAATCATTTGATTACTTCATCATAATATAAATTACTGTTCATCAAGGGTATCGCTTAGTATATAATCTGGCTTTAAACATTATACATGTGATTGTTATAACTGGTCATCTAAGCGAAACTTGATCTATCAGATATCATCTATCAGACCTCATTTGATACCTGATAAACTGATATGATACCTGATAAGCTGATCTGATCTGATAACCTCATCTGATACCTGATAAACTGATCTGATACCTGATAAGCTGATCTGATCTGATACCTGATAACCTAATCTAACAACTGATAAGCTGATCTGATACCTGATCTGATAACCTGATCTGATACTTGATAAGCTGATCCAATACCTGGCAGCTAAAACGAATGAAAAAATGCTGAAAGACTTTGTGACAACAAGAAATATATTGAAGAAAAAGCTTCGTAGTATAAAAACTGGTGAAATAGATACACATCAGCAATTAAGAGATACATTCAGGCCCATAACAGAACCTTTTAAAGAATTTATAAATAGCTCTAAATATATTGATATACCGATTAAAAACGAACAAAATGATAACAAAACTGAATATGAGGACAGTGCTAGTTTTTATCCTCAGAAGTCAACAATGAAGTTGGAAACTAGTACCCCTAAGAAACTAATTGAAGAATCAATGTTTAAACAGCCTAACAGTAAAAGTAACAGCGATTTTGATGAAGATTACTTGTAACATTCTAATCATGACGAGAGTTATCCTGACTTATTACTATTGCAATCGAGAAATGAACTAGATACTAACTATGGTCCACATAGACATTATAATAACGAATGGAAATTTGGTAGTAGCAACATCGAGTTAAATCAAGATAAAATACAAGTTGGTGGTCAAATATGGCCTCTCACCCCAGGACTGTTTTCTTTAATGTTTCATAAAACACCAAAAAACTGATATACTGGGCAAGCGGATTTAGTTGAAATGGGGAACTATTCCAAATACAATAAAAATTATAGATTTTTGCTAACCTTTATTGATACATTCTCCAAATATGCTTGGGCAGTACCTCTGAGAAGAAAGACAGCTGTTGACACAACGCAGGCAATGGAGACTATTTTTCAATTGGGGCGTGTGCCAAAAAACTTACAAACAGATGATGATAAAGAATTCTTCAACAAAGACTTTAATCAATTGATGGAAAAATACAACGTCAATCACTACTCTATAGGCTGAAAGCATCAATAGTAGAACGATTCAATATGTAGAACATTAAAAGGAATGATGTGGAAAGAGTTTAGTTTTAATGGTTCATATAACTGGCTCGATATATACAAAGATTTACTTAATGCATACAATAGAAAAGTTCATCGCACCATTAAAATGCCACCGATTAAAGGCAACTCAAAAAATGAAAAACAGCTTCTAAATACAGTATACAGCCATTTAAAGATGTACAAAATGTCAAAATTTAATGCAGGGGAGCATGAACATATTAGCAAATATAAAAATATTTTTGAGAAAGGCTATAATCCGAATTGGACAACAGAAATTTTCACAATCAAAAGAGTTCAAAATGCATATCCTACAACATACATATTAGAAGATTATCTTGGAAATCCTATTAAAGGTGGCTTCTATATGGAAGAACGTTCAAGAACTAGATTTCCAAATACATATCTAGTTGAAAAGGTGATTAGACTGAAAGGAGACAAAGCATTAGTTAAATGGTTGGCATTTTCTAATCAACACGGTTCCACGATAATCAAAGATAAAATAATATACCTGGAAAACGAAATAAATCGCCATCCGCAATGATAACAACGACAATAACATCAATATTTTTAATAACTAGTGTTAATTTTAAAATAAGATTATGAAATATATATGCAAATCATTCTATTATGAACAGGCTGTCAATAACACTTACTGTGAGCTCTAACTCATCAGTGCTATATGCTAATTATTTTCCTCCCATTGACTTAAACGACACATATGAGTGTGCGGTAACTGATTTTCATTCATACTACAGTATTCCAAATGTAGACTCCTATAACAATATGTTTCATATAGGGGAATATGTAATTGAAATACCAATTGGATCTTATGAATTGAAAGATATAGTTGACTACATAAAAGAGCAATACAAACGACTTAGTCCTAGAGAGCATATTTTTATAGAAGCTAACAACAATACGATGCAAGTTAAAATAAATAGTTCAAAAGATCCGATATATTTTAATAAAGAAAATACAATTGGGAATCTTTTAGTAAAATCCTAACACCGATATTTTTTAAAGTAAATCTCATCTATAAAATAGATGAGATTCCAAGGAATCTCATTTATTTACCTGTAAACACCAAAGAGATAAGTTCTCTATCACTGCGCGTGGTTGATCAGAACGCTGATTCAATTAATTTTCGAGGAGAGGAAATTACAATACGAACACATTTAAGGCCAACTAAGTAATGATGATGTACAATAGAAGTATATCACAGAATACGGCAGTCACGTCTCGTTCATAGATATTATAACCTAGACCACAATTGAAAAGATCTGCTCGACAAAGGTCACTTACAGCAGCAAACAAAAGTTTTCCCAAATCTTTGAATTTCAAACTGAAAACAAAATGAGCTCAATAATAAACGTATTGGATAAGCCATTGTCTGACGAAAATATAATAAAAAAGGACTATCATACCTACATACCATATCTTCAATCGTACAACAATAACGATGAGATTCGAATCTCAATACAAAATCAAGATTTGAATCCACAATTGAATAAAGGGACATGTCATATTTTGAATGTTAAATTAGCTGCAAGTAAAGAGCGACCACATTTTGTATTGGGCGTATTTCAACGAGATAACAAATTTGTTCACTGTGACCTCACTAATTTAAATTCAACCTCTTACCCATATGATGATCTTAACATAAAATTTAAAAATGAACGTTATGCAATTCTATATGATATGTATGTAAGATTTCAACAAAGCTACTATATGAAAGAGCCTCAACCATTGCTAACTGCCCAGGAGTTTAAAGACGACGCTCCAATTATTGTAGTAGATATAAGCTATCAGAACGAGTCAGTCAATACCGGACCGATTGATATAAAAATTGAGTTTGAAACAGCAACAAATATTCCAGCAACGACATCAGCTTACTGCGTTCTTATTCATGACCGCGTAATAGAATACATACCAATAAAAGGTCAAGTACGGAAGGTCTTATAAATTAAATAACATGGATGTTGATATTGTTTTTGTAGACTTGCAAGGTTTCAAAAATAATTCAAATGACTTCATCGCAAAAGAGCTAGCTTTGATTTCGCATGTTTATCAGCCAAAAAACAGAGAGAAGCAGTTTGGTTAACAAAAAACTATCATCATATTAACTGGAATGATGGATCAGTCTCATTTCAAAGCGTTTGCAAGTTTTTTTTTAAATCCAGTATAAGAAATTCACAAATATATGTCAAGGGGGGGAGAGAAGAAAAAATGGCTAGAAAAAATGATTCATCAAACAGTTTATAACATTGAAGACATTGGCTGCATTAATTTTAAACAAATGGAAACTAAGCATTCAAAATATCTCTATTGTAGATATCACGACTATGGTGTTTGTGCCTTAAGGAATGCAATTTTACTTAAAAATGAAAATGTTAACAAACTTTTATATAAACTTATAAAAATTAATATAAATATCTTTTTATTTCAAATAAAAACCTACATACATATTTATTTCAGAGAACACACAACAAAAAAACAAACACAAAGATTCATTCATTCAAATGGTCAAGGGAATATTTGGGCACAAAGAATAAACGCTTATTATTTGTTTGTATGTATATGCGTACATAAATATCTACAAATTTATTTCATTTCATACTGACCCACTAGCGCTAACTCCAGGAGAGCAAAAAAGCGGACTGTCATACAGACTCACCAACCGTCACACACACACACAGCCTGTCTGACAGACAGACATTCCAATCGCCACTCAGAACACAAAAACACACACGCACTTAAACATAGCATAAATATTCATATTCTACAAAATACAGAAATCGCACCACCATCCAGATCCCCAAAAAAATCCACCGATGATCGTCATGTATAAAATAAACAAAATATCAGATAGTAAATTTTTTTCACAATGTTTTCAAGATCAGAATAATCAAATTATTCCCCCACACTCAAGCATTGCACACAAAAAAGAAATAACTAAATTGCTGGACAAAATATCTTAAGTAAACACACACAAAAATTAAAAACAATCAAAAAAAATAAAAGAAGAAATCTCACTCCAGCAAGAAGAAACGAACCACAAACATTAGGGCCATCCATTTATACAACACCTTTGAAATATTGTACTTCCTAATATATGTTGTGTCAGATACTAAAAATTTCTTATTTTCTATTAGGCCATAGCACACATGGATAGACAGAATTCCTGCGCTCACATATGGACAGACACAAATTCCCACGCTCACATACCGACGGATATGTATTCCCAAGGTCACATATGGACAGACACAAACTCCCAAGGTCTCTTATGGACAGACACAAATTCCCACGCCTAACCAAACATTATAAAGAGAAAACAACAACAATGTGAACGTCCCTATTAAACCGTGGGAAAAAATTCACACACACAAACATTAAAGTATCAAATTACAAAACCAAAAACCATTAAAATTAAAATTTTGCAAGTTTACATGCAAATTTTTAAAATTTTGGCAATTAACGTCAGAATTTTTAAAATTTAGGCAATTAAAATCAAATATTTAACGACCGCAAAACCTCAATCCCTAACTACTTAAACCGTGGGAAAAAATACACATACAAACAGTAAAGTATCAAATTACAAAAAAAAACAATTAAAATCAAAATTTTGCAAATTTACATGCAAATTTTTAAAATTTTGGCAATTAACGACAGAATTTTTAAAATTTAGGCAATTAAAATCAAATATTTAACGACCGCAAAACCTCAATCCCTAACTACTCATATTTTGTACTTCACTGCAATCTGATAGTTTTGTTTTTGTGTATAACCACAATCCCATAACTGCCAGACTGCTGACTCTTAATTTTAATTTTAGCTTTGTTATACTGAATTGAAGAATAGCGAAAACTGATATCTTTAAGTTGGAAAATGTTTAAAAATAAAGTTCAGTTTGTAAATAAGAATAAACAACTTTAGTTGTTTAAATTCTTAAGTCGGGCAAATGAATATTCGAGAAGAGTATGTAGAAGTTGTCGCATTAACTATAATAGAATATTTTCGTTTAATCTTTTTTTATATAAATTGAAGACTAGTTATATTGGAAAATATAAATAAATGCTTTGTTACCAAATTAAATTAATTAACGATTATCTTGTTTCCCGGTCTTTTGTCTGCACTTATGACAATAACAGAAATGTGATTAAAAACGAGTACGTGCCGTCTAAAATAAAATTGTGCGAATTCAGTCCATAAAACTATCCAAACGGGATAGAGGACTTTTGTGATTAAAATATCCAAACAGGATATGTGATTCGTAACACAGCAAGAATATGAAAAAATATCGTTCCATGGCGGCCACAAATCTACAATCGACATCGCCAATGCAAAGATTTACTTCAATCGATGGTTCTCCAGCAATCGATTTGATTGTCAATGTTTCACATGGAAAAAGTCAACAGGTAGTTACTGCAGGCAATTTGTTTAGTAGAAGCTGCATAATTACCACGACCGCAGGTGAAGTAAATGTGGAACAGTCGACAATGTTTACGATGAGTAACCAACAAGTAGCTACGTCAAGCTGCACCTGTCGTCAGACTGGAACATTGCCTACGTCATCGCAACACTTTAGTTCTAGTCCTGTTATTCAACAACCGCCGCAACAATAAGTTTGTAGTATAATGTATACCAGCCGCCTGTTGGTGTTTCGTACACAACACCCCGTTTTAATAATCAACGGATTCCACAGTATACTTCGTGTTATTCAACAGGTGCTATCGTCGAATTATCTGCAATGCCAAAGTGGTACTGACAACGTTTTGTGTCTACGGACAACAGTCGCAACAACATTTTGTGTCTTTAAATATTGGGTTTTCTTACAGCTCGTATGGGGACGTTCGTGAAACAATTTCAATTCTACCCGAATTTAATCCATCGTCGGAGGAGTTTGTCAACTCATCACAGTTTTTAAACGGTGTTAGCGTTTTGAAAGCAGCTTAGTGCTGGTTCACACACACCAAGTTTACCTGATCAGGTTTTGTTCAATTTTCTTTTGAACTTGAGTTCACATTCACATACGAAACGTCACGTCAAGTTTCTCTTCATTGCTGAGCATTGATTTAATACATTACGAATGATAATACAAAAGAAAATATAAAAACTGACTAGTACCGTCAAGGTGTACCCCTTTCCATTTCCCTTTCCTCTCTCTCCTAAAAACTGAAGACTTGAAGGGTCAAACTTGATGTGAAACAGCACTTATGGGTGGAACGAAAAAACTTTGTTATTCGCCGTATAGCAAAAAATGAAAGGTGCTGCAAAATATTGGGTGGACTGGTTGCAAATAGTTTTTGGTTCATGGTAACAATTCGTGGATGCATTTTTAAGAGATTTTCCACTCGTTAACAATGCAGCCGATATTCATATAAAGATGTGTCAGACAAAGCGTCGACCGGACGATCCACCACATGAATATTGTTTTAAAATGTATGCGTTGGGTACAAGAGGCAGTCTGCCAGAGTCAGCAATAGCGATACACATTATAAATGGCATCAACGAACCGGACTTAAAGAAGAAAATCTCAAATGAATATGATTCGTGCAATCAGTTATTCAAAGACATCAACAGTTACTGTATATAATATACAGGGTCGAGTCAAGCCAACACCGTCAACTAATAAGAAAGTAAACAGCACGAAAAATATTAAAAGTACAACGCCAGTTAATAAGTTAAATGCTACAACTGTTATGAATTTGGAAATTTTTCCGTAAATTGTCCTGAGCCGTCACGAAAACCGCGGTGTGGAGATTGTAAACGTACCACACATTCAATTGAAAAGTGCCCGGAAAAATCGAAACCAAAAGCAGTCGTAAACCAAATTGATTATGGCTTAACACCGGTGGCAAAGAGTGACATAGTGAAGTTCGTAAGTATCAACGGCCACAAAACTAATTTATTTGTGGATCCTGGAAGTAACAGGTCTCTAATTCGTAAATCGTATGCCACTACAGTGGGTATCGTTGATGATTGCAGTGTTTTTCTGAACGGTTTTGCTGGTGACCGATACGAATGTACAGGTAGCATACATGTAGTGCTAGTAATTGAGTACAGTTCAGAGATCTCACAAATGTACAACAAAATTTAATGTACACCTTGAATACACAATATATATACTTTCTTTCATCGTGTACACCTTCTACTTGTATATAACTATGAGTGTACCCGTGTACATCTCGTGTATATGCTTTTTTAATTTGAAACTGGTGCGTATGTATAATATCTTCAGTGTTTGCTTTTACTACGCACACACATTATATTTAAGAAGTTATAAAACAAATACAATATTATCATCTCCGCAAATGTGCATGCATACATAAAGTGAATTCAATGTTTTCAATGTATACACTTGAGGTTCGATGCACAGTCCTGTACACTCAAGATTTATTTGTGTATAAAGTGAGGCATGCATTCATTTTTCAATGTCGTTGATGTAAACTTGTGTGTACAGAGGATAATATATGTACACTATTTCGAACTCTGGTACAGTTCTTTTGAAGTAGATTTACTTGTGGTCGAAGATGAATTGATAGATGAAAATGTGCTCCTGACTGCCGACTCGAGAAGATTAATAAAATTCAAGCGTCAGATGAGTTGCTGCCACCCCAGAATGAAAAAATTAAAGAAAGTACTTTTAAAATACCGTAATTGTTTTGCCGAGAATACATCCGACCTTGGTAAGTGTAATGTGGCGAAAATGGAAATTAAACTTACATCCGATAAGCCTGTTCAGTCAAAGCCGTACCGTGTTCCATTCGCTAAACGCTCAATTTTAAGTAATATTACCAATGATTTACTTGAACATGAAATTATTCATCCGTCCAATTCAACATACGCATTGCCCGCCGTCTTAGTTAATACAAGCAATGGTGAACATCGCATGTATGTTAATTACCGTCAACTAAATTCGACTACTTCAAAAACACTTTATTCAATACCGATTATGCAAGAGCAATTTGCACAACTTGCTGAAGGCAAATATTATACAACTTTAGATCTACGAATTGGGTATCATCAAATAGAAGTCGAAGAAGATTCTAATAAGTATACAGCCTTTATCACTCATGATGGACAGTTTAAATACAACCGTATGCCGTTTAGGCTCGTAAATGCCCCTGCCGTTTTTCAATCAGTTATGGACAGGCTAATAACGGAAACGGGTCCTGGTGAAATTTTGGGTTATTTGGATCATCCAAATCGTTATTCAAAATAAAACGATCGAATGAGGTCTACTACGATTAGAACAAGTTTTTTTTAATTGTAGCCGAAAATGATATTACCCTACGTTTTGACAAATGTGGTTTTCTCGCATCAAGGATTTCCCATCCAGGAAAACGACGAAAATATAAGTGCTATTAAGAATATTAGCCCACCGACCAAAATTACCGAGGTGAGAAGATTCCTAGAGTTAACTGGGGCCTTTAGAAAATTTCTTCAAGATTACTCATTAATAACGAAACCGATGACATTGTTACGAAAGAATTATACTGATGTTGTGTGGCGACCATACCAACAGAGGTTCTAGCTCTCGATGATAGTAGCGCACAACACGAAGTTCATGCAGATGTGTCGAGTTTGGGACTTGCCTGTATTTTATTACAGTCGGTTCATGGTAAAAATTGGAAACGCGTATTCTACTACAGTCGTCACTGTACCGAAGGAGAAGGCAGATACCACAGTTATGAGCTTGAAGCCCTTGTCAAAGTGGAAGTGCTTGAACGTTTTAGAGTTTACCTTCTTGGTATATCTTTCTATTTGGTAACGGACTGTTTAGCTGTTGCTAAAGTAAAAGCGAGCAAGGAGCTAACACCGAAGATCGCCAGATGGTGCATGCGGTTTCAAGAGTTTGATTTTGATTTTATATACCGTGAAGGTAGTCGCATGGCACACGTTGATGCACCGATCCGTGCTCCAGACAAACCGCCAAACTAAATCGAACTTGACGGATTTATTATTATGAAAGTTATCGCTCTGAAGTTGATGACTGGGTTGCTACAATGCAACTAAAAGACGAAAGACTACTCAAAATAATTGCCGTACTAAAAGGTGAGTCAACTTCCGACTAGGAAAAGCAAATTAAATCCGAATATTGTCGGCGAAATAACCGACTTTACCACAAAGATGAAGATGGTCCGAAGTTAGTCATACCAAAACACATCCGATTTAGAATCGTAAAATATTTTCACAAGGATATGGGTCATTTTGGTTTGGACAAAACCATCAAACGAATTCGACAGAAATTTTGTTTCCCGAATATTAGAAAATATACCAAAGATTATATTGCCACCTGTATCACATGTTGCTACAAAAATTGTAGTGCTAAATCCGAAGCCCGTTTACATTATGGTGATTTACAACTTTTTCAGACCGTACATATCGATCATTTAGGTCCTTTTACGAACAGCAGAAGAGGACAATGTTACGTTCTTGCTATATCCGATTCGTTTAGCAAATATTTAATCGTGAAAGCAGTACGAATACAAAAACAGGTCAAGTAATCTGTGCTTTAAACGAGATAACATTGTATTTTGGTCTTCCCAATTGTATCGTCAGGGATCGTGGCAGCGCTTTTACATCTAAAGCATTTGAAGATTTTTGTAATCATAGCTCGATTAAACATGTGAAAATCGCTGCTCGTACTCCTAGAGCAAAGGGACAGGTCGAACGTGCAAACCAAACTACACTTTGCTATATGCGAACAACCATTTATAATGACTGGTATCTTACATTACGTGAGCTCCAATGGGCCGTAAATTCTCAAATCAATGCAACATATGGTTTTACACCCAACGAACTTGTATTTGATTTTAAACTTCGTAATATAACTAATAACGACTTGGTAGCCGCCATCCATGATGACATTAGCGAAAACATCATCCCAATAGCCGACAAACGAAATATTGCCGTCGAAAATATTTAGAAAGGACGAACGAAGTGGGAGGAACGTTTCAACTCGAAGCATAAAACACCTACACAATATACCGAAGACGATCTGGTGGTGATTGCAAACGAAGCTCCTGCCACAGGTGAGTCAAGAAAACTTGAACTGAAATTCCGAGGCCCGTATAAGATTGCGAAAGTGTTGGGTAACGACCGTTACATGATTGAAGATGTTCCAGGAATTTAAATGACCAATCGCAAGTTTTCTTCTGTTTTCTCAGCCGATAAGATTAAGCTGTGGTGCAGGAGTTGCCCAACTTTAGACGAGTCAACCGATGAAATCGAGGACGATTTAAAGTCAGAATAGGCCGAGCTGTCACCCTGTGTAGTGGAGTACAACCATGAACGCGCGCAAATGAATATTCGAAAAGCGTCTGGAGAAGTTGTCGTATTAATAATAAAATAGTTTCGTTTAATCTTTTTTTATATAAATTAAAGACTAGTTATATTGGAAAATATAAATAAATGCTTCATGTTACCAAATTAAAGTAATTAACGCTTATCTTTATTTCTTGTTTGCCGGTCTTTTGTCTACACTTATGACAAAAGTAACAATTAACATTATTTTAGATAATTGGAATTTAATAGGAAATAACCTACATTATATAATAAATAAATTTTTGGAAACAGGCATTTTTCCTGAGTCATGGAAACAGAAATGATAACTCCAATTGAGAAAATTAAAAAAAAACCCCAGAAAAGTGAAGAAAAGCGCCCAATAGATACTCTAAAAACGTGTGAGAAAATAATCGAATAAGTTGTTAAAATAGAATTGGAAAGTTGTATGGAAAAAAATAAGTTATCACAATTTCAATCAGGATTTCGAAAATATTTTTCATGTGAAACAGCTATCAATTAAAATAAATAGTTGGAAGAAAATAGATAAAAATAAGAAAGTAATGACAATCTTCCTAGATTTTAAAAGGGCTTTCGAAACAATTGACCGAGATATATTGATACAAAATCTATATATGTATGGAATGAAAGACAAAGAACTAAGATGGTTTAAAAGTTATTTAACGGAAAGAAGACAAAAAACTAAAGTGAATAATAAAATATCAGGTATATTAAGCAATGAATTTGGTATGCCTCGATACGCCAAACATATTGAAAAAATTTGAAATAGTATTATACGCGGATGATATGATTTAATGAATATACATGAGTGGCTTAATATGAATAAATTAAAATTAAATCAAACTAAAACAAAATCAGCACGAATAGTGATTTGTTAATTGCAAACAATGATACAGTAATAGAAAAAGTAAATGAAATAAAATATCTAGGTTTTATAATAAAAAATAGGATTTTTTAAACGTTTTAGAAATAAAGTCTCAATAATGACTGCAATTAATATATATATCATAATAAAACCACATTTCGAGATCGGTTCCACTATTTTATATACATGCTGCACAAATACACAAATAGAAAGACTGCAAAAATTACAAAATAAAGCAATGAGATCAATTTTAAAATGCAATACATATACGCCAACCCAATATATGCTCGACACATTGAAATGATTAAATATAAAGCAACGGATACAAATACACACACCCAAATCTATATATATATATATATATATATATATATATATATATATACATATATATATATATATATATATATATATATATATATATATATATACATATATATATATATATATATATATATATATATATATATATAAATAAGTTGTCCTATGTTCGTGATTTTATAACTCGAGAACAACTCAACCGATTTTCAAACGAGTACATGCATTGCAAATGTCTACTTTCACTGATGGTTTATAAAAAAAAAAACATCGAAAAATTTCTACGACTATGCGTTATACGCGCACTTTTATGATGGTGTTTTCCCTATATAAAATGTATTTTTTTTTCTTATGAGAATTAAATTTTGTCGGTATAAGGTTCTGCTTGTTCGCGTCATTTGACTTATTTAATTTCTGTGTTTATTGATTGTCATTTAAGTTTACAGCGCGAGCATTGACATTTTTTAATTTTTGATTTGTAATCTTTCAGTTAAAATTAAAATATTTTGCATCAAAAACTATTAAAAATATTATTCAACAATCAGGAAAATGTATATTCTTTCTACAAAATTTAATTTTTAATACAAAGACGGACAGCGTTAATCTAGTTTATTAGAAAAATAAAAATAGGAGAAGCAGCACAATACTTGTGTGACCAAATAGAATATGTTGGAGAAGTGCAACCCTACTGCCTTATTCACAAAACTTGAGATTTCAGAGAGTTTGATCAACCGCAAGGACTGAACCTGTATAATATGCTACCAATCGAAGCAAAAAATTAGGGGAATTTTAATACATTTAATAGAATATTTATAACATTTGTGAGAAATAATTCAACATAAAGCTTTGCTTAGATTTAATATTATGCAACTAATCTTAAGTGACACGAAAGTATATTAAATACTACTAAATAAAATAAATAAATAAAATCTTTCTTTTATATTTGTTATTTAGATTTCCAATTGATATATTTATCATTTCGTGATCATTTATTTTAATTGTCAAACTATTGTTTACCGATATATTATAACTGTTAGTTATTACGTAGTCAATTATATATAGTACTACAAGTTTTTGTTATACTAGTGCATTCATTCAACATAAAAATTTATTTGAAGTTGAAATGCAATGCTAAGTTAATAATTACAAAGCAAGAAATGTCAATCATTTACATATTTCTTACTACTGAAAAAATAACGAGAATCTCATGTACATATGTATATTTTTGTTTTATTTACAAGAGTCAATTTTCCATATATAATTAATTTTCTTTAAAGTACATAAATAAAATTATTATTATAATTTTTATTTTTAATAGGAACGTTACAATAAACTAAATTTAAACTTCATAAAACAAAAACCTAATAAATTTTTATCAAGACAAAACTGATTTTTTATATAATATTTTAAGCTTTTCTTAACAATTTTAAATACGTATAGACGCTTAGTTATACAAAAACAAAAAATGAAATAGTTTAACGTACATATTAAGAAAACAAGTGTATGAAAAACATAACAAGAAAGTTATTTTAAAATCAAACTTAAAGCTTTTATTTCAAAATAAAAAAAAATTGTAGTTCACAGGTTTAAGAAAAATATTTTTTTCTAAAACAATATTTTTTATGAAAAAGTTATTGTTTTACAAATGGATATCAATAGATTTACAATTAATTGACAGTGCTGGGATTCAAAATTTTATAAAAATTTTTAATTCGTATCTCTGGCAGGACATACGTAATGCGCAACAATTTGATTTTTGCATAATTCTTTAGATTGCATTATATTGTTAATGGTTTGGAAATCAAGACTGTTACGAAATTTCGTTTTAATTAAATTAAGCTGTGAAACTTAATCCACACATTGTTTCGGCTGCAGCTGAACTATGTGGCAAAGATAATACAAACAAGTAAATAACAATGTCAACAATTTTATAAACCGTGATTTATAAAATCATTATTTAAATTTCAGAAGTAAAATATTAAAATATTTATACCTATTATTATTGTCGGAAAAAAGTAACCAAAATTAAAACAATATTCACATCTTCACATTGGAGAAAATTAACAATTTTGGTTAGAAATAACCAAAAACAGCAGTTCTGGTTCCAATGTATAACATATCACAGACGCTGTTTTCGTTACCATTGCACTTTATTTCATAGACTACACTACATTTTTGTTATTTTTTAATTGGCGCTTTTATTTTTGAAAAGATTTTGCTTATTGTTGTGTTTGGTTTGTATGCAAAATTTATGTTGTTGTTTTTTATTGTAATTCTTATGTTTTTGTTATCAGTTAATCCAGGGATGTAACGTACGCTGTAATATATTGTCTTCTTTTTCAGTGATGGATTTATTATGTATTGTAGTGCTGTTTAGCTTTATGTTAGTTTCACTGATCATTTTGCTGATGAGTTTGTTGGGGAAACTATTTTCTATTAACGATTTCTAGATGTATTTTATGTTCTTTTCGTGGAATTGTTTGTCACTAAGATGGAGATTCCAAAGATTAAGTTTTAGGCAGTGTTAATTATTTGATGTTTCGGTTGTGTGGAGTTCAAATTTATGATTCTGCCGGAAGCGTTATCTTTTTATACCAGTCTGTTATTAGTCCGTTGCTGTCCTTTGTATTTTTGTGTCTAAATACGCAATTGTATTATTTGTTTCTATTTCCATGGTGAATTGTATTTTTGGATGATTGAAAAACTTTAAAATTTTGCCTTTTTCTTCGTATTTTACTATTGCTAGTAAGTCATCTACATACTTCGTTAAGGTATGTATAGACGATTGTCAGATCTAACAATATTGGCAGAAAAATTGTCAGAAAATGTCTAGCAATCGTGTGAACTTACAATTTTTGTCTTGCAACGTTCTTGGAAAAACCATTGTCAGTACATTGAAGATAATAATATTGAAAGACATCTGCCAATCGTCTGAACAATCTAATTTACCATTGTCAGATAATTGTCAAACATTGTAAGGTTATTTTTTATTGGCAGATGTATTTAAATTAATTCATCTTACAATGGCACTATTGTCAGAGAATTTTTCAATATATTTTCATGCATATTGAAAAGCAAAATTGAAAAAAAAACGTTGAAGGAAAATATATAATAATAAAGAAATAATTTCCTATAATATCGTCCCTCAATATAACAATAGCGAATAATTTTTTTGGTTTTTTTAGAAAATCGAGTTTAAAGTTTTTGTCAAATCGGATGTCTAATATCGCGGTAAATAAAAATTCGACGAATACATAATACAGTTTCTTGTCTTTAAATTGACCAATTTTTTTATTCTACGCATCCTTTAAGACTATAATTATGTCATTTAAAGCGCAAGTCCTCCATAAAAGGCTATTTTATTTTTTAAGGAATTCGTATGATGTATCTGATACACTATTTTATTTGGTATGGCATACGCTGTTTTATTCAATAATTTTACGGTATTTTTATTAAAATATTTTATCTCAATTATATCAATTTGTAACATTATAAAACAGTGATTAATTCATAGTTTTTTTAATTTAGTGGCACATATCCATTACTTTCCAATTTGGGTTATTATAAACAAAAAATTATGACAAATTAGGGTATACATTGCGTAAATCAAAAATAACTAGAAATTCATTCGTCTTCTTTCTTTTCCTCTGCTGCATCTGGCTCTTCTAAACAATTTCGTTTCTTTCCACTTTGTAAGCTAAAAAAAATGACTGCGAGCCACGAGGAATTACATTCTTTTTGCACACACTTTTGGAGATCATGCAGCTTATGTGGGGTATAGAAATGGTCGGAATGGAACTATTTCTCAAAAAATAGTGTATATAATTATAAGCTAATTTATGAGTATATATTGTGTTTTTTTCTACAGGCTAAAATGGAGTATAATGTGTATTCTTCTAAAAACTTTGGAGTGGCAATTTCAAGTAAAATAGCGTATATGAGCTTACACACTTATTGAAGGAAAACTTTGAACAAGAAATTATACACTACTTTTTCTAAAGACATTTTGACCCACTTTGTGGAAGCAGAATTTGACGAAATTTTGACCAGACATAAAATCAATGATGGAGATTCTAAATATGCAAAAAAAAAATAATAGCGTATGAGCACATACGCTATTGTTATATTGAGGGGACGATATATAGTTTAATATGTATAACAAAAGAAAAATACTCAAATACATATATTCACATAATAATATATATACTCACATCCATATATAACTTTTCATAGTACAATTATTTCAATTTGATTTTGTATTGGCTCTCTCTCATTTCCCCTTAAAGTAGGCAATAAAATGTGGCAGTATGTATGTTCTCTGAAAGAATCTGACAACCGTGTAAACTGACAATTTTTGTTGGTAGATAAATTTATTGCCTTACAATTGTCTGACAATGAAATTGTAAGGTTTTCTTACAATCGTGTAAACTGACAATTTACCATGTGAAAACTATTTTTCATTCTCAGTATATTGTCAGAACATTGCCAGGTCTTACAATATTGTTAGATCTGACAAGCGTCTGTACATAGCTTTATGTATTTTAATGTGGATGTTTTCCACGCTAAGTTTTAGAGTTTCGTCTAACAAATTGTCAAGTACTAGATCCGCGATGGTTGGTGAAAGTGGATTCCCCATCGGCATGCCAAATATCTGGTTGAAAATTTCGTTTTCATATATGAAATAATTGTTTTCACAGACGCAAAATTTTAGTATTTTTACGAACAGGGACCTGGACACTTTTGTGTAGTTTTGGATGATTTGTGTAGTTTTGGATGATTTTTGCATTTATATATTTATTGCCTTGTTTACTGGGATATTACTGAAAAGTGAAACGACATCTATTCATATTCACTATGACTTGGTGATCTATATATTATTACTAGAATAATCTTGCCCGCGTTGCTGGACAATACAATTGTAATGATTGAATGTTGTTCAATACTTCCCTATAGCCCCCTTTTAATTCTAAATCAGCTGAGGGGTCCCAGCTAAAACTTAAGCGTTTAAAAGAACTGCCACAAGAGTCGAGATTAAAACAAATTAAATGCCGAATTCAGTTATCTGTAATAATCCAATTTTATGTACAATTTGTTCTAGCTTATATATTAAAATGTCATTGAGTGATTTCTAAATCACTCAATATTTTACAAATACATGTTTAAACTAAAATAGAAATTAAAATTACAAGTGTCAAATATTACTGCCTATTTCTCATTGTCGAATGAATTCTTTCTTTCGTACAAATATATTTAAAACAAGAACAAAATTTTACAAATTGTTTTTGTTTCAAATGTATTTATACGAAAGAAAGAATTCATTCGGCAATGAGAAATAGGCCGTTAGAATATAAATTTACGAATATGTTTTGTTGTAGACCTTTTTTATATGTTTGTTGGTTAACTATTTTTCGGTTTGAGGTCTTTTTAATAGTAAACAAAATTAAAGCGTTTCCTTTTAAATTTTACATTATTTTCTTCCAATATTTCGACCAACTCTGTTGGTCATCTTCAGGGAATTACAATTTTCTAAACAACAACAATAAATTACTTAATTTTAATTATACATTATATACAAACAATAATATTAATAATTACATTTTCTTGTCACTTGTTTATACTTATAAACTTTGTCACCTACTGATCACAGGTTTTTTCTTTGTTCTGTGTTTGTTTATTGTGTATCTATAGATGTGAGCGCAGTTGTCAGTGTCTGATTTGTAATTAATTCTCCTGTCTGTGGGGGTATTTATTATGTGTAGCATCTCTTGCATATATCTCTTTGTACTATTCTTCTCTCTTTCAAGTATTCTTACTTTACTTAAATCTGGTTGCTGTCCAGTTGTTGCACAGTGGGCCGCAAGTGCAGTTTTTTGGGTCAATGATTTTGTATTATTATTTAAATCAGATTTATGTCCAGATATTTTCGTCTTTAGTTTTATTCTTGTCGTACCAACGTATATTTTCTTACATACATCAGTGTTGTCACCATTGCAAGTTATTTCATAAACTAAGTTTGATTCGTCCATTATATTAAGTTTTGATTTCATATTTGTAAATAACTTTTTGGTTGTATTGTTCGTTTTCATTGCTAGGATGTATTTTTCTTTATCATAAATATCAGAATTCTTTATCCTTTCTGATAAACCAGGTATGTATTGTACTGATTTGTAAATTTTTGTTGGTTTTTCGGTTATTATGTTACTATTGTTTTTCCTTTTTTTCTACTTCAATTTTTATCAGTCTATTAATTACTTTTGATGGAAAGTCATTTTTTCCCAGAATAGTCCTAATTTTTGTTATATTGTTCTTGTGGAAGTCAGTGTTGCTGGTGTCTAGTACTCTAGTAATAAAATTAGTGGCGGTGTTTAAAATCATATTGCGAGGATGTTTTGAATAAAAATTATTAAGTCGTCCACTGGCTGAAGGTTTTTGATACCAATCTAATTTTATTATGTTGTCCTTTCTCACAATTAAGGCGTCTAAATATGGTAATTTGTTGTCTGATTCCTTTTCCAATGTAAATTGAATTTCCTTATTAAAGGCATTTAAAGCTGCTAGTGTTTCATCTACTTTGTGGGTCTGCTTGTACGAGCAGAAAAAAGGAATGTCGATGGGATCTACTGCATCTCCAGTGGTAGCTGACATTATAATGGAAGAATTACTGACCACAGTTCTAAATAAAATAGATATTAAGCCAAGGAAAATGACAAAATACGTTGACGACCTATTTGGAATTGTAAAGACCCACAAAGTAGATGAAACACTAGCAGCTTTAAATGCCTTTAATAAAAAAAAGTTAACCAACCAACCGAAAAATAGTTAACCAACAAAAATATAAATTTACGTAGAAATTAAACTAACATGTGCCAACAATAATGCAAGCAAACAATATTCTTTTGACCCACTTCAACATTTGTAACCCAATCGTTTATTGTTTGTTGGTTGCACTACTTGGTTGAAGTTGGTATGTACACATTGTGCATATTATATGGCGACATGGGTACACTACACAATAACATACGTTTACGTCTTTGTATGAAAAATTAAATTTTCTGGAATAGACATTTTCATGACCCCGTTGTTGCCTGTTTTGATTGTCACGTTCAGTGTTACGTTCACGATCCCTTCTGTTTATAACTCTCACACTTTCAATACGTTCTTCTCCTTCTTCTTGATTTGATCTTGATCATGCTATTCGTTGCCTTGCTAATTCATTACTTTCTAATCGGTCTTCTTCATCCTGATTAGATTTATTTAAACGTATTTGACTGCTGTGGCGTGTTCGTCGGCCAATTTGTAAACGTCTTCGTCGCGGCCTTGTTGAATAATTTTTTTAATTTTTTTTGATGCAAAAGATTTTAATTTTAACTGAAAGATTACAAATCAATAATTAAAAAATGTCCATGTTTGCACTGTAAACTTAAATTAAAATCAATAAACACACAGAAATTAAATAAGTCAAATGACGCGAGCAAGCAGAGCCTTATACCGACAAAATGTAATTCTCATAAGAAAAAAATACATTTTATATAGGGAAAACACACCATCATAAAAGTTCGCGTATAAACCATATTCGTAGAAATTTTTTCATTGTTTTTTTATAAACCATCAGTGAAAGTAGATCTTTCCAACGCATGTACTCGTTTGAAAATAGGTTGAGTGGTTCTCGAGTTATAAAATCACGAACATAGGATGACTTATTTAGATTATTAATATCTTTATTAGTATTATAAATACTTTTACAAAAAATATCTTACAATTTATTTTCACCCTTATTGTGTTTGGCGTTTTACGCCTTCAAATTCGACAAATTGTAATAGCTTAAAGACAAAACTTTAATCTATTACAATATGTCGAATCTGAAGACGAAAAACGCCGAGCTCAATAAGGGTGATTATATTCAACTTGTAATTTAATTTATATTATGTTTAGACTTTTTTTTTAATCATAATTTAACTTTTAAGAATTGAACAATATGTTTTTAAACAAGTTAAAATTATTTTCAATTTTTAAATTATTCGGCAAGGAGTTGTACAGTTGTAATCCTTTGTAGAACAGCAATCGTTGCATTGATGTTGTTGATACTCTCTCGATTCTAAAGTGGTTCATATTCCTTAGCTGGTATGGGTAAGCTTCTCTCACATATTCTATGTATTCAATTAAGTACCTTTGCGCCTCTCCAATTTAAATTTTTTGTATAAAACTTATAATGTTCATTTTGCGCATTTGTTTTACGTTAAGCCTTTTAAGGGTTTCTAACATACAACGAATAGATGTATATCTGTTGCACTTCAATATAGTTCTCATCGCCTTATTTTGTAATTTCTGAAGCCGCTCAATCTGTTTTGTTGTATATACAACATTTGATCGAAATGGTTTTATAATAGTACTGTATATATTTATTGCAGTTATTGCAGTCGAAAGTTGCTTTCTGATTCATTTGAAAAAATTAATTTTCTTGCCGATTTTTTACAAGTATAGTCTATGTCGTTTCGAAATTTTAAGTCTTTATCGATAATGTAATCTAAATATTTTATTTGATCCACTTTTTCTTTTATTTGATTATTTATTTTAAAAATTTCATTGCATCTAGAATTTATTTCCATAATTTCGTTTAGTTTAAGTTTATTTTTAGCCAAGAGTTGATATTTTCCATAACCAGTGCAAGGTTGTGAGAGCGTTCTTGGTTTGATCTGCCTCCGCAAAAATAAGCGTATTATCAGCATATAATACTATTTCGCATTTCTGTAGCAGATTTGGTATATCCTTTATGTATATAATAAATAACAATGCTCCCAGAATTGATCTTTGTGGAACTCCGAAGTCATTAATATTTATAGTGGACTTAACGTTATTTACGTTGCTGATTTGTTTTCTGATTGTCAAATATGATTTAAACCATTGTAGCTCTATGACTCTCACCCCATATCTATGTAGCTTTTGCAGAAATATATGTCTATCAATTGTTTCGAATTCTCTTTTGAAGTCCAGAAAAATTGCAACTACATATTTTATTATTATACCCTCCAAAAAAGAATATGGAGGGTATATTCACTTTCTCATTCCTTTTGTAACGCAGCGAAATATTCATCTGAGACCCCATAAGGTATATATTCTTGATCAGTGATGAAATCTACGATGACCTGAGCATGTCCGTCTGTCCGTCTGGGGAAATCACGATTCAGTCCAAACGAAAAGAGCTAGACTCTTGAAATTTGGTATAAATATATCTTGAAGGGTAGCACAGGTTAAGTTCGGAGATAGCCTAAATCGGGCAAGAGGGGAAAAAGTTCCCCTAAGAAGAACTAAACCAACCTCTAAAAACAACATAATTTTTAAAGTTTTTTTTGTAATTTTGTTAATCAAATGATATATTTTTATATTAAAGAAGGTCCAACGCGTTAAACTTGGAGCCATAAAATAAAAAAAAATTGGACCCCGCCCCTTTGTGAGGGTTACTATATGAAAAAATAGTGTAAAAATTTAACAAAGTGTTTTACTTAAGCCCACATTCCATAAAAATAAAATTTGTAAGCTTTAATGACGAAGCTGAGACGTAACCTGGTACTACTCTGCCTTACCCCCTCCCCCGCCTAAATGACCCTATTAAAAAAAAATTTTTTTAATTTTTTGTATAATTATCCCAAACATTTATTTTTAGAGTTTTATGACAAAGGTGAAATGTTTCCCCCACAGCCCTTGCCAGAGCGACTCCGCCAAAATACAGTTTTAATACCCTCCAAAGAGAATTGGATGGCACTAAACAATTTTTTCTGAATCCTGATTGGTATTTGAATAATCACCCCTTTTTGTGTTTGGTGTTTTACGACTGAAAATTCAACAAATTGTAATAGCTTAAAGCCAAAAAGCTAAAATTTTCTTTAATCTATTACAAAATTACGAATCTGAAGGCGAAAAACGCCAAACACAATAAGGGTGAATATTTCATTGTGTTCAATATACTGTTCCAGTTGTTCTTTTACCACTTTTTCTAGAATCTTCCCCCAGGTTTTTTGGGTGTTAATTGGTCAAAATTCTTCGCACTTTCTTGTCTTGGCTATTATTTCAATTGATTTAGCGTAAGAACCAATGAAATGCAGGCATATAGACATACTTGACCACATAACAAACAAAAAACACTAATTTAGTTGAGACAATAAGCCTTATTGTGTTTAACGTTTTTCACCAGTTAGGACATTTTGTAATAGATTAAAGAAAATGTTAGCCCTTCGTCTTTAAGCTATTACAATTTCTCGAATTTGAAGGCGTAAAACGCCAAGCATAATAAGGCTGAATATGTCGAATAAAAGATTTTATATAATTAAATATTTAAATTTTATAATAGACAAAAACTTAGTTCCAAGACCATATTGAGTATATATCGCACTAGTTCCTGTAAAGCGAGTCAACTCAAAATTTTACATTTTCATTTTTTACACGAAATCAATGTACAGTGGTCATTAAGGATATGACTTTTTTGTAACATATATTGTGCATGGCCGTACATGATGAGAAATGTCAAAAAAAATAATCGGCCTGATTGTGTAAGGCGTTGGCGTTTACGTCAACGGCGATTTTTGTACAAGATTAAAGAAACATACACGCAGTTTCCTTTAATCTACTACGAAATACTACTGAGACGTAAACGACAACGCCTTACACAATCAGGGGGAATAACTGCGTTTTTAGTTTTTCATTTTATTAGAAAAAAATCCCGCACCGACCAAGATTAAAAATTATGGGTTTTAAACTGGAAGAAGACAACTCAATTGAAAAGGTCTAAAATGTGTTGTAATGTACAAATATTCTGTTTATTTATGAGTTCTGTTTTATTTTTTTTATTTTCAAAGTAAAATAAAAATAACAATAATAGCTTGCGAATAGTCTTATTTTTTAATTTTTTCATTAAATGCAATAAACTTCAAGTTCAAAGTGCGTTCAGTTGTACAATAAGTATAGATTTCTTGTTCTGCACAAATATTGGTTCGACTTAAATTTAGAATAGCGGAATCTTCCTCTACCCAGTATTTAAGTAAACATTTGTGAGCATTTTTCGGGTTCGAGTATAAAAGTTAAGTGTCAGAATGGCTTTGGAATTCCAGCGGGCGTTACTGAGTGCTGGTAATACACGGAATTTGATAAAAGAAAATAAGTTATTTTTCTCATAATATTTGAATGCTTGTCCTAGTTCGTACAAATACTGCATGTCATCACGCCACTTGATACTGTGTATTTCCAATATATTATCGCTTTGCTTGAAGTTTTGTTTAAGATTTTCGTATTCGGTAATCAATTCTCTAAAAATATCATACGAAATATTTGGTGATGTTGATTTTGCAACAAGCATTTCATTCATGACATGCTTTAGAATCAAATCTAAAACATAATGTTGACAACCAACATATTGCGGAGGTGAAAAAGATTTTTCCTGAAACGATGTCTGCAGTAAATAAACCATTCGATTGTTTTGTGATACAACAAATGATTATTTGTTGTATCACAAATAATCATTTTAATGGAATTCCATAGTTTAAATTTATGTAAAATTTTTTTGATGCCTGCAATATAATATCATAGTTTTATTTAATTAGCACCTTCAAATATTGTCAAACTTTTTCCATTATGAAGCTCCATGACCGCCAACCTGACTTCTTTAAGCTCGTTTGTGAACACCACTACCTGCACTTCTTTTTTACCATATTTCTTCCCATCAAAATGCATACACCAATTTTCTTATTTTAATGTAGCCATATACTTTTCTTCCATACGTTCCGCTGCTTTTATTGAGGCCTTATAGACACCACATTGTGAGTATGTTGATATATCAATACCCGATCTCACCAACTCTTTACATATTTTTGCTGCATTTCTCGTACTCACGTTGGAAGTCTGACCAATTTTAACAGCAGCCTTAGTTGAACATGTCACTTTTTTAACTCTTGGTTCATAGCTATCATCGCCTAATGATGCATAGAATTCTGTGTCTTCTTCTGGGGACGATATTGTTATGGCAGATACATTTATGTCTGGGACTGTCGTGACTTTTCTTTTTAATAAAGCAGCTTTTGATGGATGAATAATCATTTCCTTGGCTGTTGTGAATCCAACATCTCCTTTCGTACTTGTTTGAACTGCGTACAACTTTTTATCTGCCATGCTTAGCCAAATGCCTTTTGGATTGGTTACACCAATAATTCTTCAAACACTATTGTTTTGTTTCCATTAGGTCGCTTTAAAAATTTACAGTAAATATCTAAAAGCTTTTCTAAAATTCTTCTGGTTTCTTGACCTCTTTTTAATTATTATTGTATTCTGATATTTTTAAGCTTAAGGTCTCTTTATTTTAGTTTAATTTTTAATTTCAATATTTCGTCACTCCTTTGTGTGACTTCTTCAGGAAATTAATTATTTTATTTGATATGAAAAAAATATGTTGATTGTGAAACAAAATTATTTGTCAACAAAATACAAAAAGATTCAAACAAATTTTAAATAAATTTACAATATATGAACAATAATAAAATATTTAAACCTATGCATGCATATATATATTTAAAAAACATTTATAAAAAACAATATATATATACATATACACACACACATATATATATATATATATATATATATATATATATATACACATACACACATACATATATATATATATATATATATATATATATATATATATACACATACACACATACATATATATATATATATATATATATACATATATATATATATATATATATATATACATATATATATACATATATATATATATATATATATATATATATATATATATATATGTGTATATACAAATTAATAATCATATAAATATAAACAACAACACATATACATATATACTTATAAACATATTTTTCAACAACAATCTGGAAGTTACAAACAAATTTAAATACATTTAAAAACATATTAGAACAAAATATATTTAAACGTATACATGTATATATATATATATATATATATATATATATATATATATATTTAAAAAAATTGTAAACAGCTGTTCACTCTATTCATATAAATGTATACATACATATGTAGTTTATAAACATACATAAAAAAATTTTTAACATATACATATATACGTATAAACATATATACATAATTAGCAACAAAATGTTTTAAGCAAATTTAAATAAATTATAAACATATACACATATTTCTCAACAAAATTCAAAAAGTTTGATAAACAAGTTAAAATAAACAACATATTTGAACAGTAACAAACAATAACTATGTCTATCTATCTCTTATGAACTAGATGTCTATAATTTTGAGCTACACTTGCTGTATCTGCCTTAAAATTAATTCTTTTTGTGATTGGTGTATTGATTATGTGTAACATTTCTAACATAAATCTACGTTTATAATTATTTTCTGTGTTTAATATTGAAACATTTTCAAAGTTTGGATAATGATTAAATCTAGAACAATGTGAAGATAATGCAGTTTTTTGTGAATTTATATCTCTATATCTTTGATCAGTTTTATGTCCTGCAATCCTAGTTTTTAATTTGTTCTTTGTTGTACCTATATATACCTTATTGCAATCTTCATTGTCATTTCCATTACAAGGTATTTTATAAACTAAATTCGACCTGTCTAATTTATCAACTTTATCTTTTCTCTTACTAAAAAAATTATTTAATGTATTATAACTTCTATAAGCTACTGTATATTTTTCAGAATCACATATTCCTGATTTACCAATGCGTTCTGATATTCCAGATACATAAGTTAAAGATTTGTAAATTTTTGGTTCATTTATATTTCTATTTATGTTACTATTTCTTAATCCATATTGATTTATTAATCTATATATTAGCCAAGCTGGAAAATCATTACTCCTTAATATATTTTTAATTTTATTTTTATTTTTTCCGTGAAATCTACTGTCACTAATTGTTAAAACTTTATCCACAAAATTTTTAGCTGTATTAATTATAACTTTTTTATTATGTTTCGAATAATAATTAATAATTCTTCCTGAAGATGTTGGTTTCTGGTACCAATCTATTAATAAATTTCTATTCTTTCTAATTATTAAAGTATCTAAATATGAAATCATACAGTTACTTTCTTTTTCCATAGTAAATTTAATACAACTTTTAAACTCATTTAATGCCATCAACATATTATCTATTCCACCTTCAGAAATTATGCAAAATAAATCATCTACATATTTAGTCATTATCCTAGGTTTTATGGCTACACGTCCAATACAACTGTCAAGTAATCTCTCCATAACAATATCTGCCACTATAGGAGAAGCTGGAGATCCCATTGGTAAACCTTGTTGTTGTAAATATACTTTTCCATCATATTGAAAATATCTGTTATCTTCTATACAAAATCTCAATATGCGTAAAAATAAGCATTTATCTATTTTAGTATATCTCTCTATTATATCCCATTTTTCCTCAATAGTACTTATTGCTAAATCAACGGGTATACTGGGAAATAAAGATACTACATCAAATGAAACTAATCTTTCATCACTACCTATTTCTAGATTTAATAATCTGTTTTTAAATTCTAACCCATCTTTAACATTATATACTGAATTTTCAGTAATCTTTTTTAAAATATTTATAATATATTTACATAAATAATATGATGGTGAATTTACATAACAGCAAATTGGTCTCAATGGGAACTGATCTTTATGTATTTTCGGCAAACCATATAATCTAGGTGCTACTGCAATATTAGTCTTAAGTTTATACTTTTCTATATCTGTAATAATCTTATTTCTGTAAAGTTCATCAACAATGTTATTGTTAACTTTCATTAATTTGTTCGTTGGGTCTCTATTTAGCAAGGAATATTTTGAAGTATCTCCTATAATATTATTAATACGTATATTATAATCATGTTTTTCAATAGCTACTGTTGCATTACCTTTATCAGCTTTTAAAATTAATATATTCCTATTTCTCTTTAAAAATATTTCTGTTTCTCTTACTTTGTCTAACATATATTTATCTCTATTTGATAATCTTATTTTATTCATATGATTATCAATAAATGATGTTAACCTATTTCTAGATATTTCTTGTTCTTCATTATCAGTTTTAGTTTGAACTAGATCTTCCCCATCTGCTAACATTTTTAACATTGGAAATTATTCTCTTTTAGTAGGTAATGCGTGTTTAGGACCTAATGAAAGAGTCCACTGAACATCTATTGGTATATCATAACTAGTTTTATTTATAAACCATTTGTTATTAAATTTTATTCCTAGTTCCTCTCTTTGTAAATTCCTTAAACAATCGAATTTCTTCTTATGAATTCTTTTTATCTTTTCATTTAATGCTATTGTTAACCTATCTTCATATTGTAAAAAATCTTCAAATTCTATTCTAGTAAGATGTTTCCTAAAATTTATTTTAACTACATTTATCTCACTTTGAAAATGTTTCAATAGTTCATGTTTTTGTTTTAATGCATATTTCAAAATTTTGTTATGTATGTCATTTGTATACCTATAAATTATCCTCTGTACTGCCGGAACTTGCTCCACATTGAAAATACTTGATATATTCCTTGTTGAGCTTGAAATGAATTTTGGAATGATGCCTGCATTTCTGCAACGTATCAAAAATGTTATAGTTGATTTGGTCCTAAGAATTTTATCCCTCATAGTCTTGAATCTATTAATAAGTCCTCTGACTTGATTATTCTTTTTAAATCTGCTATCTGCAAAAAATCACGTGACAATACTATCGATTGACTTTGAAAGGGCATTCGATAGAATTGGATCCCACGTGATTTTACGCGCCCTAAAATCATGGGGCATTGGACCTAGAATCTTCAACTTTATCAAATCTTTCTTATCCAACAGACGATTTCAGGTGAGAATTAATGGCCGAAAGTCAAAAACGTTTTGTTTAGCAAATAGTATCCCACAAGGTTCGCCACTATCAGTAGTGCTGTTCCAAATCGCTTTTAATGAAATCAGCAAAATAATAAAAAGAAACCGCCACATAGATCATTGCTTGTACGCTGACGACCTATATATTCTCTGCAAAAAAAATGATAACCGAGAATCCAACAGCATTCTAAACAAAATTCTCGAAGACATAAAAAAATGGACTGAATACTCTGGTGCAAGAATTTCCATAGACAAAACAAAAAAACTCCACATATGCAGGAAACACAACTGTAACTCGGACATCAACTTTATTCAAATCGATGGATTAACAATACAAAACGTCGACAAACTACGAATCCTTGGATTGATTTTCTCAAGAAGATACAACTGGAGAGAACACCTATTAACCCTCAAAAAATCCGTAATATCTCGCTCAAACATAATACGATATCTGGCAGCAAAAAGCTTTGTCCACATTAATACTTTAACTTACCTCACCAAATCCCTAATATTAAGTAAAATTGATTATGGCCTATTTATATTCGGTCACAGTTGCCAAACGAACATTAATATTATTAGATCTGCTTATCATCAAGCTGCAAGAGCCTGCGTCTATGCATTTAGAACAACTCCCATTGACAATATTCTATGCGAAGCAAATCTCCCTTCTATAGCCGACAGAATACACGAAATAAAATGCAGGATCTTGCCGAAACTCCTCAACAGCACAAACTCAGTTCTAGACAGAGACATCTCGTCCAGTATTACCGCAAAAAAACCCAAGCGCATCAGATCCGCAATAGCCACGTCCCTATCTCTGTGTACAGAGCTGTCCGTACCTCTCATCACAACGAAACAACACATAAATGAACCCCCATGGGTATTCAAAAATAACTGCATCAACTTTTCACTAGCAAACTACAATAAGAATCGCACCTCTAAGAATGTATTTATTAACTTGTTATCAGAACAGAAATCCCACCTAAGGACCAACAACTGGCGCTTCATCTATACTGATGGAACTATATCACACAACAATATTCCTGCCTACGCCATAGTAGACCAAGATGGAAATTACCTCAAGTTGGGCACTCTTTTTGAAAACTCATCGGTCTTTTCAGCTGAATCATGCGCCATCTATCAAGCAATACGTCTCATCCTAGCAGATAAAAAGAAAACCGTGATCTTCACTGACAGCCTCTCCGTAATTAAATCCATAAGTAACCCTTTTAACAGCAGTTGGAACATAATCATTAAAATTAGAGATGCCTTAATTGCTAATGCAAACTTAATAAAAATACACTGGGTCCCAAGTCACGTCGGAATCACCGGCAACGAAAAAGCTGACCTCGCTGCCAAGTATGCATCTTATGCTCCTATAGTTACAGACCCCACATTGGAAAAAAACGACATTCGCCAACACATACGCAGACACGTCATTGAGACACTCCAGAAACCACTCTCTCATTATCACTACTCCAGCATAAACCCACACCGTAAACAGCCGAAAAAGTCAAAATAAGAACTTTTTCCCGACTTCGCCTAGGACATACAATTTTCTCACACGAATGGCTGTTAAAAAACTCATGTCAAGCTCCAACTTGTAACCAATGTAACAGCAATCTCACTATCAAGCACGTTCTTACGGAATGCCCAATACTCTCCAGCCAAAGACGAATTTTTTTTGGGAACATCCCTCCCCTACTCCTCCTCCAGGATCCATCACCACACAACATTAACAAAATCTACAACTTTATTAAACATACTAAATTGAAAATTTAATATCCATTTTCCACACTGTAACTACGCCACTATTTATACATATGTATGTACATACAAACTTATACATATTCAACCAGAGCTGATGGCCTATGTAGCTAGTGGTCTTTAACTGAAATTTAATCTTGGAATTAACTTCTTAAAGATTAAATAAATAAATAAATAAATAAAATAAAAATAATTAATTTTAAGGCAGATACAGCAAATGTAGCTCAAAATTATAGACATCTAGTTCATAAGAGATAGATAGGCATAGTTATTGTTTGTTACTGTTCAAATATGTTGTTTATTTTAACTTGTTTATCAAACTTTTTGAATTTTGTTGAGATATATGTTTTTTTTTTTTTTTTTTTTTTTAACAAACACAGCAATTTTTTTAAATATATATATATACATGTATACGTTTAAATATATTTTGTTCTAATATGTTTTTAAATGTATTTAAATTTGTTTGTAACTTCCAGATTGTTGTTGAAAAATATGTTTATAAGTATATATGTATATGTGTTGTTGTTTATATTTATATGATTATTAATTTGTATATACATGTATATATATATATATATATATATATATATATATATATATATATATATATATATATATATGTATATATATATATATATGTATGTGTGTATGTGTATATATATATATATATATATATATGTATATATATATGTATGTGTGTATGTGTATATATATATATATATATATGTGTGTGTGTGTGTGTGTGTATGTATATATATATTGTTTTTTATAAATGTTTTTTAAATATATATATGCATGCATAGGTTTAAATATTTTATTATTGTTCATATATTGTAAATTTATTTAAAATTTGTTGGAATCTTTTTGTATTTTGTTGACAAATAATTTTGTTTCACAAACAACATATTTTTTTTTTCATATCAAATAAAATAATTAATTTCCTGAAGAAGTCACACAAAGGAGTGACGAAATATTGAAATTAAAAATTAAACTAAAATAAAGAGACCTTAAGCTTAAAAATATCAGAATACAATAATAAAAGCTTTTCTACTTTTCTGTTTATCGAAGATTCAAGTACACATGAAAAATTTAATTTCGACCATAAATCAAGCAATTCCCTGACAATAATCTGACACCTTATTTTTCTATTTCTTTTGGTTCTTGCCAATGCAAGAACCAATCTGTTTTGGTATTCCGCACATTTCATTCAAATTTGTATCTATGTTAGTTATTTCTCGTCTTAGTTGTATTTCTTTCAAAATGAGTCAAATTATTTTCCCATACTGCCGAATTTTTCAAAACAGCACTAGAACTCATTACTTTAATTTAATATATAAATATTTCTGTATAAATGCAACCACACAGTCATAAAGCACGCACCAAGTGATGAGCTCATAACAATAGTAGACAGCAGCAGTTTGTTTACAGACGATTTCTGGATTTTACCGTTACTTTGCAGTCACACAGCAAAACAAAACAAATCAGAGAACGTAAGTGGTCAATAATCAGTGGTTATGCTTTTCTTTGAGAATTTACATGTAAACTTTAATCTTGGTCGGAGCGAGATTTTTTTCTAATAAAATGAAAAACTGAAAACGCAGTTATTACTTTTTGCCACTCTTCATCATGTACGGTATTTGTGTGTGTGGTATAAAATTTATGAAATAAAATAAAAACACAATATTTTCTTTAGAATCCGTGATATTATTTCCTTTACTCAATTTTTTATTTCAAGGTAATAGCTATATGTGGTTCCGAAAAAGTTCACAAAGCAAGTGCTATAACTAGTAAAATTTGAAGATCGCGAAGACAATGTTTAACCTACCCGTTAGCGGTTTACTCGTTTTAATCCAAGAAAATATTCCAGACAAACAATGTTGATAACACAGGAATAATATTTGGATAACAACAGAGAATTCCAATAATGTATATAGACGTTAAACTAATAATTCAATCAAAGAAACAAAGATATCAAACGTAAAATTCAGCTTAAACATTGCCGGCCACCTTGCAGGAACATAGTTACATGCAACAGTGATATAAGGTATATTTATAATAAAAGTATATTTTTTCATAATACAAAATGTGAATGGTTTTTACGACAGATCCATCAACTGAGTTTTGCGGCATGGTTTTCAGCAGATCCATAAATTGAATATGGTTTTTACCACAAACCCATAAACTGGGATGGTTTTGGTCAAATTCATGAACTGTGTTGAAACACGATATTAAAACGGGAATTGGCCAGAAATGACCCACCAAAATATCGTGTGTTGGGCCACCATACAACCCGGACTCGTCGTTGATTGGCCTGTAACTACTTGGGCAACTACTTCTGACCAAAAACCTTTTATTGCCCATGCGCAATTTCACTTGAAATGTTGGTGAGAACGCTATCACGTGGCGAAGAGACAGCATAGGCCCAGCCGACGTCCTTGGGAGCGGCCGTGGAGACGCAGGCACTGGCTTCGATTGTACGGTGGAGGATCTTTTGTCATTCGCACCCGGAGAATGCAGCAGAGTGTTATGCTCACCCTGACATTTGCTACACTTCCGAGTGCTACGACAGTTTTTCCTCGTGTGGTGCTCTGACAAACAGTGCGAGCAGTAACCAAAGGTAAGGATATGCCGCAATTTTTTGTCATGGGCCAAGCGATTGAGCCGAAGGCACCCTCGTAAGGGATGCGGTTTCTTACAAAGTTTGCATTGCTTGGCCTCAACCTTTTCTACTACTTTCGGCGAAGTCGACGAGTCGGAGTTCGTATTCACATTCGAAAGCTCCTCAAACAGATTGAGCCTCCTTGCAAAAATGGTGTTTAAAAATGTTGACAGCCGCCTCCCAGAGTCCCCCATATGGGGTGCACCAGCTGGGATAAAGCTCCACGAAAGACCCTGAACTCCAAATGTTGAACACATACGACTCTTTCAAAAATGTTTCGAAAATACTTTTCAACTTCCCGAGAAGCACCTACGAAATTGTCAGAAAATACTGTCTGTGGACAACCTCGCCTAGCAATAAAACAATGAAAAGCAGCCAAGAAGGCATCCGATGACAAATCCGTCGTAGCTTCTAAATGGATTTTGTTATTCGACAAGATCGACCTGTAGAACTTCTCAGGTCAAAGGGACCTGCGGAATCCAGTGGTAAAAGGGCGATCTAAAGTAGTTCGCTCTGGAGGAAGTGCCGCCATGATCTGATTGCATGTGCGTTTCCTATCCAAAATGCAACGTTTGCAGCGGTTCACCACAGTGCGAACCAACACCTTGAGCCGTGGGACCCAATATCCAATACATATAATCCGCAGCATCAGCTGATACCCGCCATGAATGGAAATCAGATGTACAAACTGTACAAATAATTTGATGTTTTTCAGTGTATGATAAAGAGGGAGATTTCACCAAACGACCATTCAACCTCATTACTCCATTACTGTCAAAAAAGGGATTAAGGGACCGTAACGAAATTTTTACGGAAATAGATTTTTTCAACAAAAGACACGGATATTCCTCAGGATAATGAACTTTTTGAGCCAAAATCGCCAATCTAAACTTTACCTTTGATATTTCATCACCTGAAATCGTCGTCGACCCAAAGGTATACTTGCCCTTATGTGCAGAATGTGTCCGATAGTAAAAACGAAACAAATATGATACCACTCTGAGTGCACGATCAAGCTTAGAAAATCTATTTAACACATCTTTGAAATCTGAAAAGAATATTGTATGCGTCTTAACAGCTCTGGCTTCGACATCTGTGTCCCTAGGCGAAAGATCCTTTATGATCCAATTAGATTTAGAAATACGCAGCCAGGTCGGTCCATGCCACCAGAGATCACTTTGCGCCACATCCGAAGGTGGAACTCCTCTACTAGCTAAATCTGCTGGATTATCTTCCGACCTAACATGATACCAGTTGTGTTTTCGACATTCTCCTGAATTCTGCACACTCTATTAGCAACAAACGCTGTCCTACTACTTGGCGTTTTTCTCAACCAACAAAACACAATAGTAGAATCGGTGCAACAATACACCTGTTTGATTGGAATACCAATTTCGCCCCTTACTGCTTTTAAAAGCGCAGAAGCCAAAATTGCTCCACAACTGCCTCCAGCCGAGGCAAAGAAATAGATATAATAGGAGCGACCATCGTTTTACAAGACAGTAAATGTGCATAAATTTGGCCAAATGCTTCAATGCGAATATAAATTGCCCCCGCGTATGCTTTTTCTGAGGCGTCGGAAAAACATGAATTTCCGCTACAGTATCTGGAAAATAATGTACCCATCGCGGTATCCGAATAGTGTTTACATTCTTATAAAAATCAACGAATTTTCTCCATTCCTTTTCCGTTGACGAGAGCAAGAAATCATCCCAATCAATATTGTCGAGCCAAATCTTCTGCATAATCATTTTTGCGACAATTACCGGAACTAACCAACCTACAGAATCAAATAATTTTGCAATCGTAGACAAAACCTCTCTTTTTGTATATCTAGACCTTTCAATAATGGGCTCCAGCTTGAAGTAAAATGAATCCAAATGAGAATTCCACTGAATACCCAGTGTCTTCGAACTACTGGACAACACAAAGGTCAAAAGCTTTGAATCCACCAAGTAATCTGGCGGCAAATCATCAACAATTTTACAATTTTGATCTCTTTTGATGTCCATTTCCTCAATTCAAATTTAGCTGAAGACAAAACAGTTCTTTATTCATCCCGGGCTTCAAAGCAGACGAAATACTGTGAGCCCCCGTCAATACGTCATCAATGTACATATCCTTGCGTAAAATATTAGCAGCAAGGGGGTACTCAGCCTCCGAATCCTCTGCCAACTGCAACAATGTCCTTATGGCCAAGTGAGGAGCGCAGTTGACACCAAACGTCACTGTCTGTAACTCATACGTCATTACCTCTTCCACGGGAGAAGATCGAAAAAGAATACGCTGAAATGGCTATGAGCGGGATCGAGACGAATTTGTCTATACATATGAGTAATATCGCAGTTAAATACATATCGAAACAGCCTCCAACGCAAAATCAACAAAACTAAATCTGATTGTAAAGTGGGTCCCACATAGAGGCAATCATTTAGACTATTTCCATTAGAGGTTCTGCATTAAACACCACACGCAATTTTTTGGTCTTCCTGTCAGGCCTAATCACTGGGTGATGAGGAAGGTAACACGAAAGAGAAGGTTTAGCAAAATCATTCGATTCAGGCTTCATATGACCCAAAGTTAAATATTCTTCAACCACATCATCATATAGCTCTTTGACATTATGTTTACGCAGCAAAGAGGACTCATTTCTCAAGAATTGTGCCATGACATTCTGTCTCGAAAAGCCTAAACTGATAGAATGAGGAAATTCCGGCTTAAAGGGTAGCGTCACTGAAACAATTTTTCTTTTAGGAGTTTCTTCAAGTTCCCAGAGGCGAAGAAGATTTCTATTTAAATTGTCTTCCACAGACGCCTCTATCGTAGTCGAATAAACCTGAACGCGTGATTTCTGAACAGATCCTGTAACAATCATCCGAATACGGTCCTTTGCGCCACCAAAGATCCGAAAATATCACGACCAATTTCGCTCAAAATAATCTGTGGATACAAATCAGCGCCTGAAACTACATCAACAGGCCGAGTTTGGTAAAAACGAGCGTCTGCTTGCTGTAAATTCGAAAAACTATTACGATAACTAGAGCCTACAATGAACGAAGGTGATGGCCTGATGTATGAGGTAGTACCAGGGCCATGGTTTCCAATAGGATAGATTAATCTAAGGAAGAACCAATTTTCAAACTACAAACTTTTCTAGTAGTGGCAGAAAGAGTTTGATTATTTCCTGAAAATCTGACATTCGTAGAATGTGCAAATAGTTTCAAGCGATTCTGTAAATGCTCAGATATGAAAGGTGACTCTGAAGCTGGGTCAATCAAGGGTCGAGCTGGGTAAGTCATACCATCGTGAACAATATTCACCATAGCTGTTCCCAGAAGCACTTTTCGGTTCTGAGAGACATGAAATACCTATCGAGTAGGATTACTCGAAGATTTGCCCCTCGATGTAGAATTCAGGGAATAATCTACTTGAGCATTCTGGACCAAATTGCCAGACGTGGTGGCAAAATTATCCATAGGCCCAACTTCCGAGGTAGCATTATCCCGATATAGTAAAGTGTGATACCTTTTATTGCAAATACTGCAATTAAAAGCACTTTCGCAACTCTTTACTTCATGTTCACGTGATAAGCAATTCACACAACAATGAAATGTTTTCACCGTTGAAAATCGTTCCTCTCAAGAGGTGTCCTGAATTCCGACATAAAACACAAGACGTAGAAACAAAAGCAGAATTTACAACATGAACCCTGACCCTATCCCAAATTTTTTACAGATTGCTGCGAATCTTTAAGATCATGAACGCATTCTAAAGCTTCAATCCCTTCCGTCAGAAATTCATCGAAACTTTTCCACGAGGAAAAAAACGATTCATTACGAACACTCTGTTCCCATAAACTAACCGTAGAAGTGGGTAAACGTTGAATCGAAAGGAAAATTAAAATAGGATTCCAATTGTCTGCTTAAACTTTGTAAATAGAAAGCGATGTGAGACAATTATTAATACCGCGCTACAAAGTTTTCAAACCAGCACTAGATTCCTTATCAACGAAGGGAAGGTTAAATAATAATTTCAATTGGTTATTAACCAACATACGAGGATTGTCATATGCCTAATTAAGGTTTCGCCAAGCCACATCAAAACCCTCGTTACTCAACGGGCACTTACACACGATTTCATTTGCTTCACCGGCGGTTTTACCTATTAAATAGCAAAGACGTTCTATATTACTGAGACGCGAACTATATATATAAGGCTGTAAATAAATCTCTAAATGCAGGCCATGATATATAATCTCCTTCAAATGTCTTTACATCACAAGGAGGTAGAGTTGTGTCACTGAGCTATGAGCTAGTTCAATTGAACGTTTCAGTGAGCTGAGCGAAATGAGCGCTCACTACAATAGATGATTTTAGCTCAGTACTGAGCGCTTTTGTGTCAGAGCGCTTTTGTTTCAGGCCTCTTTTGTTTCAGAGCTATTTTGTTTCAGAGCGCTTTTGCTTCAGAGCTGAGCGGTTTGGATAATTTCTGTCATAATTGTAATGATACCACAGTTTCTTAATATGCTGCCAGACAAATATAAATACGTCATTGAATATGTTATTGTGGCATGTCTACAGAACCAATCTTTATGCATAGAAATTTTTTTACAAATAAAACTGGTGCGATGAAACCATGTTTTGAAAAATACCAGTACAATGGAATGGTTTTATTATAAATATAAATATATTTATATATATATATATATATATATATATATATATATATATATATATATATATATGTATATATATATATATATATATATATATATATATGTATATATATATATATATATATATATATATATATATATATATATATGTTAAAATATATTGAAGGCAATATTGGATTGTATTTGTCTCTGAAACTCCACGAAATTATTATTATCGTTTTTGCCATATTTAATAAATATGGTTACAATGTCTTTAATCACCCTTGGTGTATCATTATAACTGAGCTACTGAGCCACTGAGCTACTGAGCTATTAAATGAACTAGCTCAGTAAACTGAGCTGAGCTAAAGTGAGCGCTCAGCTCACTGAGCTAAAAAGCACAACTCTAAAGGGGGTAATGTTAAATTATGTTCTGAGTTGCCTAAGTGTGAGTTTTTAACAGATGATTCATTCAGTTTTGGCGGGCTAATCTCAAAATATTGAGACTTTTCATTAAGCAAGGCTAACAATTAAGGCATATACTCTGATATTTAGAAACAGTCACATTTACATCTTCAGAGTTCACTTTTGTATTAACATGGTCGACAAACCCTTCATATGCCCCCTTAACTTTTTCCCATACATTTTTTAATTCGTCGCGTTGAATTTGTAGATTAAAAACCGTATGGAAATCTTCATGACAATCATTAAAATTTGCTGCGAATTTAATGATGGAATCCGATACGGGCGTAAATTTATTTAAATATGTATTCGCCATGATTTATTTTTGAATATATTAATTAGTCGCAAATTTAGGGGGGGAAATTAATGCACACACGGTATAATAGTCAAAGTGAGCAACAGTAGGGTGTATACCAAATATAGTAAAGAATAGATGAACAAAAAAACAACTTTGCAATTATAAAATAAAACAAAAAGAAACTCACACTTGTTGTTGCACTCAGTTATAATGATATATAAATTATAATAAATATTATTTAATATAATTGTAATAATTTAACGCTCAGTAATTTAAGATATAGAGTGCAAATATTTTATAAAAAAAA
The DNA here is from genome assembly GCA_951800035.1 of Linnaemya tessellans. Lineage (NCBI taxonomy): Eukaryota > Metazoa > Arthropoda > Insecta > Diptera > Tachinidae > Linnaemya > Linnaemya tessellans. The sequence continues at coordinate 46,989,366 of OX637534.1, forward strand.
TATTTTTATTTGCAATTCCGTCCGTCCACGTAAATAAAACCACAGATTTTTTTCGTACCGACCGAAAAATAATTAAAACAAACGTCAAAAATAATGCTTAATTGTTTCTACTAATGAGGGATGAAACGCGATCAATCACAAAAACAATTTATGCATATAATTATATATGTATATACAAATGTACGATATGTATGTGTGTATTTTATTTCTTTTATTACTGTACACACTTTTTCTTTTTTCACTTTAACACAGTTAAAACAAGAATTTATTTTGCGCACCTTTAATTTAAATGTTCGATATTTTCCAAATAAACGAAGAATATTTTGGTGGTTTTGATGAATTGTCAACGATGAAATTCCTTGGTGCAAGTGAGAAAAAGAAAATAAGATGAGTTAATTTCTTACAAAAATTTCCAAAAAATCCGACTCGAAGGACCAAATGTTTGTGTGTGTGGTATAATATTTATGAAATAAAATAAAAACACAATATTTTCTTTAGAATCCGTGATATTATTTTCTTTATTAAGTCAATTTTTTATTACCTTGAATAGGGATATATGGTTCGGAAAAAGTTCACAAAGCAAGTGCTATAACTAGTAAAAGTTGAAGATGGCGAAGACAATGTTTAACCTACCCGTTAGCGGTTTACTCGTTGGAATCCAAGAAAATATTCCAGACAAACAAAGTTGATAACACAGGAATAATATTTGACGTTAAACTAATAATTCAATCATAGAAACGAAGATATCAAACGTAAAATTCAGCATAAACATACGGCCATGTATATTTTTTTATATTTTTTTTTTCAAAAAGTGGTCATATCTACCCGCTGTAAAAATCTTACATCATTATCTCTACTCTTTCGCCAAAAAGATATTTACAGTTTTTTGCCTCTACTGCAAGTTTTTAAATTTTGAGTTGAGGAACCAGTGCGATATGTAAAAAAAGGGGATACTTTAAACGGCTAAGAAATAAAGTACCAACAATGTCAATAAATATATATAACACAATTATTAAATCACATTTTGAATATATGTCAACAATCCTGTACAAAAGCTTCAAAATAAAGCTATGAGTGCGATATTAAAATGTAATCGATTAACATCAATAAATTATATGGTCAGCACCTTAAAATGGTTAAACAAAGACTGCAACTTAACACAATAAATTTTATTCAGAAACTGAAAATGGGAGATGTACCTAATTATTTGACTGACCAAACAACTTACGTAAGAGATGCTCAGCCATATTACCTCAGAAATTCTAATGACTTCACAACAGGCTCATACTACTACGATGAAGAGAACGCTGTTTCATAAAGGACCGCGATTTTACAACAAGATGCCACATGATATCAAAAATGAACATAATATTATTATATTTCGAAGAAATGTTGAAAATTGCATAAGAAATAATTTAGCTCAGTACACTTAAATACTTTATTTATTTATGTCAACTAAATTAATATGAAAAATTTTTAACTATTGAAATACCACTTAATAAACCATAATAGTATTATTCATATTATGAATAATCATCCCTATTCTGCGTTTCGATTCGAATCGAAATTTTCTCCGTTCGGCAACTTTTGCATTCTGTGATCCGTTTTGTTACATTTCGATTTGTTTATTCGATTGTATGTACGTTTTTTGTGGTTTTTCTAAGTTGTGTATGTACTGACGGACATTTTTTCGATTCTTGTTTTTGTGGTTAAAGTGTATAATTAAATAAAATGTGAGTATAAAATGCTATCATAAGTATCCCAAGGAAAAAGTATAGGCATTCAGAGAAGAAGTTGCAAACGCACTTAACGCAATAGGGTCACTAATAAAAACTGACGTTGCATGGAAGAAGCAGGCAGCTACAACTCGGTTGAACGTTGATAAAGATGCTAACGTATTGGACGGCGCTTCTGGTGCAAAAGTATCTAACACATACTTGAAGGCGTCTTTATTTATAAAAATTAATTAAAAAGTAATTAATTTATAAAAAATATCCTATAATTTATCACTCATCTCGAATGGATTGCAACAGTCTCTCAATTTCCGCTTTTCTATTCTTCATTCTGCATTCTGGACCACGTTATTCTCCTCTTCCAACAACAACTATCGATTCCATTTCTTCTCTAAACTAAATTTTTTTTGCAATGATGTGTAGAAAATGAAAATTTAACTCCGGCGGTTCAGGATTCCTCACACTGGAATAGTTTGGCCACAAATACCGTTTGCTTATAATCTGGCTATTTTCTTCCTTTCTGCACTAACTGATGAGTTTATTTAATTATAGTTACCACAATATTTAGTTTTTATATACGTATTTATCACTGTTTATTCATAAAATTTTACTTTTTATAGTTTAGCAATTACAATGTTTACAAAATGCTATATTTTTAATGTTTCTATTTCATACGTTTCATAACAAAGCAGCTGGTTTAAACATACTCTTCTCTTCTTCTTTTTCTTTCGATTAGGTTTATTTTTAGAATACCAATTTTCGATTCGAGCGTAACTGAATGCGGGAACGTAATTGAAACGCAGAATAGGGGTGAATAAAAAATATATTCATTATAAAACAACTTACATTTCTACTGAAAGGATTGTTCATACCCACTTTTACGTCCATTATTCAAATTATCTGAAATCAAAAAACGTCTGAAATCGGTTTGTCTGATATATTTGTCAAGAGTAGTTAGGGATTGGGGGTTTGCGGTCGTTAAATATTTGATTTTAATTGCCTAAATTTTAAACATTTTGACGTTAATTGCCAAAATTTTAAAAATTTGCATGTAAATTTTGATTTTAATTGGTTTTTTTTTTGTAATTTGATACTTTAATGTTGGTGTGTGTGTATTTTTTCCCACAGTTTAATAAGGGGGATCACATTGTTGTTTTTTTCTTTATAACGTTGGGGTAGGCGTGGGAATTTCTGTCTGTCCATATGAGACCTTGGGAGTTTGTGTCTGCCCATATGTGACCTTGGAATACATGTCCGTCCACATGTGATCTTGGGAATTTTTGTCGGTCCATATGTGGCATTGGTAATACATGTCCGTGGGAATACCTGTTCGTCCATATGTGAGCGCGGGAATTTTTGTCTGTACATATGTGAGCGTAGGAATTCTGTCTGTCTATTTTAGGAAGTATATACAATATTTCAAAAGTGTTGTATAAATGGATGGCCCAAAAGTATGTGGTTCGTTTCTTCTTGCTGAAGTGAGATTTCTTCTTTTATTTTTGGCTTGTTTTTAATTTTGTGTGTTTACTTAAGATATTTTGTCCAGCACTTCAGTTATTTCTATTTTGTGTGCAATGCTTGAGTGTGGGGGAATAATTTGATTATTCTGATCTTGAAGACGTTGTGAAAAAAAAAAATTTACTATTGCATAAATATTGGATCTGATATTTTGTTAATTTATACATGACGATCATCGATGGATTTTATTTGGGGATCGGGATGGTGGTGCGATTTCTGTATTTTGTAGAATATGAATATTTATGCTTTGTTTAAGTGTGTGTGTGTTTTTGTGTTCTGAGTGGCGATTGGAATGTCTGCCTGTCAGACAGGCTGTATGTGTGACGATTGGTGTGTCTGTATGACATTCCGCTTTTTTGCTTTCCTGGATTTAGCGCAAGTGGGTCAGTATGAAATGAAATAAATTTGTAGATATTTATGTACGCATATACATAAACACAAATAATAAGCGTTTATTCTTTGTGCCCAAATATTCCCTTGACCTTTTGAATGAATGAACCATTGTGTTTGTTTATTTGTTGTGTGTTCTCTGAAATAAATAAGTATGTAGGTTTTTATTTGAAATAAAAAGACATTTATTTTCATTTTTATAAGCGTTTATTTAAAAGTTTGTTAACATTTTCATTTTTAAGTAAAATTGCATTCTTTAAGGCACAAACACCATAGTCGTGATAGCTACAATATAGATATTTTGAATGCTTAGTTTCCATTTGTTTAAAATTAATGCAGCCAATGTCTTCAATGTTATAAACTGTTTGATGAATCATTTTTTCTAGCCATTTTTTCTTCTCTCCCCCCTTAACATATATTTGTGAATTTCTTATATTGGATTTTAAAAGCTTGCAAACACTTTGAAATGAGACTGATCAATCATTCCAGTTAATATGATGATAGTTTTTGGTTAACCAAATTGCTTCTCTCTGCTTTTTGGTTGATAAGCATTCGAAATCAAAAGGCGGTTTTATGATGAAATTGAGGCATTCGTTGTTGCTGAAAACTACGGCTAGTTCTTTTGCGATCAAGTCATTTGAATTATTTTTGAAACCTTGCAAGTCTACAAAAACAATATCACAGTCCATGTTATTTAATTTATAAGACCTTACGAACTTGACCTTTTATTGGTAAGTATTCTATTACGCGGTTATGAATAAGAACGCAGTAAGCTGATGTCGTTGCTGGAATATTTGTTGCTGTTTCAAATTCAATTTTTATATCAATCTGTCCGGTATTGACTGACTCGTTCTGATAGCTTACATCTACTACAATAATTGGGGCGGTGTCTTTAAAATCCTGAGCACTTAACAATGGTTGAGGCTCTTTCATATAGTAGCTTTGTTGAAATCTTACATACATATCATATAGAATTGCATAACGTTCATTTTTAAATTTTCTGTTAAGATCATCATATGGGTAAGAGGTTGAATTTAAATTAACTTTTAAATTAGTCAGATCACAGTGAACAAATTTGTTATCTCGTTGAAATGCGACCAATACAAAACGTGGTCGTTCTTTACTTGCAGCTAGTTTAACATTCCAAATATGACATGTCCCTGTATTCAATTGTGGATTCATATCACAATCCCAGCTACGAAATGCCATCGGTATAGAAGCACCATAGTTAATAATTTTAATCATATTCAACTTGCTCTGATCAGATAATTGTACGTGTGGAATTCTCCAGGAGATGAGTGAAAATGTAAGTTTCGATTTTTCAGTAGAAACGCTCGAGTGTACACTGTACAAGAGCTTCATCATTTTTATTGCGCTAGGGTATCAATTCATGTTTTCCATTAAGTATAACTTTGTTGTAGTCTTCAGCAAATCCCAAAAGCATTTTTAGTGGTACATAAAAATTAAAATATCCACTCTTTAGATTCAAATCATCAGTTTTATGCCATCCACCATTCTGCATTACAACGCTTTCAGTTTGTGATAGATATACCAAATTTTTTGTTGTGGTTGTTGTTCCTAAATACCTTGTATGATCGATTTCAATGCCATTAAGCTCGTAGCGGATTTCATCAAATAGATGTGCAACAAAGTTGTTTTTCAATTTAAAATTTTCTGAAAATTTTTCAGTTTCTTCATCTACAACGAAACCTTCCACATACATATATATAGCTCTCACTGGGTAACACGTACAATTCTTGATTTTGTATTGAGATTCGAATCTCATCATTATTATTGTACGACTGTAGATATGGTATGTAGGTATGATAGACCTTTTTGTTTTCAGTTTGAAATTCAAAGACTTGAGAAAACTTTTGTTTGCTGTTGTAAGTGACCTTTGACGAGCAGATCTTTTCAATTGTGGTTTAGGTTGTAATATCTGTGGATGAAACGTGGCTGCAGTATTTTGTGATATACTTCTATTGCATATTATCATTACTTAGTTGGCCTTAAATGTATTCGTAATTTCCTCTCCTCTGAAATTAATTAAATCACCGTTCTGATCAACCACGCGCAGTGATAGAGAACTTATCTCTTTGGTGTTTACAGGTAAATAAATGAGATTCCTTGGAATCTCATCTATTTTATAGCCAGCAGGTACATTAATCGGAAACTCACGAAATGTATGTGATTTTGAATTTTTCATATATGTGTTAGTAGCGATACTACTTTCAATTCGCAAGAGATTTACTTTAAAAATATTAACTGGAAGATCTGAGTAATGATCATCGGTCGGTGCTAGGATTTTACTAAAAGATTCCCAATTGTATTTTCTTTATTAAAATATATCGGATCTTTAGAACTATTTATTTTAACTTGCATCGTATTGTTGTTAGCTTCTATAAAAATATGCTCTCTAGGACTAAGTCGTTTGTATTGCTCTTTTATGTAGTCAACTATATCTTTCAATTCATAAGATCCAATTGGTATTTCAATTACATATTCCCCTATATGAAACATATCGTTATAGGAGTCTACATTTGAAATACTGTTGTATGAATGAAAATCAGTTAGCGCACACTCATATGTATGGGTTAAGTCAATGGGAGGAAAATAATTAGCATATAGCGCTGATGAGTTAGAGCTCAGAGTAAGTGTAATTGACAATAGCTGGCAACTCTGCATATACTTCAAGTCGTCTATAAATTTAGCTCCGTAAAAAATTTATAAAAAGTGCTTAATATTATATCAATAAATTTGGAACTGTGCTTATTTGGACCTGTGATTTGTTGCTGAATGAGATATACGATTGGTTACTAAGCTAAACTGTTGGTATTATTAAAAGAAGAAATCAATTTAATATCATCATTGGTGCTAAGTATCCATACATACATATTATCACAATTATACGAACATACATACACATTACGTTTATACATACGTACTTCGTTTTTAGCAAGTGACAATTTTTTCCACCTGTGTGATCAGCTGTTTCTGCTGTGCTGTGATACATTTTATATCAACCTTAACTGGTTTGTGAATCCGATTTGTTTCTGTGTCGCCATCTGTTGACTAATATATTATTTTGTTGAAACCAGCGAACATTTACTCTACGATTTTTTATTATAATAAATATCATAATATGTCTTGCATAAATAAAGCTTGTACTCTTGATACGGATTATGATAATATGATTTGCTGCTGGCTGTGCCACAACCTAAGCCATTTTATATGTAGTGGACTATCAGTAATTGTAGCTGATGCTGTATCTAAGAGCGAGTCTATACGTTGGTGTTGCAATGGGTGTAAAAAGATTGATGTTCGTTTTTACAGATTCTTTGAAGGAACTAAAACAAAATTTGTTGAGCTCCAGAATGAAGCAATCAAGCTTTCGGATCGTATTTCGAACTATGGCAAACTTTTTGATGACTACAAGTCATTGGAAAATTTAAAATCTCCTATCCAATCTTCACCTAAGCGTAGAAAGTCGGCTAGGAAAAACAACAACAATAAAAATAAAGATGTAATACATGTTCAAAATGAAAATAATGCTACGCATACTCCGAAAAATACTTTCAATAGTATTAGTGTTACTTCTGATAAAGCTGCCGCTCATGTTATGGATTATTCGTCAAACACAAACTTGCATATTGAAAAACCTGGTGTATCGTCACAATGCGTTCCTGATAAAATTTCAACCCCTGTGCAAGCTGTTGACCAGGTTTTTGCCCCAAATTGTAACAACAATCAACGTCTATCTGCCGAGAGGGTTAATAGTAATATTATTGTGCCCACTTCCCACAGGGAATTGCACGTAATTCCTCCCATTAAGCATCTTTTTATATCCCGATTTGCTGCTGATACAACGTCTGAGGATATTGAGTATTTCATTAAGTCTAAACTTAATATAAATGTTGATATCTTTGTCCATAAATTTAGATATGCGCAGGGAAGAAGTATAACATCTTCTAAAGTTACAATTCGTTTGAGCATTTTAACAAAGTTATTGAGCAATATTTTTGGCCTCAACACGCTTTAGTTCGAGAATATGAGCACAATTTATACCAACAGAAAAGAAATATTGCTCGTATTTCTCCTAAAGAATCAGGTGTTCCAAAAAACTAATATTTTGTTCCGATAATCAGCTGCACTTATTATATCAGAATGTCCGTGGATTAAAAACTAAACTCACTAAACTTTTCATACAAAGTTTCTGCATCAATCATCATCTTATTGTATTTACCGAAACTTGGCTGAATAATACCTTTTTAAACATAGAGATAGAATTACAACTATTACAGGTGGTGGAGTACTAATTGCCGTCGCAAATCATTTTCCAGCGGAAGAAATAAGAATTAGCTTACCTGTTGATTTAGAGTTTATCGCTGTGGTTCTTAAAGTTAACAAGGTTAGCATATTTATAACATGTTCTTATATCCCACCTCAATCTGATCCAATTCTATACAAATACCATATTGATGCTATTAAAATGGTGTCTTCTACAATAAATGCTGCAGATTTAATACTTGTGTTTGGTGACTTTAATTTACCTCACATTAGCTGGGAGTTCTCCAATGAATGCTACTGTTATTTACCCGTAATACTTGATGAAAATGAAAATGACATTTTTAATAATTTATCCGGCGTGGGGCTTCACCAAATCAATGGAATACAGAACTATTTGGGTAAACTCCTAGATTTGGTATTTGTGAATGAGCCAGCTGAATTTACTTTAAACCGTACAGATCCTCTTGTATTGCCGGAAGATCGTTATCATCCAACGATTGAAATTAGTTGCAATTTACATTATACAAATCAAACTAAAAATTCTAGTAAAAATGAAAAAATTTTCTGTTTTAATCGTTGTAACTACAATGAATTAAATAATCTGTTACTTCGCTTAAAATGTAGTTTTGCATATCCAATTCGCTTTCCATATTTCCTATGCAATTATGTGTAAATATTTTAAGAAAGGTACAAAATATTTCAAGTTATTTTTAATATCTTACTTTTTATGGTATATCAACAAAGTGTTCCGAAATACTTAAATTCTACAATCAGAATGATTTCTTAAGCTTTCTAAAAACTAAATTTTGCAATGAGCGATTTTTATTTGACAGAAATTTTACGGAAAACGTGTTAAAATTTAAATGCTAAAAACAGTCAAGTGTATTTTTACACATAACCGTTTTTGTAAAAACATTTTGTATATGGCTTGCACATAGCTACTTTTGCTAACTTCTAAACCAACAAAACTATTGTTGAACGGTTTGGTGGGAAGATGTGTCATTAACAGAGGTGTAAAAATATACAATAAAAATTTTTTCGAACAAATACACAACTGCTTATGCCAAAGCAACGACGATATGTATTGCTGTACACACTCATTTTCTGACATATGCGTTTGTAGAAATTGCTTAAACAACGTTACCTTTCGTACAGGTCCTTTTGGGCGGTGTACCTCCTTCAGTGCTTTCCAGGTGTCACTAGTTACTATTTTTTATGTATTCTATTTGCATAGGGGTTGAACACAATATTATTGTAGCAGTTGCCTTCTCATCCTTTGCAACCCATTCTTCGACCTTAGTGACATTTGCGGCATTTGACTCAGGCTTTGTTAGACTTCCTGACACGACCGACCACAAATCTTGGTGTATAAGTACACTCTTCACCTGAAGACTCCACGAGTCATAATTTGTGTCGTCCAGTTTCTGGATATTAAACATAGAGGAGATTTTCACTCAAAATATATTTATTTCTTAAACTCTTTAATTTACACTGTTACTGGGCCCATAACCTGTTGGTGCGCAGTTTACTTTGCTTTCTTAAAGCTTAAACACAATAAAAGACAAACAGCAGTTGCTAACAATTCAAAGGTTTTTTAATGAATGATGAAAAATTAAGTTGCGTTTGAAATATGCACAAAGCATCAAAAGAGAATATAATAAAACAGTGTTGTAAATATTCGCATTGTTAACAGGTTTGTATTGAATTACACTTCAACAATTCTCTGCAATACTTTGACTATTCAATAAATTATTTTAAAAAATTTTACCAGATCTTAAAGTCTTATAGTACACATCTTCTACTAAATTCGAATCACTTCTTGAAACTGCTTTATGTGGATCTGTACATCTTCTACCTGCATTTGGCTGACCACTTACACTATTTATATCTTCAATTCTTCCTTCGCTTGAAGAAATTTCAAATATATCATTTCCTTTTGACACATTTTCATTTACCAAATCAAATGTAATATAATTTTGTTCGTCAATATCTTCACAATCATTAGATTTTTCTTTTATTTCTGAGCATTGATCCCGTATATTTTCAAAAACTTTATGCTCACCGCTATTGAAGTCCTGAGTTTCATAGCCAACAAATTTTACGTCACGGCACTTAAAGACTTTCTTTGTTTGTAGATCGATCATCCAATATGCTTTAGACTCTGAGCAGTATCCAATAAATGTGCATGTCTTGCCTCTTGGTTGAAATTTTGATTTTCCTGGGCGCTTATTTAAGCAATATGCTCTACATCCAAACGTACGAAAATGTGACACTGTTGGTTTTATATTACACCATTTCTCCATCGGAGTTATATCATCTAATTACCTGGAAGGGCATCTATTTCGGATATAGACGGAAGTATTCACCGCACTTGACCACAAGTATTCCGGTAATCCAGAATCAATCAACAAACATCTTGACATTTCTACGATTGTCCTATTTGCGCGTTCTGCCACGCCATTTTGTTGTGGGGTGTATTCCACAGAAAACTGCCTTTGAATACCAAGTTCTTCTAAATTCAATGAAAAATCTTTACTTAAGTATTATTTTCCGTTATCACTCCGCAGCACTTTCAACTTTTTTGAGGTTTGTCTTTCAGCTAAACTTAAGAACTTTCTGAAAGCATTCAACACCTCACCTTTTGTTTTTAAGAAATAGACAAATGTCATTCGTGAGTAATCATCAATGAATAAGACAAAATAATTGGCACCTCCCAGAAATGAAATCTTCATCGGACCATATATGTCCGTATGAACTAAATCGAGAACATCATTACCTCTTTGACTCGCATTCTTAGGAAATGGTTGACAAGTCATTTTTGACTTTAAACATATTTCGCATATGAAATTTTCTGGTATTTCTTCGATTGATAAACCACGTACCATACCTTTTTGTGATAATTCAAGCATACTTTTCGCGTTTAAATGGCCAAGACGTTTATGCCAAATATTAAAATTAGATGCCTTTATCATAAAATTTTTGATCTCAATATTTTTTGGCTCCTTGTTGAAACAAACAAACAACTGATCCTTTCTCATACCTCTCAGCAAAATATCTCCATCGGCATTAACAATGTGAACCTTGTGCTCCTTAAAAATAACAGACAAACTATTTTGTGTTAAATATTCTATTGATATAAAATTACGTTTCAAACTTGGAACATGTAGGACATCTTTAAGTAAAAAAGTATCACCGAATGTATTGCTTAATTCAATCTCACCAATTCCTTCAGAAAAAATTTTAAAATCTGCAGCAAGATCAATTTTTTCTCTATGACGCCTCCACGATTTGAATAAATTCTTGTCACTACCCATATGACAAGTTGAACCGCTATCAAAAATTCATGTACCTTTCTGCAAACTAAGTACTATTACTCATACCATGTAACAATGCACTTAATTTTTTTGTACAATTACGTGCAATGTGTCCAACTATACCACATTTAAAACATTTATATTCACGTTTATTTTTAATGTTCATGTCATCCTTTGTTGAGTATTCTTTGGTAACTTTCAATTTAGACTTTGACATAAAATTCTGTTGAACTTCCACAGCATCTTGATTACTAAATCTTCTTTCATATTCTTCACATAATGTGTTCTTTAGAGAATCTATATCTGGAAACTGATCACGAGATTCCATGGCCACAACGAAATTATCATAGTTATCAGGCAAACTATTTAATAATATTATTACCAAAAGCTCATCCGGAATTTGAATTTGTAGTTCTAGTAGATTGTCGACCATATTTGAGAACCCATATTGATGTTCCGCCATACTGGTTCCCTCCAACATTTTTAGAGCTAACAGCTTACGAAATAAGAATACCTTTCGGGCTGGTCCACTAGGCTGTAATTTATTTTCTAGTAACATCCATCGCTGTTTTAGCATTTTTTACTATATTGAAATGCGATCTCTTCATGCTAAGCATAATCATCGATAGCGCTTTTTGATCCTTGTTAAGCCATTCATTATCACATCAGCAGGAAAAATTTAATATAATAAATGGGCACCAGCAGGGAACAGTAAACGCACCAATTTTGTTCAATATTTTTTTATTTTTTTTTAATAAAGTTTATTAGTATTCAAAATACTTTTCAATATCCATTTTTAATTTTACAATTTCCATTATATGAGGTTGTTTTTTACAAATTGTACACATTCTCTCTTAAATGTATAATAATTTCGTTCTATTTTTATATAGTATATTCTGGCATTCTATTATATAATTTTAGTCCTTTGTAAAATAGTGATCATTGCATCGCTGTTGATGTTGTTCTCTGCAGCCTGAAGTTTTCGGAGTTTCGTAGACCATATGGTTGTACTTCCGCCACATATTTAATATTTTCGCATAGGTATTCCGGCGCGTTTCCTGTTTTCATTTTTTGTACAAAGTATAAAGTATTTGTCTGCAATCGTTGTTTGATTTTTAACCATCTAAGTGAGTCCAGCATAAAATTAATAGGTGTATACCGACTACATTTTAAAATACATCGCATCGCTTTGTTTTGCAATTTCTGCATCCTTTCTATTTGTGACTCTAAACAGCATGTATATAAAATCGTTGACCCGTATTCGAAATGTGGCTTAATTATGGTGTTATATATATTTAATGCAGTTGTTATCGAAAGTTTCTTTTTTATTCTCTTGAAAAATCCAATCTTTTTACCAATTTTTTTGCAAACGTGTTCTATATGATCTTTAAATTTTAGTTCATTATCTATTATAAAACCAAGGTATTTTATTTTCTTCACCTTTTCTATTGTTTCATTATTAATTTTAAAATGTATATCACTGCTCATATTAATTTCCATAAGTTTTGTCTTATTTTCATTAAGTTTTAGTTTGTTCATCTTTAACCAATTGTTTATATTGTTTATATCATGACTTAGATCGTCTCTACATTCATCTTCAGTTTCGCCTTCCGCATATATTAGAGTATCATCCGCATATAGAACTATTTTACATTTCCTTACAACATTTGGCTTATTATTTATGTATATTATGAAAAGGAGTGCACCTAAGATAGAACCCTGTGGGGCACCATAATCATTTCTTATGCTATAAGATTTGGCACCATTTACTTTTGTCTTCTGCATTCTATTTCTCAAATATGATTTAAACCATCCTAATTCGACACCTCTTATACCGTACATGTAAAGTTTCTGTATTATTATTTCCCGATCAATTGTTTCAAAAGCTCTCTTAAAGTCTAAAAACAGTGCCATGATCTTTTTGTTTTTATCTATGTATTTCCATTGATTTATTACATAATTTAACGCAGTTTCACATGAATATTTTTTTCGAAATCCAGATTGATATTTTGTTAAAAGACAGTTGTCTTCAATATATTTTTCTAATTGGTCCTTAACAACCTTCTCCAATATCTTTTCAAATGTTTTTAGTGTGTTAATTGGCCTAAATTCTTCACATTTATCTGTCTTAGCTACTTTTTCTATCGGTGATACCATCGTGTGTTTCCAACTTTCGGGGAATATACCTGTCTCTAATGATTTATTTATTATATTTTGTAAAATTACGCCTGAAGTGTTCCAGTAATTTGCAATAGTTTTTTTCTATTAAAAAACACTCTTGAGATTTTTTATAATTAATTTAATATTTATCATCAAATAAGCGTCCGATCAAATAAGCGTCCGACATTTCTCGACTTCAAGAGAGCGTTTGAAACAATAGACCGACAAATAATGCTCAGAAAGCTATATATATATATGGAATAAGGGGAAAAGAATTAGAATGGTTTCAATCATACTTGGAGAATAGAAAACAAAAAACAAAAGTTAATGGTTCGATTTCAGACGAAAAAGCAAATAATTTTGGTGTACCACAAGGTTCAATACTAGGCGCCCTGATGTTTATAATATATATCAATGACATGTCAAATATTCTGGAAAGATGCGAGATGGCCATGTATGCAGATGATACTCTGATATTTACTTCTGCTGATAATGATGAAGAATGTCGGACAAATATGACTAATGACATGAATAACGTAAGCAAATGGTTAAAAATGAATAAATTAAAACTAAATGAAAATAAGACGAAAATAATAGAAATAAACATTAATACTGATGAAATATTTAAAATTAATAACACGGTAATAGAAAAAGTTGAACATATAAAATATCTCGGATTTATAATAGACAAAAAATTAAAATTTAATGAACATATAGACTATACATGCAAAAAAATTGGAAAAAAAATCGGTTTCCTTAAAAGAATAAGAAATAAAATATCAAAAAGTACAGCAATAAATATATATAACACTATAATTAAGCCCCACTTTGAATTTGGATCAACAATTTTATACACATGCAGCAACACAAGCCAATTAGAAAGAATGCAAAAACTACAAAATAAAGCTATGAGGATAATTTTAAAATGTGATCGATATACTCATATTAATACAATGCTAAATAATCTGAAATGGATGACTGTTAAACAAAGATTGGAATTCAACACATTAAAATTTATTAGAAAAATTAAGCAAGGTGATTCTCCAGAATATCTATGTGAACAAATAAAATATGTGGGTGAGAGCCAGCCATACAGTCTTAGAAATGCAGATGATTTTCGAATACAGAGGGTTACGTCAACACTAATGCAGAAAACATTATTTTACAAGGGACTTCAACTATTTAATTCTTTGCCAAATAATATGAAAAATGAAAGAAATAATAATGTTTTTATAAAAAAATGTGTAAATTTTGTGAGATTTAATCAATACTCATTTAATGTTAATTCATTGGAAAGTAATTGAATGTGTACAATATTTATGTATGTAAAATATAGAGTATTTTTAATACTAATAATAATAATAAACAAAAAAAAAAAAAAATCACTCTCCTCTCTCTTTTGTGAATCTAATTTATATATTAGATCTTATTAAACAAATTAATAATATAGTTGCATTTGCGGATGACATTATAATTTATCACCCGGGTGAAAAAATCCAAAATATTAATGAAAACTTGCAGCAATTATTTAACATTGTAGATAATTATGCTAGTGACTGGAAAATGAAAATAAATATTGACAAATGTGAGGCCATACTATTCCGCCCTCCTGTAGGAAAATGTAATTACAACGTTAGGAAATATTGGAAAGAATTTGGTATAAAATCGAGAACTAATATAAACATTGAGTGTAAACAAATGGTAAAATATTTAGGCATTCACCTCGATAAATTTCTTTATTACAACAAACATGTAGATATACAAATAACAAAAGCCAGAAAAGCCTTCTTTACTTATAGAAGGTTATTTTATTCTAAATATATAGACTCAAAAGTGAAGTTAATGTTATACCAAACCTTAATTAGACCAATACTGACATATGGTTGCCAAATGGTACAATATTGCTCCTTCATACATGGAAAAAATTAGAATTTTCGAACGTAAATGTCTTCGAGCATGCACGTCTCTCTATAGATCACCTAGTAGCGGATTTAAGAAGTATATTGCTAATAAAAGACTGCACACATATACAAAAATAAGTAGAATCGATAATTTTATTATACATTTGATTAAAAAACATATTTTAAGGACATTTGAATGCAAAATAAATAACATTATTATGGCTCCGTACTATGTTAATGGAGATTATATAGAATCAATTCGCCAAAGGGGGTTTATACCACCTGAGGCATTTCTGTATCTAGATAGTCAGGGATATATCCAAAATGTCAGCGGCATTCCAGTGCTATATCACATATATAGACGTGCCAATATAAAAGCAATAAATTGCAAACAAATTACAGAAACAAACAAAAGATTTGATACAAGCTTATACTTCTTAAAGGATAAAAACATGTTACCAAATTTAAACCCTAGGAAATATTGGTGGCTGGACCATTTGTAAGCCTTTGTTTCTCTCTTTTATCACTTAACTATATTTTTTTTATTATATAAAATATTTAAGAGGTGTTTTTCCCCAACTATTTCACCTATACTAATTAAGTTAAATATTAATGTACAATAATGAATTCTATAGTACGTAAATTATGTTGTATATTTAGTCCTAAAAAGATTTCATATTTTCCTAATATAAATGTACTGGAGAGCTCGCTTAAAGGACAGAGTATGTTAAATAAATAAATTAAGTTACTATTTGTTTATTTCTAGTTTAAGTTATAAGAAATTTGTTGGTAAATAAACGTTAAAAAAAAACCAAGCATAAAATATTTATTATATAACAAGTAGGTTTTAGTACAGTTCTTCAACAAAAACAATATGCCAATTGTACATCTTTGTATGCACTCTCCACAATAACTAACTATAGTAACTAAATATTTTGGTGATAATTTTTGTTTTGTACGTTATACTTTAAATATACGTAGAAATGATTTGCCATTATTTTTGTATTGGTTGACGATTTGTTTCGAAAATACTGTTACTTTATATACAATTCAATTTATCTTCTCGCATATTCAAATGATCATTGACTGCCTATATTAAAACACGTTTTCAAATTTATCAGTTCATAAGAATTTTTATACATTTCAATATAAAATAAATATCTAAAATTGTAAGGCAGAACAACGTTTTCTGGATCAGTTAGTATGTAATATTAATGAATACATTTTTTTTAATGTTAAATATGTGAAGAAGTGAAATAATTACATTAACGATAAAAATATGTATATATTTTTTCAATTTTTTTTTAATTTAAAACTAAAAATATGGGTTAACAACATCGCCGAAATATGGCCTCAGTCACCTAACGAAATCTGTGCACCGATATTTTGCAAATTTACTTTGGAAAGTATTTTTGATACAATAATATATAGCAAAAGTGAAGCAGTACCTTTGGACGCTTTAGTATTTCATAGTACCCCTTCAATAAAATAATGGGTACTCAGGAAATGCTAAGTCTCCAGTAAACATTTGTTGTATGAATAAATAAAATCGCATAAATAAAATACAGTCGCACGTGACTGTACAGTCGTGCAATTAATCACTATATAATTATATATGCCATATTTTGAATCAACTTTTATAAAATGTACAATTCTCGTGCAAACTAATTGAAAAGATGTAAGTACTTCAACACAACTTACCCAGGTTGGATTCTAACTCTACCATTGTGCCATTATCAATTGTTGCTATATCGCCGCTATCTGCGGATTTATTTATGTCGATACCATCTATCCCACTCATTTTACTGGGACATAACGTGCCCACATCTTCAGTGTGTGAAATCATTGTGGCATCTGAATTGTTAGATATCTGATATTCACCAAATTTTTCTGGCACTAGCGTGCCAGGGTCATTAATAAATGTATTAATCGTTTCCGCATGAAATTCGTGTCCTTCTTCAATTAAGAGATTTTCTCGTTGCGAAGCCAAACTTTTGGCTTGACTGCCTTTCATAGAACCTCCAACTGAGCGCGCAGTTCGTTGTTGTTCCCGTATGGCACAGGTTTCTTCGATCATGGATTTTAATATACCACGATGTTTTGCATTCCGTATGAATTCATGATCGAGAAGATCAGATGCAGTTGCTCTCTCTTCGGGATTCTTAACTAAACAGCGACTTACAAAATCTATAAATTCGCTACTCCACCGGTCCGGTTCTCGAAAAGATGGAGGTGGTTTTTGTGGTATCATAAATATTGCACGCATAGGGTGAATATCACCATAAGGAGGTTTGCCTTCTGCCATTTCTAAGGCAGTTATTCCTAGGGACCATATATCAGCAACACAGTCATAGCCTATCTCTTCTATTACCTCTGGAGCCATCCAAAAGGGTGTACCTATAACAGTATTCCTCTTTGCCATTGTATCCGTCAACTGTCCGGCCACACCAAAATCTGCTAGTTTAGCAAAACCCTCTGTGTTTAATAAAATATTTCCCGCTTTTATATCGCGATGTATTTTTCGACGCAAATGTAAGTAAACTAAACCCTTTAATGTATCTGCCAATATTGTAGCAATTTCATCTTCGGTCAGTGTTTTCTTTCGTAATCGCATTATATCCGACACACTACCAGCTCCGCAGTACTCCATACATATCCAAAGATCATACTGCTTAAAATATGATCCATAATAACGCACCACATATGGCGAATCACATTGTTGCATTATCGAAATCTCTTTGATAATATCATGCAGGTCAGACTCTACCGGTACCAGTTTGATGGCCACTATGGAACTACTTTCTTTGTGCAAGGCCTTATACACAGAGCCATAGCTGCCCTCACCTAATTTGCATATAATGTCAAAGACCTTTTCCGGTGGCTGCAACAATGATTCCTCCGACAATTTTTTTAATTCACTTTTGGAAGACATATTAAGTTCATTCATCTCTATTTATGTATAAAAGCTAATAGTTTATTTTTATGTTTACACAAATTTATAGCATTTATTTAACACATTTTTGAAGGCGTCGAAAATCCTTTTTTCTATCAAATTGCTTTTTTTTCTTTTTTTGTTAAATCAAACAAAAGAAAGAATAAATAAATGAAAACTTGTGACAATAAAAAAGTAATACTGTCTCCAAGGCAGATTTACGAGGTACCATGGCAAATTTACCAGGTACTCTCGGCAGCGCAGCTGTCCAATGTGTACGAGTCAAGTATGTATCAAGCTACTGTCAAAAGTATATGTACAACGTACCTAACGCTGCAATTACACATGCAAGTAGTGGCATGCCATTGAGGCAGTTAACACTGGTTGAATTGTGCTGACATAACATGGCGGCTTGTTGGCATCACAGAATATGGTAGCCTATGGTTGGCATATTCGGTGAAGAGGACCCGCGAGAAGATAACAAACTTTTCAACAAACTTTTTTCCCAGAATGCAAATTGAGTGAGTTATTTTTAAAAACAGAGTTGCGCTCTCTTGAGTTTGAGAAAGTGAGTTGCCAGACTCAAATATATGTAAAATGGCAGCACTTAACTACTTTTATATTAGCCTTGAAGTGGTCAACATATTTTTTGTAATATTTTCTAAACTAATTACCTATCTTTTAAAAATGTTCATATAATAAGTATTTCTTTCAATTATTTATATATATATTGTAATTATTCAACACTTTTACACAATTACCACGAAACATATATGTTATGTTATGCAGATAAAACATAAAAGTGATGCCAAATATTGCATACACAATAAATCAAAGGAATACGGCAACAAAATTACTTGGCTGATTACTAAAGGCACATTTTGGTAGTATTTTAGCACTTCAACAAACTTTTTGCATTTTCAACAAACTTTTTGCTTAGTTTTTGAGCAATAACACTAAAACCAGGCAAAATACAAAAAACAAATATTAAACAATCTGAAAGATTAGCTAAAATTACATAATCGGCCATCATTAGTTTTTCTCCGACAGTATATTTTTTGGTCAAAATTTTGAATAAAATTTTTTCAAAAAACACTTTTTGAACTATAACTCCCATACCTGACTTTGAGCCAAAAATTGAATTATACCATCTTAAAGGGCATGAAAAGGGCTACAATTTGGCATCATTCGATTTTTGATTTACAGTTACTACTTCGAACAAATTTTTCAAAAAACTGTTTTCACTCAAATTAATTTTTTTTCAGCTTTCGACCTATAACTCCCATACCTGACTTTGAGCCAAAAATTGCAATATACCATCTTAAAGGGCATGAAAAGGGCTACAATTTAGCATCATTAGATTTTTGATTTACAGTTACTACTTCGAACAAATTTTTCAAAAAACTGTTTTTACTAACATTCTCACTAACATGAATTTTTTGAGTTTTTCACCTATAACTCCCATACCTGACTTTGAGCCAAAAATTGTAATATACCATCTTAAAGGCCATGAAAAGGGCTACAATTTGGCATCATTAGATTTTTGATTTACAGTTACTACTTCGAACAAATTTTTAAAAAAACTGTTTTTACTAACATTCTCACTGACATGAATTTTTTGAGTTTTTCACCTATAACTCCCATACCTGACTTTGAGCCAAAAACTGCAATATACCATCTTAAAGGCCATGAAAAGGGCTACAATTTGGCGTCATTAGATTTTTGATTTACAGTTACTACTTCGAACAAATTTTTCAAAAAACTGTACACTAACATGAATTTTTTTTAGTTTTTCACCTATAACTCCCATACCTGACTTTGAGCCAAAAATTCCAATATACCATCTTAAAGGCCATGAAAAGGGCTACAATTTGGCATCATTAGATTTTTGATTTACAGTTACTACTTCGAACAAATTTTTCAAAAAACTGTTCACTAACATGAATTTTTTTGAGTTTTTCACCTATAACTCCCATACCTGACTTTGAGCCAAAAATTCCTATATACCATCTTAAAGGGCATGAAAAGGGCTACAATTTGGCATCATTAGATTTTTGATTTACAGTTACTACTTCGAACAAATTTTTCAAAAAACTGTTCACTAACATGAATTTTTTTGAGTTTTTCACCTATAACTCCCATACCTGACTTTGAGCCAAAAATTCCAATATACCATCTTAAAGGGCATAAAAAGGGCTACAATTTAGCATCATTAGATTTTTGATTTACAGTTACCATTTCGAACAAATTTTTCAAAAAACTGTTTTTACTAACATTCTCACAAACATGAATTTTTGGAGTTTTTCACCTATAACTCCCATACCTGACTTTGAGCCAAAAATTCCAATATACCATCTTAAATGCCATGAAAAGGGCTACAATTTGGCATCATTAGATTTTTGATTTACAGTTACTACTTCGAACAAATTTTTCAAAAAACTGTTTTTACTAACATTCTCACAAACATGAATTTTTGGAGTTTTTCACCTATAACTCCCATACCTGACTTTGAGCCAAAAATTCCAATATACCATCTTAAAGGCAATGAAAAGGGCTACAATTTGGCATCATTAGATTTTTGATTTACAGTTACTACTTCAAACAAATTTTTCAAAAAACTGTTTTTACTAACATAGTAAAACTGTAAATCAACAGTAATCAACAGTTACTAACATAGTAAAAACAGTTTTTTGAAAAATTTGTTCGAAGTAGTAACTGTAAATCAAAAATCTAATGATGCCAAATTGTAACCCTTTTCATGCCCTTTAAGATGGTATATTGGAATTTTTGGCTCAATGTCAGGTATGGGAGTTAAAGGTGAAAGACTAAAAAAAATTCATGTTAGTGAGAATGTTAGTAAAAACAGTTTTTTGAAAAATTTGTTCGAAGTAGTAACTGTAAATCAAAAATCTAATGATGCCAAATTGTAGCCCTTTTCATGCCCTTTAAGATGGTATATTGGAATTTTTGGCTCAAAGTCAGGTATGGGAGTTATAGGTGAAAAACTCAAAAAAATTCATGTTAGTGAACAGTTTTTTGAAAAATTTGTTAGAAGTAGTAACTGTAAATCAAAAATCTAATGATGCCAAATTGTAGCCCTTCTCATGCCCTTTAAGATGGTATATTGGAATTTTTGGCTCAAAGTCAGGTATGGGAGTTATAGGTGAAAAACTCAAAAAAATTCATGTTAGTGAGAATGTTAGTAAAAACAGTTTTTTGAAAAATTTGTTTGAAGTAGTAACTGTAAATCAAAAATCTAATGATGCCAAATTGTAGCCCTTTTCATGGCCTTTAAGATGGTATATTGCAATTTTTGGCTCAAAGTCAGGTATGGGAGTTATAGGTGAAAAACTCCAAAAATTCATGTTAGTGAGAATGTTAGTAAAAACAGTTTTTTGAAAAATTTGTTTGAAGTAGTAACTGTAAATCAAAAATCTAATGATGCCAAATTGTAGCCCTTTTCATGCCCTTTAAGATGGTATATTACTATTTTTGGCTTAAAGTCAGGTATGGGAGTTATAGGTGAAAAACTAAAAAAATTCATGTTAGTGAACAGTTTTTTGAAAAATTTGTTCGAAGTAGTAACTGCAAATCAAAAATCTAATGATGCCAAATTGTAGCCCTTTTCATGCCCTTTAAGATGGTATAATTCAATTTTTGGCTCAAAGTCAGATATCAAAGTTATAGGTCAAAAAGTGTTTTTTAAAAAAACTTTATTAAAAATTTTATATGAAAAAACAACTGTTTGAGAAAAAACAATGATAGTCACTTATGTTATTTTAGACCACCTTCCACTTTGTAGAACATTTTTTTATTGAATTTTATTTGGTTTAACTTTTATTTTAAAAAAACTAACCAAATAGTTTGTTGGATATTCAATTGTTTACAACTAAGCAAAAAGTTTGTTGAAATTTTGTTTTTGCTTCTTTGTTGATGGTCATATTCGTAAATAATTCCTTAAATAACCAACCAATTTATGAAATCTTCCTTAAATAAGCAACCAATCGCATTCATTAACTTGGCAGCATTCACAGATATACTCATTTATTTGTGCTCAAGAGAGGATTTTTTCAGCTCTCATTGAGCGGAATGGGGATCAAAGAGGAATGTAAAAAAAAGTTTGTTAAAGAGTTTGTTAAGTTCACGGGTATGTGAAGAGGTTAGTTTTTGGTTGGCAACCAGTTTCAACCCCGCACAAGCAGAACAATACTAATCCATACACACTTATGAAAACACAGGTTCTGTGTTTTGTTCTTAACAGAGCGTTTTTTATTCTTTACACTGCGACCACACGAGCAACATTTCGTGTCTTGATACAAGCAATAACGCCGGCAGAAACGCGTCGTCAATTGCCAATGTTCTTGCTTGTATATCTTGGTAGCGAACACGTACAAATCTTAAAACATTATAAACAGTGTTGTTTTCTTACAAGACAAAAATTTCAATCAAATGACAATTCAATTTGACAGCATGTGTTAAAAGATTATTGCTCGGCAATGTATTATAACAGTTGTTGCCGAATATGTGTTCTAACATATATTCATGTGGTCCACACGTTAATATCTAGTGTCGGCAATCAAATTTGACGGTTGCCACGGCAATAATTGCCAAACTTATTGCTCGTGTGGACGGGTAGTTACAGACCAACCTAAATTACGACGCAAAGCGTTGTATGCAAAATTTCTCATGCCCATACAAAATGTATGAGACCAACCGAAATAACGCGGCGCCAACGCTTTGCAATTGGAAAATCCAATTTTGACAGCGCGTAAAGATATGAAGTTTGTTGCAGAAGCACTCTTGTTTACCTTGTTGAAGTGTTAAGTGATGTAACTTTAGCTACTTTTAGGTCAATTTAGCGTGTTCATCTCTATTTCTTATTTCTAATTAGAGTTTTTATCAATCACAGTGAGTAAACATTAATGATTATGGGGCAACGTTAACGCTCTAATTTAGGTTACTCATTTCAGCGTAAAAGCTAAGCGCTAAATTACGTTGCGCTTTGCGTCGTAATTTAGGTTGGACTGTTAGTTGTCCATCGTTGTGTAAACATGAATTTCAAAACAGAAGCGGGTTGGTCGCGCCAACAAACATTAAAATTTATTAATGAGTCAGGAAAAGTTGTTTCCGCAATTTCAGAAACTTATAAAAGTTTTGCAATAATTTTAGTAACTACTAAAAGTTATGTCAGCAAACCGTAAACATTTTTATTACATCGTTCGCTCTTTTTGCAATTTCATTTTGTATTTACCAATACTGGACTTTTAGACGATGTCCACACGGTGAAACATTTGCTCCAGAAAAATTTGTTTGTTGATGAGAGGGAAAAGACGAGTGGAAAAGGGTACGGTGTTTCATGTACATGAAACATTTGTTGAGCACGCCATTCTCCGCTTCTGCATATAATATAATATATGTATACTGCAAAACAAATGTTTCAACCCTGTGTACACGAATGCAGCTTCAAAAGGGAGTTAATATGGTCTCTTATTTCTCTCAAACAATAAGCCTTCTCCAAAAATTAAAATTAAAGCAATTCATGTTCCGAACAAAGTTAATTCTCTTTCGATCTCTCTCTCTCTCTCTCAAAAAGAGAGACGTCAAACTACATATAAAAAAAATTGTTTCGGAACAGGGCGTACTAAACCAGGTGGCATCGTTAGGAATGTAAACAATTTTTTGCTCCTATTGAATTTTTGTTTGTTGTGATTTTGAACTGTCAAAGTACGGCGTAATTATATTTATGTTCAGAGCTGATATATGAATAAAAACTGTTTATTGAAAACCGAATATTTTAAATTATTGTTGTGAAAAAAGTGAACTAAAAGAATATACTAATAACAAAAACAGTCTAGATAAAAAACTAGTTAAACACCATAAAAGGTGTTTTATGTTTGCTACAGTCGTTTTTTCTGTTATTTTCAAATTTATGTTTTCAATATATTTGGAACAAATTCGTTTGATATTGTAATTATATTTTCATAGTGGAATTATATATATTTTTTTAATTGGTCAAAATTAATTATCAAATTTTATAAAAATATGCCTTTTTGTGAGCTGTTCAAAAAAATATATGTTCCCGGTAATGGCGACTAATTTTTTCGTGTGCCTAGGTGTTCCATAATAATGAAAAAGTGGAGTATCTTGTGCCAAAAGCAAATCACAAAGGTTTCGCTTATATGCAGTGAACACTTTTTGAAGAATCAGATCATATCATATATAGACCCATTTACTATTTCAGGTCACAAGAAAATATTGTGTTTTGAATAAATCTTTTTTTTTTTTTACTTTTGTATGTTGGCATGATGAAAGATATATTATTTCTTAAATTTTAAATGCTTCTTTTTCTTACGCTTTTGACATATATTTCTTAACTCATTGTTTTGACAATCTCAACTTTATTACACAAACAAAAACACCTATGTTGTTGTATTGTTTTACTTGTAGCCCTTACGCTGCCACCTGGTTTTATTACGCCATGGCTTTGTAATGTAAAAGTCTTCAAAGCAAAGTGCATTTACAGCAGTGATGTCAAATATGATTGTGTTGGTGAGATCACTCTTATCTCTTACATTCCCAGCGGGAGAAATGTGCGGTGGCGAGGCCTAACTAGTGGCCTTTTCTAAGAGTGTCCTTTTATTTACCAACAATATCTTCTAATTTTATAAGTTGTAAAAAAGGGTTACGAAAATTGGCAAGTGCTCAGATATTTAATTTTAAAATATTTCTCCATTTTTAAGCTGAACATTTGGTTAGTTTATATACAAGAGAAGCAATTTTTACAAAAAGTCTTACTTATGAATTATTTTAAAAGCTACTTTAAGAACTTTTCGAAAAGATGTACCTACATACAGTGGATCCAACTTATTTCAAACCTCTTATATGTATTGTATATAGATATTTATATAAATATATTATTTCTGTTTAGAGGCCTCAAAACAGGACTTGCGATACTTCCCGCTGAATGAGAGTGTTTTTCAGTAAACAATTATATATTAGGCTCTCAAAATAAAAGAGCGTAAGCGTACATGTGAGTTTTGCTTCCACAATTGTGTATGAGGCTGACATCACTGATTTACAGCAGTGATGTCAAATACGATTGTGTTGGTGAGATCACTCTTATCTCTTACATTCCCAGCGGGAGAAATGTGCGGTTGCGAGGCCTAACTAATGGCCTTTTCTAGGAGTATACTTTTATATACCAATAATATCTTCTAAATTTATATTGCAGTTTCGTAACAACAAAACGTTTTTCAGGTTTGCGGATCTTAATTTATTGCGTTAGTTTGAGCAAATGTATTTCAAGTCGGAAAATATATGTTTGGAAAGGTATGTTGAAGGGAAAAGCGACAAACGTTTAAAGGAATTTTTTTAATACAAGATATAATGCCCCGTCTAAATTTTTCCAGAGCTGAATAATATTTTCCCTATCTGGAGAATAGCTCCTAGGTATGATTAGTTCCGACAGGATGCTGAATTCATAAGTTGCAATGTCACACTTAAAAGGATTTTGATATATGTTAAGTAGTGGTTTAATATCCTCAAAATCTTGAAAGTTGTAAAAAAAAGTTTCAAAAATTGCCAAGTGCTCAGATTTTTTCAAATATTTCTCCTTGTCATAAATAAGCAAAGTTCTAGGAAAGTTTGAAAAATATTCCTTATTTACTTCGCCATTGTTTACATTTGGAAAAAACATGTTTACATCATGTAGAAACATCGCAGTACACACGATTATTAAATAAATTTTACTTAACCGGTATTGTCTAAATGAGTGGTGCATATGATATAATGCAGGTGCTCACAGTTAATTTTATGCAGCATAAAAAGATATTTAATTTTAAAATATTTCTCCATTTTTAAGCTGAACATTTGGTTAGTTTATATATGTACAACAGAAACAATTTTTTTACAAAAAGCCTTACATACAAATTCATTTAAAAGATACTTTAAGATATTTTCGCAAAGATGTACCTACATACAGTTATTCCAAC
Source organism: Linnaemya tessellans (assembly GCA_951800035.1). Taxonomy (NCBI): domain Eukaryota; kingdom Metazoa; phylum Arthropoda; class Insecta; order Diptera; family Tachinidae; genus Linnaemya; species Linnaemya tessellans. The sequence goes on from OX637534.1 coordinate 47,015,592, forward strand.
TTATTTCAAACCTCTTATATATATTGTATATATATTTATATATATATATATATATATATATATATATATATATATATATATATGTATATGTATATATTATTACTGTTTAGAGGCTTCAAAACAGGACTTGCGATACTTCCCGCTAAATGAGAGTGTTTCTCAGCAAACAATTATATATTACGCTTTCAAAATAAATGAGCGTAAGCGTACATGTGAGTTTTGTTTCCACAATTGTATATGACGCTGACATCACTGATTTACAGTTTCTTTCAAAATAGTAATAATTATAAAGTAAAATATAAAAATCGACGGTTTCTTTGACGGTTTTCGGTTTCGGTTTTTAAGCATTAAAACCGCGGTTTCGGTTTCAATTAAAGCCGAACGTCAAACCCTAATATACATATACTATCGGCCCGGTACGTGCTTCGCTACATATAAAATGAAATAAGAAAATTTAATTAGAACATCAAATTCATTTATTCAAACAAAAAAACATTTTATTAACTGCTAGCTATTTTAAAACTTAATTCAAAACATTTGGATAAGCAATATTTTTTGTTTTTCGATTTTGAGCATGAATAAACAAACGACTCCGGAACAGGCAATATATTGTTGGCCATGTGAAAAACATGATTCCTCCAAATTCACACCACAAACGTGAAGTGTTTGCCCTTGGGCCTTGTTGATGGACATCGCATATAATAAACGCACTGGATACTGTAATCGTTTGAACTCAAATGGCATATCAGTTGAAATTAGGGTTTGACGTTCGGCTTTAATCGAAACCGAAACAGCGGTTTTTAATGCCTAAAATCCGTCAAAGGTATGACTGTTGAGGCCATTTGTCGTTCAGATTCTAATATTACTAAAGCTGAAGGTGCTCTACAGTTTCTATACAAAAAATTAGATAGTATAAGCATAGATACCATAAGTCAAAAGTTGCTAGTATCTCTTAAAAAAGAATGAACCAACGAAAAAATAAATATATTTTTGACTTGCCAAAGTATATTTTAAACCCTACAATTACCCCAAATGCCGATGTCATTTATTTCGCAACCAAACTATTAAAGCGTTTATATCCCCACAGTGGGTATCAATAAGATTCCGATAATGACCAAATTACAACAATTCTTTGCACGGTGAATTTGAATCTGCTATCAAAACAGCTCTAACAGATGTAAAGCAAAAAGGCGATAATTTTAACGTTCTTCGACAAGAATTTATGCTTCACTAACAACGAAACAACCAACATATTATAACCTCACATGGCAATACAAACAATAAAGCCCTCTTCAACTGAAAGCGAAAGAGTATTTTCTGTTCCTGGTAATTTCTGTACAAAAGTAGGATCTCCTTTAGGCGACTATTCATTGAATGCTTTAACTAGAGTTGTGCCATGGCGTAATAAAACCAGGTGGCAGCGCAAGGCTTCAAGTACAACAATACAACAACATAGGTGTTTTTGTTTGTGTAATAAAGTTGAGATTGTCAAAACCACAGAATATGCACAGAATACCCAAAAGTGACAGTTCAATTTGGCCAAAATCAGCTTTTTTTATTACGATTGCGTAAACGAGTACAAAATATATAACAGCGGGCAGGAATAGCTATACATAGCCAAGGCGAATTTATACAAGTGTCCTTATTAGCGCAGATGCTTCTCAGCTGTTTTATTCGCCTCTAGCCGTTAAAAACCAATCTTTCAAAATTTACTGACTTTCATTCAAAATATTTTTGTGAGCCATTTAAAATTTTGTGTTGAAAATTTTAAAGTTTATTTGTGTTTTTTTATACATAATATATAAAATTTTCGTGCGCTTCAATTTGTGTTGTGTTAATCTACGAAATATTAAAAAAACGTTTTAAAAATGCCTATTTGTCGCGTATGTAAAATTAATTACCCAAAGGGTGAAGGAAATTTGTTTCATGTTCCTATCAAGGAAGAGGACAGAAGAAGATGGAGCGATATATATATATATATATATATATATATATATATATATATATATATATATATATATATATGTATATATATATATATATATATATATATATATATATATATATATATATATATATATATATATATACATTAATTTTAATTAAAATATGTACATTAATTCAGTAGTAGTAGGTACTTTGTAAATATTTACATTACATGTATCACATCTATATTCTTATGTATAGTACATACACATATCCTTTTTACTTATTTTTAAAAACAACAAACAAAGTCTAAGAATGTAATTTTTTAATTGTTGATTTATATATTTGTTTGATGACTAAAGTTTATTTAATTTAGAAAAAATATAGACAAATATTAACAAATTTCATCATATTTGTCATTATCATAATTTATTTGAAAAAATCTAGCAAAAATGAAAAAATTTGGAAACAAATTTTGCCATTTTTCCCTTAAAAGTAAGTACTAATCATTGACCATTAATTAATTTTTATTGGCTTAATATCATTGCATGTCTTTAATTGTTGTGGCGGTGGTAGTTGTTGTGGTTCCAAATTATCCATTGATGAACACTTGCACATTTGGTATTGCAAAGAAAATTATTAAGTTTAGTGCTCCCCAGTTTGGTCGTTGTTACTTGTTGCTTTTGTCTGACTGAAACTCCTGCGCTACTACCACTGCTGCTGCAACTGCTATTGGATGACTTCACTTTGTCGGCATGATTATCGCTATCACTGGATTGATTGTTATGATTGAGAGTTGTAGGCAGATGTACAGCTCCACTGCCATTGTTGTCTTGGCTGTTGGCAACAAATGATATACATATTAGGCGAGGAAGTATCGATACTATAACTCAACAGCATATCAGGTGTTGTGTTATTGACAATATCATTGCCACCACACGAAGTCTCTGAATCATTCAAATACGCTGCAGATTTCGTTATTATTGTTGCTATTGTAGAAATGGTAGTGTAATCATTTTCCACACTTTTAGATTTTTGTAAAATCTGCTGTTGTAAATGTTGCAGTGGTGGAATATTAGCATTTTGATGCAAAATTACATTTTTATACTGTTCCAACGGCGCGGCTTTGGTATCAACTTCTGCGGCAAAAGAGGTCGTTGTATCGTTGACCAAATTAATATTATCATCACCAATACTTGCATGACATTGAGTTGATATCACATTTTGTGTAGGATTTGTTACAAATGTTGTTAAACTTTGAGAATATGTTATAATTCCTATGATAAGCATTTACATTAAGAATCTTGTCGTTACCAGTCGCTAAGGTACCGCCACTTAGCTCCGGAAAATCTTGCTTCATTTGACATATTTTAACTTTTTGGGCTTTTGCTCGTGGAGTTAAGGCTGTTGTTGAGATTGGCGATATTGTGGGATTGTTAGTAGACACCGGCTTTTCTTCAGTAGTTATTATGGAATCAGTTGTGTGTTTTGAAGCATCAGCATTTCTGAATTCAGTGTGAAATTCATTAATATTTATTAAAATACCAAAAGCAGAAGCGGCAGGAGCCGCAATATCGGCATAGGATATCGGAGCTGCTAAATTGTGGTTTTTACTTGCACTCCAGGAATTATTGTTATATCCCATTACTATATTTTATATATATTTTTTTATATAAAAAACTAAGATTTTATAAACATCACTTTTTAATTCATTTCTTTTGCTTACATTTTTATAAAAATAAACATCACATTTATAATTTTTCTGACAATTGTTTTTGAAGGATTGGTTTTTTGAACAAGGCGAATTGCATGTTGTTTTTTTATTGTGTTGTTTTAGCGATAAGGCCACCTGTATTTAATTCGCCTAATACATGGCGTAATTAAACCAGGTGGCAGCGTAAGGGCTACAACTACAACAATACAACACAATGGTTATTTTGTGAGTGTAATGAAGTTTTGAATGTCAAAACATGAGTGAATCACGAATGGAAAACATGCTACAATTGTACTTTTTATGGTACCATGGTACTACCGCGAATTACTTGGTACAATTTATATATCGCAATCAATCTATAATCGGACTATACCATAAAAATTATTTTACGTTTGTTATAAGCTTATTTGAAAAATGTATACAGAAATTTTTATATAATCATTTAATAATAGTAAAATAATTTTTATGATTTATAATAATTAATTTAATGTATGGCAGCATTATTGAAATTATGGAGTCTTTGTTTTACTCCTCTACTCGATCAAAGTAACTGATAAGGTATAACTAATTTTCGAGACAGTCTTGCTATTAGTATGATGTTTTTTCACAACTAAAATGTTTCTCAATGTCATCTTACCTAGATCTAAACAATTTGTAAAGTATTTTTGTTGTTTTTTAGTTACTTTCTAAGCATGGGGCTAATTACTTTCGAGTTTTGTGTTAATCTCAGAACTGATCAACCACCATTTGATCATCTAGACTTGTCTTAGAATTAGAACATAAATCTCTTTTGAACTGAGTAGGACTATTCTTGTCTATGTATTTATTTTTATGAAGGTGAATTTGCAATGAATATATTTAATAATATATTTTTATAATAACAAAATTTTGTTTCAAAAAAAAATATTTTTTTAAACAAAATTTATGGATCTAAAATATTTTGTTATATACTTGTGAATTTGTAAAAACATTTTATTTTGTCATATATAAAAACATGGTACCGCCATGATGTGAAAAGTACAATTTGCTTATTTTGTTGGTACAAAATCAAAATAGTCATTTTCCATCCCTGTTGTGAAAAGCATAAGAAAAAGAAAGCTCTGAACATAAATAGAATTAACCCTTATGTCTGCGGCAAAAAAAAACACATTAGTATTATTCTAAACATTTAAAACTGGATTAAGTACAACATTTCATTCTGGTTATAAATCATTTATAATGGTTTAAAATATATTTCAGATCATTATATACTACAAATTTTGCTTTTAGTAAAGAGACGGCTTTATGTTCCCATGTGCCAAAAAAGAAAAAGGCAGTTATTATGTTATCTACTATGCACGCCAAACCTAATGTTGAACCCAATACTTGTGCAAAACCGGATATTATAATTTATTATAATAAAACAAGAGGAAGAGTACATAATATGGAAAAACTAGAACAAGCCGATGGCCATTGTCACTTTTTTAATGCTATTGATATAGCAGTACTAGTATCCTATATTATATATGCAATTTAAAACATTAATCTAGTGATCGTCATCGAAAATTCTTAAAAGATCTTAAAATGTTTGTGGCAAAAAAATACTTTACAAATTTTTTTTATACCAAACTTTGAAACTGCAACATCCTCCATACTGTACTGGCTATTCCAAGCCAATCTGCAGTCAATACTCTATTAGTCGACCAATATGTTCAAACTGTTCGATAGATTTACACTAAAATGTTACTTCTCTTTTTGATTTTTTGTTTCTGTTTCAAAATTAGATCAAATAAATTGTTTTTGTTTTTAACTTATGAAAATTTTTATTTATTCATGCAAAATTACTAACAGCTTCAAATAATATACTTGCAATGGCCGCTTTCTCATATAAAACCCTTACAGGTACCTGGTCACTTTGGTGCGCAGTAAAGGCTGTTTAAAATAAAATGGTCTCCCAGGCAAATTACAACAACGAAAATTTTACACGCGTCTGCTCAATAACACAATAGTTTGAAAGTTAGTAGTTATCAAAAAGTGTTAAATACGCAAGTTATCAATTTAAATGACAAAACTTTCATTGAAGACGCCAAAGGCACCCGGGCACCTTGGTGCTCACATAAGGGTTAAGCTATCTTTGACAATGCAAACTCACAAAAAACCAATGAGCAAAAAATTGTTAACATTCTTAACGCTGCCACCTGGTTAAGTACGCCCTGTAATATATATTATTTGAAACTATTGCGCCACTTATTGAATAATAGAGGCCAAAATGGAAATAATTCATAAAATAATATTGTATAATATTGTATATTCTGTGGCTTTAAGCAAATCTTATGCTGATGTATCATAAAGAAAATCTGCAAGCCCAAAAGCAATCTTCCCAAACCACCCAATTACGTCGCTCATGCGCCACCTCAGCAAGCATATCCTAGTGTCGAGCCAACACCGATAGCCCACGATATGGCATCTGCTGATGCTTCCATGACAGCAGTGTCAGCCCAAGCCACTCGGCTGCAGCTTATATGCTGCTCAGCAAACAAATTCAAATTTTTTGGATCAACAGGAATGCTGCCGATGGCAGTTTAGTTTATAACAATCCTAATAATACCCCACAACAAACAGTAACCGCTGCTACAACTTACGATCCAACTAGTCAAGTAGGTTTCGCAACTCAGCCCCATGTTGGCTTAGCATATTCAGGTGGATACCAAAATTATAATACTATGGAACTACCTTGTACCTCCTTACACACTGTCATCTTCACTACCAGTTTCTTTACCCTAAAGAAGACCTGCAAATGCTATACCCATACTGCCGCCTTCGAAAAAGAATAGGCAACAAAAATTACAAGACTCGAAATTGTTTTATATTTTACTAGCAGCCCGTCCGGCATTACTCGGCGAGTTATTTGGGTGGAAGTTGGTTTAATTGCGTTTATCCTTTTTAAATTAAGTATATAACTACATTACTGTTAAAAAATATTTTTTGCTTTAAATAAGAAGGCATATATATTAATTGAAATGAAAACTTACTATAAAATCAATACTTAAGTACCGAATGCTCAAGAAGTGAAGAAAGTTATATATCGTCACAGAAAATGTGAAACGAAATATATGCAAAGTAGAATTTTTTAGTTTTGTCAGGTCGATAAAGTCATTATAAATCTCTCTGATACTTTAGTCTCAGTTACCTTCTCAATAATCACAAGACCTTAGACTTCAAAGAGTTTCAACAACCACAATGCAGCGATCAATATTTTACAAAGGATTAAACCTGTATAATATGCTACCAAACGAAGCAAACAATGACGAGAATTTCAATACATTTAATAGAATAATTATAATTTAAGATTTAATATTATGTAACTAACCTAAGAGACATGAAAGTATTTTAAATACTACTAAATAAATATATAAAAAATATATAAATAAATCCTTTTAATTTGATACCCATATCGTGTGGTGTATAAAAAGTATTCGTATGACAATTTTGGGGCGTGTGTCATAAAGTGTTTGTAGATATTTCCTTAAATTTTGCGTTCCCACTTCCAAAACTCCTTAAATTTGGTGCCCATGTCATGGGAGTGGTCCGCCCTTTTGGCAGACCATTCGTTCTCAAAAATCTCTTTTATTTTATACCCATATTATGTAGATGGGAAAAATTAATTGCTCTAATATTTTTTGCTCTAATATGTTGAAGCGTCCCCCATAATGAGAAGTCCGCCATATTGTTTTTGAAATAATTTTATTAGGTTTTATTCTTCCTTTTCAAAAATCGCTTTCACTTGATACTTATATCATGGGGAAGGATATAAAGGAATGGCCCACATCTATGGGCTAACCGCCATCTTTATGGCGCAAAGAATAGCTCTAAAAACAGCAGATTTTGACAATTCGAAATTTTATAATGGTATCAGCTGATCGAAATTTTCTGATATAACGCTGCAGTCACACTATCAAGTTTCTCTTTCAAGATTTTTACACATACTCCTTGTCAAAATTCACAAAATTTGAAAGCTATGACGTAGGCTGCATGCAATTTCAAAGCAAGTTTTCAGCAAGATGAAACCAAACAACACTGATAGCAGAATATTTTTAAATAAGAATGCAAATTTGGAAGAAAAAACTGCAATCAGCTGTTTTCTTGACTGTAACTTGAAACACTCAATTTGAACGAAAATTTGAAAGCAAACTCTCAGCAAGTTTTAAAAGTATGACTGTATTGGTAAAAAAATGAGAGAATTTATAAAATTTGAATGAAAAATTGATCGTGTGACACCCAAGTAAGGCCACCTAGCAAGGTATATTAATATAAGGTAGACTCGCGGCGAAAGCGAATTAATATGGATCTTCTTGGACTGTCGAACAGTTTCGGATGTCAAATTAATATTTTGACATTTGTGAATGAATTGAGTTGCATAGAGTTGCTTATGTTTTATCACATCAGCACGTGCTAAACAATTATTAATTTTTATTTAAAATATTATCCATTAATTAAATATATATGCTCATAACGCCTTGCTCATAACTTTTTTGGCAACTGACAAGAGGCGTAAAGTTTACTAGCAGAACGAAAAAAGGTAGGAGTTCTTAACATGAATAGTGAATTAATTAGAAAATGTCCAGTTTTTCCTCCAGCAAAGCACTCAGGAGGCTGTTAAATCCGGGGAATACGACACTAAGCAAGATATGGGACACGATGATTCTAATGAGGGCCTTAGAGAGGTTCTAATGGTTACTGATGCGCAAACGTTTAAATTAATATCAGCAGTTGTAAGAGCAGAAAGACCGGGAAAATCGATTACATTTTGTACGCAAGACGATACACCACATTTGAGAAGGTGCCTGCCACTCTATGAAATACATTGCCTACCACAATCTAATTGGTGTAACCCATACTGAAGCCGAAGCTGAGGGAATTATGGTAAATATAGTGTATGTTCATATATAAGTATTTAAAAAATTTTAACTGTTGCTTATTTACCAGGTTCGTGACGGTCCAGATGATACTGGTAGATATTTTGATCGTCCCGGTAAATTGTCGGATTACTTCCCCTCTCCGTATCCAAACGAAGAGGCTGCCGTGCTGCTAATAATGGTGCCTATCCACCTGACTTAAGTTACATTGTTTCAGCCCGTAAAGGTGGGGAAGACTACATTTTCTCCTTACTTACCGGGTACTTTGACGCACTAGCTGGTGTACAACCACTATTTCGCAGGTGGTACAATTGGTATGGCCCAAGTGCTGTACAATGAGGTTAGTAATATTTCATAATAAACCAATATTGTAGTTACCATTTCATTTGTCTTAAGGTTATTGAATATCAAGATGGCACCCCACCTACTCAAAGTCAATTGGCCAAGGATGTAGCTGCTTTTCTTAAATGGACCTCAGAACCAGAACATGATGTTCACAAGAATATGATTATTAAAGTTATAGGTATCATGACATTCTTGACCATCATTTCTTATTACATTAAGAGACACAAGTGGTCTTCATTGAAATCAAGAAAGATCTTCTACGTGCCCAAGAAAGATTCGAAGCTAAATTATTTATAAAATAATAAAAACGCCACACATTTCTATTTACAAACAAAAGATTATGCAATTAAGCTCACTTTACAGAATCACTAGAGCCACTATAATCTACTGATAGTGATTGAACAATATATATGTTATTAGAAAAATGTTTAAACTAAGAGCTAAATTTAAAACCAAGGAAAAGTCAAAGAAAATAAAAATTACTGTTACGAGTAATTTAAATAACTAAAACAAACTGAAATTATCTCTTAAGGAAAAGTTTCTCATTCAACAACTCCTGCAGAGTTAATATTTTTATGCAAATACTTTTACACAAACACTTATTCTTCTAGTCAGAAATTAAAAATTTTCTTCAAGGAAAGAAGAAGACTAGTAAATATACTTTGACAGTCGAAGATGATCAGAGCACAGTAGCAAAAAATTATTAAAACAGCTGTCGAAGCTACCTGTTATGAATTTGCCTGGCCACCTAGTAGTGAATTCGCCTTGGCAGCAATCTATGTGATAGATATGTATGAGTGAAAACTTGACTTTAGTCTGCTATATATATATGTATATGAATTGGTTTCTCAATTCAGTTGGAAGGGAACCAACGAAAAACCAAGCGCTGAGAAGTTGTTTATTACAACCATAGTCATAAGTAAGATTTATATGAATTTAAATAACAATATGATTTTGTATATAATATGTTTTGTTACAGATATTTGCCACCAGAAGTATAAAGCTGAAGCGAAAGAAATTAATGCAATTCTCCAACAACACTTTGTGCATGCTAAAGAGCGCCTGCAAAAACGTAAACGCCAATGTAAAACTTAGTTATAGTTTGTATACATTTAAGGCCTAATTCATAAAAAATATTTCATGCTTATAACATCGTTATTTGACATATTTCTATGGGATAATTGTCAAATAACACGGTTATAAGCATGAAATATTTTTTATGAATTAGGCCTTAAGTTTTTATTTTCTGTTTTGCTCTTTTAACTTAAATTCTATTTAGCTTTTTTTTTTTACTTAAATTTAATTAACTTTAATAAAAGTAATTAAAATGGAATAGAAATAAATTAATATTACAAAAAAAATTGATTTTAAAATTATTTCACATTCAATCATAAAATTAATTATAATTATAGTAATATCTGACTATAAAATTGGGGCGAAAATGATTTTAAATATAATCAAAAAATGATTGTATATGATATCAAATATGATCATAAAATGATTTCAAATATTACCACAAAACGATTGCCAAATTAAGTAAAAAGTTATATCAAATACTCGTAAAAAGTGAATTAAAGCATAAATCATAAACTATTCTGTAGGAATAGTCATTGCAGGGTACCGTTTCCTCACGACTGGAGAGTAACTTACGACTAAATAATGAGCGCATATTCGATTGTTTTAATCATCTAGAAGAGTCATATGTTACTCATATATGTTTAAAATTTTCACGAAATGCTGGCTGGGTAAACACCTTGGGGGTACCTTGTTAATCTGCCTTGCCTAGGATATCTCTTACGCTGCAGGCACACTATCAAGTTTTTCTTTCAAGATTTTTACACATACTGCTTGTCAAAATTCACAAAATTTGAAAGCTGTGACGTAGGCTGCACGCAATTTCAAAGCAAGTTTTCAGCAAGATGCCACTGATAGCAGAATATTTTTAAATAAGAATGCAAATTTGGAAGAAAAAAGTGCAATCAGCTGTTTTCTTGACTGTAACTTGAAACACTCAATTTGAACGAAAATTTGAAAGCAAGCCCTCAGCAAGTTTTAAAAGTATGACTGTATTGGTAAAAAAATGAGAGAAATTTTAATATTTGAATGAAAACTTGATCGTGTGACACCCAAGTTAAATAATAATATGTTAAAGAAATAAAAAGGCAGATTTACCAGGTACTCTCAGTAGCGCAGCTGTGTATTGGATTTTCCCTGGTGCGTGTTGAACTACTGTCAAACGTTTATATACAAGCCACATAAAATGTTTTTTTTCTTAAATCTTCCTTGTTAATTATGCTTCTTCTTCCTTGATTTTGACATTAGCTCTAAATTTTCTACCAACAATATATGTGTAGTTTTTGGTGTTGGTAATTGTTGTACTAGTGAGAGTACCTGATAAATCTGCATTGAGAAATAAAACGTAAATAATTTGACAACACTGGTCATGCGTTATTTGTTTTTCTGCCAGCAAAATGTGCTAAATTGAATTCGAGCTCAGCAAAACGGAAGGTGGAAGTTGAAAAAAGCGGTGATGAATGAAAAAGATGAATTACCTAAAGAATTTGATTTGATTGTGATTGGTACAGGTTCGTTGAAAATTAATATACATATGTGAAATGAATTGTGAGAAGCTGGTGATTCATAGGTGTCCATTAAATTTTGCTGTAGGTTTTCCAGAATCTTGTGTTGCTGCAGCAGCAAGTAGAATTGGGAAAAGTGTACTACATATAGATCCAAACGAATATTATGGTGGACAGTGGGCTTCATTCAATTTAGAATCATATATAAAATTTCTTGAGCATTCAACGGACAGTGGACACGCAAATGAGATACGAAATACTAAATATGAATGGCACATACGTCCTGAAATGGAGGCAGTGGCAAAAGTTCTTGCGGAAAAGGATGTTAATTTAACGGATGATATGAAATCTCAAACGCAAGAAATGTGGTCGGTAGAAAAGTTAAAGAGATTGTCTAGAAAATTTAATTTAGACTTGTGTCCAAAGATCCTTTATTCATCAGGGCCATTAGTGCAAGTACTGATTTCATCAAATATTTGCCGTTATGCGGAATTCAGAGCTGTAGATCGAATTTGTATCTATTTCCAAGGAGAATTGCTTAGCGTGCCATGCTCACGAAGTGATGTGTTCAATACAAAAGAGTTGAGTATTGTAGAAAAACGATTGCTAATGAAATTCCTAACTTCATGTCTGACATATGGCAAAGGCAAGAGTGAAAAGGAAATGACAGAATTTAAAGGCAAAAAGTTTGCTGAATATTTACGCGAACAAAATGTTACGGAAAAAATCTGTAAATGTGTTATGCAGGCCATTGCCATGGCCAATGAAGAAACTACTTTTGAGGTAGGAATGGAGCATACCAGGAAGTTCCTACAAAGTCTGGGTCGCTATGGCAATACACCATTCATATATCCAATGTACGGCTCTGGCGAAATACCACAGTGTTTCTGCAGACTGTGTGCAGTTTTTGGTGGAACATATTGTTTAAATCGGCAAATTATATCGGTAGATATAGATGAATCTTCGAAAGCTGTGTATGTAAATATTGATGGCCAAGAATGTATACAAGCTAAACATTTAGTATGCTCATCAAAAAATATTCCTAAGGAATTGAGAAGCTCAAGACCTAAAAACTGTTTATCTAGAGCGATATTCTTAACTTCTTCCCCACTAGGAGAAGATATTAACAATGGTGGAGGAGTAAATCTTATGAGACTTATTGATGGCAACCGTGAGGCTATTTTTATACAACTCTCACATTTTTCAGGAACTTGCCCTAAAGGATTATGTAAGTTTTGATATTGGCGGAATATACCTATAAAGTTTTTATGCAAGCGATAGAAAAGCTCACCCTCAGATAGCTACCGGCATGTCAATGTGATTTCTCAGTTCGATGGTAGTGTGCGGACGGGAAAGTCGCACTTTTTGAGTTAAAGTAGTAGTAACGGATTTTTTAACTCGAACTTTTTCATTTTTCTCCTCGGACTCGAAATCCATACATACATATATCGTTATACCACGTATTTATAGGTCCATCTATTGTAACTTTTTTTGTTTAGGATTTCCCGCTGCTGGAATAACATATCCTTAAGCTGAAACTTAAAAGGTTTTTATCTCTTGCGCGCTAGTTGTTTTTTATGCTATCTGCGCTTTTCTAGTCAGATTTCCAACTTATACATCTCTAAAATGCCGTTTGGTGTGGATTAGGCCGGTGACATCATTGAATTGAGAAGTGATTTGGGTGAATAGTTTATTCCACTCTTCGGGCCTGTCAACTAGCCACCTAAGTCGTATGATTTAACGCCTTTAGACTATTTGTTGTGGGGCTATGTTATGACTCTTGTCTCTATTGAAGAATTTATTCGAGAGATACCGGATGTTAGGGAGAGTATGCCAGGTTGCACTATTAGGGAAAGATTTTTATAAATTTTTTTCTCATAATAGAGGGCCAAAGTGCAGTTACGTGATATAAAGTTTTTGAATCGCTGGCTCTTAGTTTGGGATAGTAAGGCTTTAAAGTTTGAACGTATATTAACGAGTTAATTGGGTGAAAGTAGTGTTACGGATTATGTGCATAAACTGTTCCCAATTATTCTTATTTACCATATTTTGAAACAATGCACATTTTCTTTCTTGAAAATTAACGTTGTACTTTTTGCATTATCAGACATATTCCACTTGACAACAGCCGCTGTGTCTGATCAACCAGCTACGGATCTGGATCCTTTTGTGCAACAAGTGTTTAGTAACACCTCCCCCTTAGAAGATAAATTATGCTTTTCTTCATACTTTTCAGTTTCCAGTTATGAATGGCAAAATAGTTCATCGCTAATATATAACACAGATCCACCATTCTATGAATTAGACTATGACTTATCTATTGAAAATGCTCTTTCGATTTTCTCGAAATTATATGAAGGCATGGAGTTTTTACCACGAGCTCCCGACCCAGAAGAAATTGTTGTTGATGGTGAAGATCCAAAGGCTTTAAGCGAACAACAATTGCCCGATGATTTACGTCAGCAACTACATGAGTTGGAAACACTTACACAGCAAATGGAAATTGAATAGTCTGAAATCGTGACAGCGAAATGATAAGATGATTCCTGGTTAAAAAAAATTAACAGCAAAATGTGTCTATTTGAAATTATGTTTAAAGCTTAAAATAAAATAATTACCGCATATATTTAAAACGCCTCTGTTATCTAACTTAATAATAATTTAATATTTCTATATAGATGTATTTAATTGACTCTTACACCAAATTAGTTTATTCACAAACTTCATAAAATCATTTGGGAATTACTCAAGAAAAAGCATAGTAGGCGTTAAAATTATTAAAAAAAAGCAAATTCTATTTGATATAGATCTATTTTATTTGCCGTATTTCTCTATAAAACTTGTCAAGTATGCAGCTTATGAACGTAAAATATTTTTTATGCATTAGGCCTTTAATCTACAGTTTCTATACAAAAAAAGTATGGAGGTTTAATAATAAAAACGAACTTTTTAATATGAATAATAGAAAACGACTAATTTTATTTTTATAAAATTTGTTGATAAAGAAAAGTTGGGTATCTTGATTAATATAATTTTTTTTAATTGACAATACATTAAATTTGAAATTATTAACAAGTATATTTAAAAACTATTTTGTTAATCTCACTACACTACCCCCTCTTCAGTTTAAGGGATATTAAACGCAACAGATTTTTTATTTAATTTAAATAAGTTTTCATTTCATGGCTCGAAAAATGCGGGTTTTAGACGATCTATTGAAACGTTATCTGTACGAGAACCTATTTTGATTTTAAAATATTTTTCATGTCGATCCAGTACTTCAAATGGTCCCCTGTATTTGCAATCTAAAGGTTTTCTTATTTCATTTTTTATCCAAACATGGGTACAAATACGAAGATCCTTATGAATAAAAGGTATTTCTTTGCTATGATTGCTTGCTGGCTGAGGCCGAATTGAATTCATTGATTGATACAGACTTGAAAGGAACTCCGATAAGTTTTCTAATTTTTCAGATTTATTAAAAAATTCCCCAGGTAAACGAAGAGTGTCTCCATAAACCAATTCAGCAGGTGATGTTTTTATATCTTCCTTAAAAACAGTTCGTAAACCAAGAAGAACTGTTGGCAATGATTTTGTCCATTGTTGATTTTTATGTGCGATAAGAGATGCCTTTAAAGTACGGTGAAACCTTTCCACCATCCCATTTGATTGTGGATGATAAGAAGTGGTTTGACTTAATTTTGCTCCAACAATATTTGCTAAATCATTAAACAGCTTAGAACAAAATTGTCTGCCTCTGTCTGTTATAATTGTTTGAGGACATCCAAAACGACAAATCCAATTTTCATAAAAACATCTAGAAACTTTTTCTGCTGTGATTGCATCTAATGGTACAACTTCGACCCATCTAGTAATACGATCAATCATTGTTAACAGATAACGAAAACCTTCCGATGGTGGTAGTGGTCCTACTCTGTCCAAGTGAATATTTGAAAATCGCTGAGTATCACCTTGAAAACAACCTATGGGTGACTTCGTATGTCGAAATATCTTTGCGGCCTGACACTCCTGGCATTCTTTTACCCATTGAATACAATCCTTATTTATTGAAGGCCATACAAATCTTTGAATAATTAAACGCTGTGTTGCCCGAGTACCAGGATGAGACAATCTATGAATATTATTAAAAACTGTTCTTCTGAATTTTAATGGAATGAAGGGTCTTGTTCTTTTGGACGAAACATCACAATATATTTCTATATTAGTGTTTGGAATTTGCACAAGCTTTAGGTTAAGTCCAGTTGATGGCGTTGATAAAAATCTTTCTATTTCTTTATCTTCTTTTTGAGCAGTGGCGATTTCTTCATAATTAATAGCTGAAATTTCTTCAACTCTCGATAGTGCATCAGCAACAGTATTTTCTCTTCCCGATATATGACGTATATCAGTCGTAAATTGGCCTATATAAGTAAGATGGCGAAGTTGACGTGGACTGGCTTTTTCAGGCTTTTGTCTAAACGCAAAAATAAGCGGTTTGTGGTCAGTAAACAGCACAAAGTTATGTCCTTCTAGCATATGTCTAAAAAATTTTGTGGCATTATATGCTGCCAAAAGTTCTCGATCATATGTACTATAATTTCGTTCCGTTACAGATAATTTTCTGGAATAATATCCTAAAGGCCGCCAAACAGTTCCTTCTTGTTGTTCGAGTACTGCACCTATTGCAAAGTCTGAAGCATCTACTTTTAGACATATATTTGCATTTGAAATAGGATGTGCTAATATAGCAGCGTTAGCTAAATTTGTTTTACAGCAGTTAAAATCGTTCTCACAATCAGGAGTCCACTTGATTACTCTTCTATCATTCTTTACAGCGCCTTTAGTCAGATCGTTAAGTTTTACTTGAATTTGGGCTGCATTAGGCAAAAACTTTCTATAAAAATTAAGCATTCCTAAGAATCGTCGCAATTCCATAACAGTTTTTGGTTTTTTAAAATCGAGTATAGCTTCAACTTTTGATTTCATTGGCGATATACCGTTTTGAGATATTTTAAATCCAACAAATTCAATTTCTTGTACACCAAATATACATTTGTCTGGATGTATTAAAATTCCATATTCGCTAAACCTTTTAAGTAGTAAACGCAAATGGAAAACGTGTTCTTCCTTAGTCTTTGAAGCGATTAGGACATCATCTATATATACGAATACGAAACTTAAGCCTCTGCACACTTCATCCATGTAACGCTGGAAAGTTTGAGCAGAATTTCGTAGTCCGAAAGGCATTTTAAGGAATTCAAAAAGTCCAAAAGGTGTAATGATAGCTGTCTTCGGCACATCTGCAGGATTAACGCGAATTTGATGATATGCTCGAAATAAATCTAACTTGGAAAAAATTGTGCATCCTTCCAAATTGCAATTAAAATCTGTAATAAAAGGAATCGAATACTTATCTGGCACTGTCTTTTTATTGAGAAAACGGTAATCTCCGCATGGGCGCCAATCTCCATTACGTTTCAGAACCATGTGTAGAGGGTTTGACCATTCACTTTTCGATGGTTGAATTATTCCTTGATCCAACATAAATTGAAATTCTTTTTTTGCGATTTTTAAACGTTTAGGATCTAGTCGTCGTGCTTTTGCTGTTACTGGTCTTCCAGTAGTTTCAATATAATGAAAAGCTTTTGTATCTTTAACTGCGGCAAGGGATAAATTTATGCTTACAACATCAGGAAACTGCTTTAACAGTTTCTCATATACTGAATTTTTGTTGTTTATATAAGAAATCATAGTAGATGATGATTGTGTAAGTTTTACTGGTGTTGTAATAAAAGTTCTGCCATCTATCAAAGTGCGATTATGCAGATCAGGTAGAAGGTGATGAAACTTTAAAAAATCGGAACCAATTATAGGGTGAGTGACGTTTGCAATTATGAAAATCCATCGAAAAGATCGTCTCAATCCAAAGTCTAGTTCAACTAATTTAGTACCATACGTTTTAATTTCACTACCATTTGCAGCATAGAGTTTAAATTTACAAACGGAATTGGTTTTCATAACCTTATCTGAACAAGGAATTACAGATACATCTGCTCCAGTGTCAATAAGATAATTCCATTTTGAAATACGGTCCTTAACTAATAGACGGCTGTTTGTAACTAATATTGCTTCGGTAGCCGCTTTGTCCGAAACAGTTTCTAGTTTTTTGCTTGATTTATATAAGAACATGGATGTATGCATTTTGTTGCTTTAGAATCAAAACGATTGTGATACCAACACCAATCATTTCTTCTGTCACGGCTTTTCGTACGACTTCGTCGTCTATCTTGTTTACTCGAAATGGTTCTTCCTCTTCTATCAGATGTCTCAATTCTTCTTTCCAATGCTTCAATTTTGGCAGAGAGCTGTTGCAAAATATTGTCTGAGGATGATAAAGCAGATATTTGTGGATAGGCAATTTCCATTATTTTATCCGCTTGCATTGCCATTGTCATTAGATCGGCATTACTGTTAATAAGTATTGAGCGAATATTATCTGGAAGTTGATCCAGAAATAAAGTTTTCAGAACATTATCGCCTATATTGTTTCCAACCGCCAGGGCCTTCATTGACTGCAAAAAATGTGAAGGTTTTTGGTCGCCTATTACTAAACCACCAAATAGCTTTTTGAGTTTAGCTTCTTCTGAAATAGCAAATGATGATATAAGTCGATCTTTGATTGCGTTATATTTTCCAACATTAGGTGGAGCAATTAATATGTCACCCACGAATTTTAAATATATTGCATCCAAATTTGCAATCACATGAGCAAATTTAGTTTCATCCCTTGTTATATGAGCTAGGGAAAAAATGCTCTCTACTTGGATAAACCATA
Source organism: Linnaemya tessellans (assembly GCA_951800035.1). Taxonomy (NCBI): domain Eukaryota; kingdom Metazoa; phylum Arthropoda; class Insecta; order Diptera; family Tachinidae; genus Linnaemya; species Linnaemya tessellans. Next base: position 47,033,886 of record OX637534.1, read on the forward strand.
GCTGCGGTTGCTCCGACCAAAAATGTGGTAATTTATGTACCGTTGCAGATGCTGCAGCAACTTCTGGATGGTTACTAGGAATTTGTTGTGAAGACACAGATGGTCCATCTTCAATAAGTCCACGAGTAGGTGAATGTGCTGTAGGCATTTGGGGGTCACCAAATTATGGAGGTTTAATAATAAAAACGAACTTTTTAATATGAATAATAGAAAACGACTAATTTTATTTTTATAAAATTTGTTGATAAAGAAAAGTTGGGTATCTTGATTAATATAATTTTTTTTAATTGACAATACATTAAATTTGAAATTATTAACAAGTATATTTAAAAACTATTTTGTTAATCTCACTACAAAAGTATACAATAAGTAATAAAGAAAACTAAAATCTACACTAAAGCATTGTTCCAGTTAATTTATTAAACATATTCAATGAAATATGCTTATTCTGATGTGATTTTTGATAATAATTTGGAATTTACAAATTCTGAATTCTCAGATGGTTTTCGGAAGTATGTGCATAAGATAAGAGGTTTTTAACCTTTCAAAACTGGTTAAAGTCTACTGATGATTTGGTGAAGCACCAATGAAATGCATATAGAAATTTCATTTAAAATAGAATAGCACATACATACAATACTTTTAAATAAATTTTAGCTTTACGTGGTTTGAAATTAAATTTTTTTTATTATATAATTTAAATTGTTTATTAAAGATTAATGTTGTGACCCTCGGTAATTAAATACGCTTTGTATTTGTTTTATACTAAAGTTTCTTTATCTATTTAATAATAGTGATGCCATAAAGTAAAAAATAATGAATTTGTTAATGCTGTAAGCTACGACTTGTACGCACCGAGTCCCCAGAATTGAATTACACGTTGGATTTTAACTATCATGGGTAGCATAGTTGCATTTATTAGAGTCGCATGTAGACAGTGTTGCGTACTCAACATATCCCTCCTTTCATAATGATGATCTCCTCGTAGTCCCGGTGCCATGCTGAAATACACTTATTACGATTAGAACGTCTAGTTGGTATTGAAATGTTTTCAGTGGGAGCATCTGCAATATCTAATGATGTGTTGAACCTTTCACTGGTATTCTGGATGTCCGACTGAGTATTTTCTGGTGGATTATCTTGTTCTGGCTGGTTGAACAACGGTTGTAAATCAAAAGATATTTGATCCTCTGGATCTACATCCATGTAACGCTCACGAACTTGATTTGCATGTGTGTTTGCGTGAAAAATAGAAATAATAAACAATTGGTTTAAATTTAAAATCAGAGAAGTATTCTCAATTTTATTTATTACCTTTTTATTCGTGTTGAAAAGTATGGCGGTATTTTCTTCTTGTGTGTAACACAACAATTTTTGTAATAAAAATAATTTTAAAACAACAATATAACGAGTGGTTTATTCGTTAAAATCTATGTAAAAACTCCCTCACAAGGATGAAGTAAAAAGTAGCAATAAACTTTAACGAATTACCAACTTATCAAACAAATTATCTTGATTTTCAAATTGAACTTAAACATTGCCGCCCACCTTGCAATATCTGGTGAGTTGCAAAGAATTACTTAAAAACAAGAGTAATATATATAAAAACAATATTTTAATTAATTTAATTTTAAATTTCGTTTTAAAACTATTTAATTTTAATTGTAGTCATACGACTAGGTACCAGAACTAGCTGGATAAATTTCCCATGGAACAAAGCCCATGAGATGTAGTTTTTTGCAGACTACATACTGCACCCATACGGGTAGGATTCAAAACCAGTTTTTGTCCCATCAAATAGGGGACTGGCCAGAAATGACCCAACCAAATATGGTATACTGGGCCAATGGAAACCCGGGGTTCGAGTAGATTTTACCTTTTAATATGAGAGGAGCGACTTCTGGACCTATCACAAGCGCGACTTCCGGACACATTCAAATTGGGGTCAGCTATTTGCATACCCATAAAATGATCCTTAATGGAATCGTCAACGCTATGAGTAGGCGTCACCACTCCTTTCATTTCATTTTTCGGACTTTAACCGTTAGTTGAACATGCTGTGATGTATCACGTATCGAACAAACGTGGACTAACGAAATGGAATCCTGACCCATAGTGGATACAGGCACCTTAAGACTGTGGATTAAACTGTCACAAATGTAACTCATGCTACAGAAAAGATCAATAACTGCTCGGACGGGATAAGACTTAGATCTGATATGAAAAAGTACCTTAACCGTAGGAGAAAAGGTTATGACATGCCGAATCGATAAGTTTGACACGGTTGGAACCTCGGACGGACGTTGAGCAGCAGATTGACCCTTTTGGACTTTCTGGAGATTCTTATTTGGTTTCGAGTGCAAGAGAGAATTATGCTTCCCCTTGCACTTTTTGCACTGGCCATGGCTTTGGCAGTCACGGGCCACATGGTCATGTGAAAGACACCGCGAACAATAGCGATGCAGTAGGACCATTCGAATTCGCTTCTCGAAATCCATTCTTTTAAATAAAGGGCATGTAGCGAGTTTGTGACGTTTTTGCAAACGCGACAAATTATTTGCGATGGACTAGGTGTTCCTTTCGAACTCGAAGTTCGATTGGCACCTGATGTTGGATCAGGGTTTTTATTGGACGAAGATTGTGCAGCTACTGGAGCTGCACCCACTGCATGGGCAGTAGTAACCGAAACACTAGAAGTCGTATTGGTTTCGATGTTGTCAGTAGACATGGGCGCAGAGACAGCTGCTGGTTCGCTGGGTGCAACAAATGCAACCTCAGGATCCTTCACAGGCGGTACCCCGGCCACTCTAACCTCCACCTCCATAGCTTCCTCGTAATCTTCGAGCAAAGCATCCTCAAAAATAGTTGGTAAAGATTCCATTATACTAGGAAAAGACGGAGTTTTGTGATCGGTCTCTTTACAATTCCACCTTATGTGCGTATGTCCGCGACGCGTACGTGATTATCTGTTCCTGGGTTGGTCCTAATGACTCTGCCTAATTTCCAAGAAGTCGGTGCAAGTTGTTCGTTTCGAACTACTACTATATTACCTACAACAATATTACGTTCAGGATTCTAAAATGGATGGTTCTGGAGGAGCCAGAATCGGAGATCCTGGGTAAGAGCAACAGGTTCATCAGGATTATTACTCATCGGGCATAGAGGTCGAGAATTGAGACGCCTCTATTCGAGCAAGAGCGGTAGAGTGTTCCTCAAAAGTATATTTAATTGATTGAACCTCTTTCCGGAAGTGAAGCTTAAAACTTTGAACTCCTGCTTCCCACAAACCCACCATATGCGGAGCGCCTGCAGGTATAAAACGCCATGAAAGACCGTTAATTCCAAAGGCGGAACACATTCTAGACCGACTTTCTGCTAAAAATGTCTTAAATTCTCTTTCCAGTTCTCTAGAAGCACCTACAAAATTCGTTCCATTATCAGAAAATATGGTATGTGGGCAACCACGTCTTGGAACAAAACGGTTAAATGCAGCCAAAAACATATACGTTGTCAAATCCGAAGTGACCTCTAAATGAATAGCTTTAGTAGAAAAGCATACAAAAATACAAACATATGCTTTCAGTATTTTACTCAATCTAACACTAGAACTTTTCATATCGAATGGACCGGCAAAGTCTACGCCAGTAGTTGTAAATGGACGATCTAAACTAGTTCTTTCAGGAGGTTAAGCTCCCATGATTTGACTACATGTGCGTTTACGATCCAGTATACATCGTTTGCAGCGATTAACAATCATTCGCACTAGAGTTTTTAGCCTCGGCACCCAATACTCAATTCTCAAAATTCTAAGCATAAGTTGATTTCCACCGTGAATAGAAATCTTGTGCACAAATTCAACTAAAAGTAATGTGAAACGACAGGAATAGGGCAATAATATAGGATGACGTTCTGTATAAGCCAATGAAGGTGATTTAGCTAACCTGCCATTAAGTCGCATAACTCCATCCGTATCCAGAAACGGATTTAAGCACAAGAGAGCACTCTTTGAAGAAAGAGGTTTCTTAGCTGCAAGACATTCATACTCATCAGCATAATGTACTTTTTGCGCGACAATAGCCAAACGTAATTTTACCTCTTTGACTTCTACCTCTGACAGCGTATGAGATGTATACGAGTGACAGCCTTTGTGGACTGTATGTGCATTTCTATAGAATCTAAATATATATGCTATCACTCGAAGAGCACGATCAAAAGAAGAAAATCTTTCTAAAATATCATCATAATTCGCAAAAAATGAAGCATGAGTTTTGACAGCACGAGCTTCAAGATCGGTGTCAAGTGAAGTGAGACTTTGTCGCTTCCACGAAGATTTGTTTTCTCGAAGCCACTGTGGGCCGTTCCACCATAGATTGCAGTCTGCTAATTCAGACGGTGCAACGCCACGACTTCCTAAATCAGCAGGATTATCCTCTGATTTCACATGGTGCCAATTATGACTACCCACAATTTCTTGAATCTTACACACTCTGTTGGCAACAAATGTAGTCCAAGAACTGGCGTCTTTTCTAAGCCAGGAAAGGACGATCGTAGAATCAGTCCAGCAATAAATTTGACGAAGGGGTACATCAATCTCACCTAATACAGTCTTCAATAACTGATGCTAGAAGAGCACCACAAAGCTCTAGACGAGGTATAGAGATAGATTTAATAGGCGCAACCTTTGTCTTACACGTCAATAAATGGGTAAAAATCGCATTATTAGAATTTTCAATACGAATATATATCACCCCCGCATATGCCTTTTCCGAGGCATCTGAAAAAACATGAAGTTCAACGGATGATTCAGGTTCATATTGAAGCCATCTAGGAATGTGTATTTTGTTAACCTCATGGTAAGAAGAAACAAACTTTTCCCATTCAGCCATCGTCGAAGGCGTAAGTGAATCATCCCAACTTATGTTATCTTGCCAAATCTTTTGCATAATCATCTTAGCGACAATTATTACCGGACCCAGCCATCCAACGGGATCAAACAATTTCGCTATAATGGACAAAACCTCTCTCTTAGTATAAATAGTTCGGATCATAATTGGATCCACTTTAAAGTAAAATGCGTCTAATTGCGCATTCCACTGAAGGCCCAGTGTCTTAGAACTACTTGACTCAACAAAAGTCAAAAGTTTAGCATCAATTAAGTGAGCAGTAGGAAGTTTTGCCAAAATTGTCTTGTCGTTGGAAGTCCACTTTCGGAGCTCAAAACCCGCTGATAACAAACATGCAATAAGTTGATCACGAGCGATCAACGCTGTTGCGATATCATGAGTTCCAGTCAGTACGTCGTCAACGTACATACATTTCCGAAGGATATGTGACGCAATAGGATACTCATTTTCACAATCATCCGCAAGTTGCAGTAACGTTCGAATGGCAAGATAAGGTGCACAATTGACCCCAAAGATTGCCGTCTGTAGCTCAAACTCTCTAATCTCATCTGCAGGAGAATCTCTAAAGAATATACGTTGAAATGGGCTAAGTCTAATCTGGCGATACATTTGACTAATATCGCAATTAAAAAAAAATTTAAAAAGGCGCCAACGTAGTATAAGTAATACTAAATCAGCCTGCAATGTAGGTCCTACATACAGACAATCGATCAGACTATTTCCGGTAGACGTTTTATTCGACGCATTGAACACTACCCTTAACTTTGTAGTTTTTCTATCTAACTTTATTACTGGGTGATGCGGTAAATAACAGCACAAAGTCGATAAAGAATTTGCAGCCACAGGCCTCATATGATTCAATGACAAATATTCTTTTACTACATCATCATACATCTTCTTTATTAAAGGTTTTCTTAAGAGAGAAGACTCGTTTCTTAAAAACTGGGACATAACATTTTTCTTAGACGACCCTAAAGAAAGCTTATCAGGAAATTCCGCTCTGAAAGGAAGTGTAACTATGTAACGACCATCGGATCCACGACGCGTTGTATTTTTGTAATTAGTTTCACAAATTAAATCCTCTTTAGACAGTATTTTCCTTTTCGGGATTTCCTCTAGCTCCCAAAATTTCAACAAAGTCGAATTTAAATTGTCCTCAGAAAATTCTACTCTAGTAGAGTAAACTTGAAAGGAAGATTGTTGTATAGGGCCCGTAATAATCCACCCGAAGACGGTCTTTTGAGCTAACAATGATCCTAGAACATTTTGTCGAATGTCACCTATTATTATTCTTGGATACAAATCAGCACCTAATAATAGATTAACTGGCCTACAACCGTAAAATTGAGTATCTGCTAACGGTAGATTTGGCAACTCCCTTTTAAGTACATCCCTTAGAATAAAGGATGGTAAATCACCAGAAATATTTGGCAAGACTAATGCTGTGGTTCTTAAATTAACCGACGAATCCAAAAGCGAGCCTATTTCCACTGAACAAATTTTTCTAGAAATAACAGATACCGCCTGGTTTACTCCAGAAATTTTAGCATTCGTAGAATGCGCAGAAATTTTTAAACGATTCTGTAAACGTTCAGAAATAAACGAAGTTTCCGAAGCAGGGTCAATAAGGGCGCGGGCCGGATACGTAATACCCTGGTGACGTATATTCACCATTGCTGTCCCTAATAAGACCGTTCGATTTTCTGACAAATGAAAAACTTGACGATTTATGGGTGCCGACGAACTGATACCGCGAGAAGTAGAAGGTAGTTCTGAATCTAGTTGCCTTGAGTGTGTCAGTTGTGAGGAGCTGGCAACTACATTAGAAGTTGAAGAACTTCTAGTATTATTCTCCGAAGGAGCAACATTTCTATGAAGCATGGTATGATGCCTCTTGTTACAATGAGTACAATTATGAACGCTATTACAATCCTTAATTTCATGTGTGCGAGACAAACAATTAACGCAACAATGAAATTTTTTAACTGTAGAATATCTTTCCGAAACTGAAAGATTTTTAAACCGCTTACAATCCCGTAAAAAGTGATTTTGATTTTTACACAGTGCACACGAATTTGAATTATATTTATTCACATGATGAGTTTTCACATTGTGAGTTACTTTCTTTTTTTCATGTGATGAATCTCTAATATCCCGCAGACATTCCAAAGTTTGAATTCTTTCCGTCAAGAAAGCATCTAAATCTTTCCAAGAAGACAAAACGAATTTGTCTTTTATACTTTGTTCCCATAGGGTTACAGTGTAGTCTGGAAGCCGCTGAATACAGATGAAAACGATCATAGGATCCCAATTCTCAGTTGGAACGTCATAAATTGACATCGCAGACAAACAACTATTTATACCCCTTTGCAATGCCTTAAGACTCGCACAAGTCTCTTTATCTATTACTGGCAGGTTGAAAAGGAGGTTAAGTTGGTTGTTGACTAGCATCCGTGGATTTTCATATGCGTTTTTCAAGTTTTTCCACGCTATGTCAAATCCTTGGTTTGATAGAGGGCATTTCGAAACAATTTCTTTTGCCTCCCCACTTGTTTTACTCAGCAAGTGACAGAGTCGCTCAATGTTACTAAGTCGTGAACTGTTCACATATAAAGCTGTAAATAAATCCCTGAAAGCGGGCCAAGCTATATAATTGCCATCAAACATGTCAACATCACAAGGCGGTAACGTCAAATTATGACCTGACATAACCATTTTATTTTCATTTAAACCTATCGAGTTATTCGCTTTTTCATCTAATTGGAGATTATGAATTTCTCGATTAATATTGCCTAAACACGTCACAAAGGACTTGTAAGCAGCACGATATTTACTTGCAACTTCAGAATGATCCGCTTGTTCTAAACCTTTGGCAGGCTTCAAACTATCAATACATTTCTCATGTGTTGCTTTAACTTTTTGCCACAAACTTTTAATTCTTCACTATGAAGTCCTAGCTCAAAAATAGTATGAGTATCAGTTTCTATTTCGTTAAAACAAGCTTCAAAAGTTATAAGAGCATCCGCAGCTCTAACGAATTTATCTAATGTTGTCGACATAATGTGTTTGGATTTTTACTTGCAAAGTTTAAAGTTATACTATATGTATATATAATTAATTACAAATATGTAAATTAAGTTTTTCGTCACAATGTTTGAAAACCAAATAAACCAATTAAATTCTCTCCAGAATTTAAATTCGAAAATATTCAATTATAATAATAATATTTATAATTAGATATATGAACAATTTAAAGAAAATTTAAATCAATAATTTCAAACAATTGCAATATTAGTCAAACCGACCGACCGTAGAGTACACTTCACTTTACAAGTAAAAGAAAAAATGCCAGCAACAACAAGTAACAGAATATTTGGTATCTTTATGTAAATGTATGTACGTATATAAATACTAAACGTATATGCACAAAAACAAACCAAATTATTTATACTTAGGTAATACGAGATATATGTATGTAATAATTGCACTTGAAGTTATTATTATTATTCAATTGTCACGGAATGAAATAAATAAAAAGTTCCTAAGGGGAATTGTAATGCGATCAACCACTATGTATGTATATGTGTAAATGGATGGGTGTATATTTTTATTTAATGCACAAATAATTTGGCAATATTCCACACAATTGTTATAAATTCTAAAAACACGCACTTTAAATTCAAAAGTTACGCACCTTTTTTTCCAAATAACTTTTAATTAAAATTTAGCGATGAATATATTAAATCCAAATGCAGAACGGCAAATATGGCGATCCTTTTAATTAAAAAAAAGAAGTTATTAAGGCACTTTTTGAATTTTTCTTCCAAAGTATCCGGCTCGAAGGACCAAATGTTTGCGTGAAAAATAGAAATAAACAATTGGTTTAAATTTAAAATCAGAGAAGTATTCTCAATTTTATTTATTACCTTTTTATTCGTGTTGAAAAGTATGGCGGTATTTTCTTCTTGTGTGTAACACAACAATTTTTGTAATAAGAATAATTTTAAAACAACAATATAACGAGTGGTTTATTCGTTAAAATCTATGTAAAAACTCCCTCACAAGGATGAAGTAAAAAGTAGCAATAAACTTTAACGAATTACCAACTTATCAAACAAATTATCTTGATTTTCAAATTGAACTTAAACAATGTGATTTGATGATTTTGCCAATATTTGACTCCTTGATTTTGACATGGTAATTGACTTGACCAACTTTTCTGACTATTTGACCTGGACACCATATCTTGTTGTTTTGTAGGTTTTAAGGAAAACTTGCTGATTGATCTGGAACTCACGATGATTTGCGCCATGCTTACGATTGAACTGTGCTTCCATTTTCGTGTCACGTTTGATTTTTGTAGGATTTTGTGACTGAATAAGGTCAATTTCTGTCCGTAGTTTACGACCAATAAATAATTCTGCTGGACTTTTCCCTTCCGCGCAATTAGAGTTTGGTGTTGCACGATATTGCAATAAAAATTTTTGGAGGGGGTATTGTCATTTTGATCAGTCTTGTCACTTTTTAATTGCGGTTTTGACAATATTCACGTAACGTTCTGCTTGTCCATTGCTTTGTGGATGGTAAGTAGCTGTCCTCACATGTTGAATACCCCGTTGATTACAAAATTGTTGAAATTCTGCATTCACGAATTGTGTACCATTGTCTGATACTATTAAATTTGGGTATCCAAATCTGTTAGTATAATCTGACATGATATCTACTAACTTCTTGCTAGATATGGTGCTACTTTGGTATACCTCGGGCCATTTTGAGAATGAGTCTACTATGACTAAGTAGTACTGCGATCGAATATGACCTGCAATATCAATATTTACGCGAATTAAAGTTTAGTGTTTTTACTAAAGGAAAAAAATATATTTTTCTACGCGTACGCGTATAATTTTTTATTTTCCTTAGGAGTTAGAAACTTAAGCACTATGTGTTATTCAATCTTATTTCATAACTAACTGACAAATTACTTTTTACTTTCTTAAATACTAAAATTTAGTTTAAGATTACAATTCTAGTTTTCTTTTATTGATAACATGATTACTTGTTTTTTACCTAACTATCATTTCTTTGTTGATACATTTCTTTGTTGATACATTTCTTTGTTAATACATTTCTTTGTTGATACATTTCTTTGTTAGTTCTTAAACATAATAAAACATGTTTTTACTTAATTTCTTATCTTAAACTATATTTATGTTAGCATGATTCGTCATGTTTTAGATATTCTTATCTGTAACAAGATTTACCTAAACAAGGGACAAAGGAACATGATTAACCATGCTTGGTAGGTATGTAAATGTGCGTGTGTGTGTTTAGATTAATGAACAAAGGAGGCAAACGTTAAGTCTGACCTTAACCCCCCCCTGGGTTAAGCAAGATCGTCCCGATCTTTCCTAATACGTTGCAATTCCATAATATATGCTTTTTCAATTTTACGGATTGCAATTTTGTGTTTCCATACTGTTATGCAAGTTACTATTTTTATTATTGAAAAAATTATTATTATTAAGAGTGTCAGGGTTAATATACAAAAAATGAAAGACTTGATTGGGTGCTGTTCAAATGGAATAGAGAATTTTTTTAATGAGTCTATGTTATTAAAAGCCCATTTGGTATCAGAGTTTATTATTTTCAAAATTTCAAAGTCTTCGTCGTGTTTCATATGGATGGCCTTAATTATTCTGTCGTTAATATTTCTATATGTCTTGTTGTCTATCGTGACCTGGTCTGTGTACGTGACTAAAGTTATACCCGTAGTGGTGATATTGTTTACTTTGTGGTTTCCGTCCAATAGTATTGAGCCTTCGTCAATTTCTAATAATGGTTTGTTATATTCTTGTATAACTGTACACTTGCTGTTTCTGTTTGTCAGTAGCGGAAGTATGCACTTATCTGTATCATTGTTTCTTTGGCATATGTTCCTTCCTAAAAAGTTTTTGCAAAAGTTTACCCTAACATAATCTTTATTGCATTGGGAAATTTGATCATCCGTTTGAATTTTTCCGTGCCTAAAGCTTATGGGAGTGATTTTAAAAAGTTTACAGTCCTTATTCAATATAGGATATTTATAGATAGTTATAAATAAGTCTCCTGTCCTGGCTATATGTATATCTGCGTATTCTAGAATGTTTATTATGGGTACTGAGATTAATTCATGATCTATTATTTCCTTTACGTCGTCTAAGTTTAACGATTCGGTTAAATATTCGTTATTTTTTGCAGCATTAATTGTTCTGACAAGTAATAAGAGTTGGTCATGTACTTGTTCTAAGATGAGGTGGCTTTCGAGAGTCTGGCCTTGTAATGCATCAATTAATTTTTCAAACCTTGAGTTAACCAAACGTTGTTTTTCATTATTATTTATTAATTCGTTTATTTTTGTTTCCATCAATATGAAATCGTCATGATCTGGATTTCCCGTAATGAATTTTAATGCTGATCCTAAAAAATTTAGGGATCTCGTATGTCGTTTATGTTCATTAAGTTGATTTACTAATATTTCAATTTTCTTTGTCCAAATATGTTCCTCGATGGTGGGGTAAGAATATTTGTTAAAGATTTGCTGATATGTTGTAGTTATTTTTGTTAAGTTTGTGACGTGGAAGAGGTATGAATATTCGTCAAATAAAAAAACGTCATTAGTCCGGGTTAAAACATATTTCTGTTCATCTAGTTTTTTAATTTCTGTTTCCGCCTGTATTTCTGGTATGGCCACTGCGAGTAATGTCAGGAAGATGATTATCATGATTAATGGTATAATTCTTTATATTATCCTTATGCACGATCTTTCCCCTTGTAGTTAAGACAGTGTCCTCACGGTCTTCTTTTACAACGTATTTAATATATCTAGCGTCTTTCTTTTTCCGTACACCTTTGATTTTTACTAGTATCTGCTCGTTTGGTGAAAATGTTCGGTGTTTCGCACCTTGATTCAGTCTTGCTTGTACTTTTTTTGATGCTGCTTTTAATTTTTGGTGGATTTGCTTCTTATCATACTTAATTCTGTTGAATAGGATGTCAATTGGTTTGAATCCTGTAACTGTATGTAAAGTGTTGTTTAATTCTCTGATTGTTTTATAAATTTCTTCTATTATTGTGGTTTCGTTTTGAATTTTGAATATTCTCGCTAGCTCGGAGATTGTACTATGAGCGCGTTCAACTTGTCCGTTAGAAGTCGATCTATAGACTGGAGTTTCTATTTTTCTTATTCCATATTTTTCACACATCATATTCACTGCTGGCGTATTTAGACATCTTTCATTATCAGTCATTAATCGTGTGCAGTTCGGGTAATTATTTGTGATAACTTCTTCCATTTTCTCAGACATACGTTCTCTTGAATCAATTTCTCTGAGGGTAATATATTTTGAGAATTTATCGATAGCGACTAGAAATGTTTTTTTATCATTAAAGTAAATGTCCATGTGTATGTATTTTCCTGGTTCTATTGGTATATCAGAATCTCCAAGTGGTTCTCTTGTAGGATTTCTTTCATATTTACCATAAAGACAAGGTGTACACTTTTTATTAAATGCCTTGCATTGTTGTTTCATTTCAGGCCAGTAGTAAGTTTCAACTATCTCATAAATGTTGTTTTTATAGCCTCTGTGTGCTCTGTTATGTGTTCTTTTAACTATTTCGATTTGTTTTTCTTTTTCTCTAACATCGATTAGTTTTGTTGGTGTGAACACGAAATTTGCAGTATTAAAAGTGTTTTTTATTATTGGACCAAATGCATAAATATTTTCTCTAGTAGTATGTATTGCAGTAATTTTATTTGGCTGTAATACCTTTTTCAATTCTGTAATTAAATTTTGTTCACTTGTAAAGTTTACTGTATGCCTAACTTTGTTCGGAAATGTTGTTCGAGTTCGAGTTTCATTTATTTTTCTATTTGGTACGAGTTCAATTTGAATAGCATACGCATTAAAAGGTTGCGATACAGTTTTAATAACGTCTGTGGGTGAACTTGCAGCTGAGTGAACTGTACTGATTGTTGATGAGTTTACTTGCTGTCTTGAAAGGGCGTCGGCTACGACATTTAAATGACCTGGCTTGTATACCAATTTGGCTCCAAAGTCTTCAATTATGTTTTTCCATCTCATTAATTTTGTATTTGGGTTTTTTTCGGATATCGCAAATGTCAAAGACTGGTGGTCGGTGTAGATCGTTAAGTCAGCTACACCGTAGATATAGTTTCTTAATTTTTGTAACGACCAAACGATTGCTAAAAGTTCTTTTTCATTAGTACTGTAGTTTTCTTCTGTTTTACTTAAGGTTCGTGACAAGAAAAATATTGGTTTTTTATTTTGACTAAGAACTGCTCCAAGTGCTATGTTGGATGCATCAGTTGTTAGTTCAAATGGTTTTGAATAGTCTGGTTGGAAAAGTTCTACTTGTTCTCTTAAGCAAGTTTTTAAGTTGTCTATGGCTTTCAGTGCTTGCTCGTCAAGTTTTATATGCGTATTTTTGCTCTTGTTTTTTCCTATTTGACCGTTGTCTCCCCTTAAATGTACTGTCAAGGGTTTTGCTATGCTAGCGTATCCTTTAATAAATTTCCTATAATATCCTGTCATTCCTAAAAAACCTCTTAAGTCTTTTAGAGTTTTTGGAACTGGATAATTGTTTATTGCCTTCACTTTTTCTGGATTCGTTGCAATTCTATTATGTTTTATTACATGACCTAAATATTCTACTTCTGTTTGGAAAAATTTAGATTTTTCATTGGAGATTTTTAGAGTGGCCTTGTTCAATGCGTTCACAATTATTTTAATATGTTTCATATGATCTTCGGGAGAAGATGAGTATATAAGTACATCATCTATGTATACGTACGCAAATTTTCCTATGTAATCCCTAAGTATGTCGTCCACACATCTCTGAAATATTGAAGGTGTGTTTTTTAAGCCAAATGGCATACGAACGAATTCATATTTCCCGCCATTAACGCAGAAAGCTGTTTTTTCCCTATCTTTTTCAGCGATTCTTATCTGGTGGAAGCCTGATTCCAAATCTAAAGTTGTAAAATACTTAGCCTTACCTAGATTTTGGATTGTCATGTTTACATCTGGGATAATGTACCTGTCTGAAATTGTATTGGCATTTAATTTTTGAAAGTCTATAACCATTCGTTTCTTCGGTCTTCCCTGCTCGTCCATACCCTTTTTAGGGACTGTCCATATTGGAGAGTTGTATGGGCTATTACTTTTTTGTATAATACCTTCGTTCAGTAACCTTCTTATTTCTTTGTTAACAAACTCGTTATCCGCTATAGGATACGGGTATTGTTTTGTCCATATTGGCTCTTCGTTCTTTGTTCTGATTGTAGCTTCAATTGTCGTCGTGAAGGGTAATGGTCCTATGCCATTATTTTCCTTTATCATTCTATCTATTTCTTCCTTGTACCTTTCATCTCCTATAATATAATTTAATTTGGGTTGACTATCACTACTTATGGTGGTTAAGGTCATGTCCCTAAGGCTTATTTCGGCATTTAATATTTTCAATCCTTCTATCCCTAAAATCATATCAAAAGATTCTATGTCTTTAAGTTCAAAGAAAGTTATCTCTTTGTTCATTAATTTAATCACTCTTTTGGTATTTGCAAATGAATAACCATTTATGGTTTTAATTTTAATTGGTTTGATTTTAATCCTGTCTGACGAATCACACTTTACTCTTATATAATTGTGGGTTGCTCCTGTATCAATTAAAATATCGTATTTCTTATTTGTTACTTCGCTACTTAATGTGAGGTAGGGCAACCCGCTTCTTAGTTTAAATTATCTATTCTTACATTATTTACCATTTGATCCGGTTCAACATACGTACTAGAGTTGTCATCTTGTTGTTGCGACTGGTTTATTCGTTGGTGTTTATTTGTTTGGTAATTACCGCTGTGCTCCCTCTTCCATGGCTGGTTGTTTGTGAAAGGATGGTGTTGATTATTTTGTTGAAAGTTAGTTCTCCTCTGTGCTTGCACGACTTGCCTGGAATCTGTTTCCATTGGAGTAGGCCTAGACGGTTGGTTTTGATTGTATGGTTGATTGTATCCCTGTTGCTGTGGTGCAAATCTCCTAGTGTCATAATTCGGACGTCGATTGTGGGAATTGTGATGAGTTGGGTAATGTTGTCTTTGCTGATTCTGTCTCTCGACATCGTATGATAATCGCAGATTTTGATGTTGATTATCGTGCTCGATTGTTCTGGCTACAGCGTAGGCGTGCTCTAGATCATTGAGTGTGTTGGCATAGAGTGTGGATCTTATAAATGGGTTTGTAATACCACTGATGAATACACGTACAGCTTCTTCATTTGCACTCCTCGTCATAGCATCTGTGACGGTTGGTTGCTCGCCAGACATTAAAATTTTTGATGTAATAAGGTTCAATGCTTGGTTAATTTTATCATGGTATTCCGTAAGGGACAATCTACCTTGAGATATTCTTCTTAATTCTTCTTGTAGCACATACAGTGGACGCATATCCGCATATGTATAGTCCAGTCTGTTTTTTATAGCTTCGAAATTGAACGGTGTGTTGTTATTTGTTAACACATCTGACGCTCTTCCTCTAATTTTTGTTTTAATTATGGACAAGGCTTCCGAATAACGGCTTTGTCCTTCAAATGCCTTGATATCGTTCATTAGGCGAGACGCATCTTCCCTCCATGCTCTGTATTCAGCTTGTTTGCCATCGAACGTTGGGAGTGCCTTAAAAACTTCTAATGATATGTCTGATGCAGTTCTGTAGTTGGTAGCTACGTCTTTTAACTGTATTATTGGGGCTGAAGCTAAAGTTGGATTAATTTGTAAGCTATTCATCTTCTCCATCAAACTCTGACAAATTTTTTCCATTTCGCTGAGCCTGGCAGTGAGTATTCCTATTTGGGCATCCTTGCTTGTGTTCGGTTCCATTTTTGTTAAAATATCGTCTTCTATTATGCGATTTTTATCATAGATGTCCTCTTTTTTTTGTTTTTTTGTAAAACTCATTTATATAAAATTACTTTTGTTTTTATAACTAATTTTCAATTTATTTTTTATAAAATTTTACACTTATTCTTCCTATGAAGAATTTTTCACTGTCACAAAAAGTTCACGTCCTTGCTGCGACAAGGATTACGCTGGTCCGCTCTTAGAAGAATAAATTTAATTATTCTCCTGGCAGGATCGCCAATTAAAGTTTAGTGTTTTTACTAAAGGAAAAAAATATATTTTTCTACGCGTACGCGTATAATTTTTTATTTTCCTTAGGAGTTAGAAACTTGAGCACTATGTGTTATTCAATCTTATTTCATAACTAACTGACAAATTACTTTTTACTTTCTTAAATACTAAAATTTAGTTTAAGATTACAATTCTAGTTTTCTTTTATTGATAACATGATTACTTGTTTTTTACCTAACTATCATTTCTTTGTTGATACATTTCTTTGTTGATACATTTCTTTGTTGATACATTTCTTTGTTAATACATTTCTTTGTTGATACATTTCTTTGTTGATACATTTCTTTGTTAGTTCTTAAACATAATAAAACATGTTTTTACTTAATTTCTTATCTTAAACTATATTTATGTTAGCATGATTCGTCATGTTTTAGATATTCTTATCTGTAACAAGATTTACCTAAACAAGGGACAAAGGAACATGATTAACCATGCTTGGTAGGTATGTAAATGTGCGTGTGTGTGTTTAGATTAATGAACAAAGGAGGCAAACGTTAAGTCTGACCTTAACTCGCGTTGAAGCGATTTGGTTGATATTGGCCAGGAACATAACGATGTTTTTGTTGGAGATTTGGAGTTGGATTAACACTGCGGACATAGACGAACAAAATCTTCAATTTGCTGATCAATGTTGGGACAATACACATTACTGCGGGCGATGGCCTTCATACCGATAGAATCAACTATATGACCCAAATATTTTATTTGAGTTTGAATAAAATCACATTTTCCAAAATTGACCGTCATGTTGTACTCTGCAAAACGATTAAGAACTAAACGAATCGATATAAGATGCTGTTCTAGTGTGTGACGGCAAAAGTCAGCGGCTTCGTTTTTGCCCACACCATCAACCTCCCCAGAGAACCGGCAGCTAATCTAGATATAAGTTTACTTTAAGTTGTATGCATTTTGAAGTATTTTTGAACTATTTTTATTATTTTCTTTGTGAATTATTTTTATTTCACTGAACGTAATTATTATTATTATTCATTTTGAAGTATTTTGAACTATTTTTATTATTTGCTTTGTGAATTATTTTTATTTGACTAAACGTAATTATTATTCTTATTATTATCATTATCCGAATCATTATCATTATTCTTATTATTAGCATTATTAACGGTAGCCACATTCCTCTACACATTTGGCATATAATTAATATGTGCGCGTACAGTCAGTTTTTGTCTCTCGCAGCAGCAGAGCTAAATACATAACGATGTCGGTTGCTGTTTTGATCAGTTAATGCTCATCAGCAGCACTCAGCTTATGTGTGTGTACAGAATACATAACGTTGGCGGTTGCGGCGTTGATCAGTTGATGCTCATCAACAGCACTCAGCTTGTGTGTGTGTACAAAATTATTTCTTGTCTCGCTCAACACAAGCCAATACACATCTACCGACATACGTACACGTACATGCAGTGATATTCATACGTAACGAATATACCAACAGAATTTGTGTATAAAAGCAGGCACACAATGAATAGACGGGGAGTTGGTGTTTGACTGTTGAACGGTAAGGTTGATATTGCTCCGGTGTATATCGGAACAATATTAGCATAACTAGTGTAGCTATTGACTTGTGGTATTCCAGCCAATAGAGGCACTCTAGAGACGAGACTGGACTGTAAGCCGTGGATGATTTCTTCTAGTGGGACGTGGTATTCCGGACTAATAGAAGCATCATTCCCTTGTGTAGTGGGTGGGTTTTTCTTTTATAGTAGTAGTCGCCTTTATTATTTGGGAGGGTTAACCTAAGGGTCGTGTTGTCTAGCGGAGCGGTGTATTCCGTTTCACTAGAGGACAAAACCCAGGGATCACTATTGCAACCGGCGTTTTCCTAGCAATAGAGGTGCCAACCCCTCTCCCAAGTACTCTGGCCACGCCATTTGGTAGCCTATAGTGGTGCGGTGTATTCCGTCGCACTATAGGAGCCACCTTTGGAGGCTCACGACTGCTATTATTTAAGGACACCTCCTATACAAGAGACATCCTGCACCACTGACACGGACAGTTAACCAAGGACAACGACCATTCATCAACCCAACCATTTTTATGTCCGACACTGGACCCCGCTGAGTTACCCCAGCCACAGAGCGGAAAACCGTGTCGTCACAAGTGTTTCACTAGCAACTATTAAGTCATCTAAATATGCTGTGGCTTCTGGAATGCCGGTTAGAATCTTTTTGATTGCCTGTTGAAATGCACCTGGTGCTGACTTAATTCCAGGAACTAGTCTATTGAACGTATATAGGGCTCGATGTGTGTTGATAGTTAAGATGGACTTGGTTACCTTATCTACCTCGAACTGCATGTATGCATCGTTAAAGACTAATCTTGGGAAGTACTTACGGTTGTTGAGACACATAAAGATGTCTTCTGGTAGAGGGAGTGGATGAAAGTGTGGTTCAACCTTTTCGTTGAGACCTGTTGAATAGTCTGCACATATTCTGATCTTACCACTGGAGCGTCCCACTGTAACTATAGGTCCGGTGACCATATTTTTCAACCCAAAAAAGAGGACATATAGAAATGTAATAAAAATTGTTTTTACTATTTATAGTCAATTGCATATATTCTAGGCATGGCCGACTTACTTACATACATTAATGTTTTTTAAATAATATATGCCCAGAAATATCACAGTCATTTGAGAAAAAGATTTTAATTTCTGCACAATGATTATAATTTCTATTGTATTGGTGATTGACTTTTATTGTATTGAGAATATAAAACTTTTAATTTTGGAGTTTAAACAAAAAGTATTAATAATAAAAAAAGGACAATAAAGGACATTTCAATTAAAAAAAGGACATTTTAATTTTTGTTTATCTAAGAGGACATCATGTAAAAAAAGAGGACTGTCCTCTTAAAAAAAGGACGAATGGTCACCGTAACTATAGGTGCTGCCCACTCTGAAAAATTAGTTGGTGATATCACGCCTTCTTCCTCTAAACGATTGACTTCAGCATCCACTAGGGAGATTACTGAATATAGTACTGAACGTCTTGGACAAAATATTGGAACAGCATTGGGTTTGAGTGGAAGATGGATCTTCATTTTGAGGCAATGACCAAGCTTCTCTTCAAAAACTTGTGAAAATTCTTTCCTAAAATCTGTGATGTGATTGCTAGATTGCTGAATTGATTTGCAGAAAGAGTCGATTGAGATTTCCCAAAGACCGAATTCTTCGAAGAAATCTGCACCTTCTATGTTCAATGATTGAACTGTTGTTACAAAAACTGTTATTGTTTTTGCTGAGTTGTGAAATGCAATAGTTGCTTTAAATTCGCCAATGAATTTGTTATAACCCAGTATTGTATTACACTAGTATGGTAACTCTTTTTTATATGTCATTATTTCTTTTCCTTCTTATTAACTTAGTTGATGAACTGATTTGCTAAATAAACATTATAATTTAGAAACCGCGTGCATTTTTGAATCGTCCTCAAAAAGGGGATAGAAAAGTGGCGACGAGTAAAAGAAAATAAAATTCGAATAAAATCAAAGTTAATGTGACAATCAAAATAGACCAGAAAATGGATGCATCGCAGTTCGCACAAATATTGGAAGCCTTCAATAAAACTCAACTTAACCTTATCGAACAACTTAAAAGTAATTCTAACCAACAAACGCAGCAACAACAAAGTGAAAATGTTCAGCCATTACAAGTTCTGTTGCCGCCATTTGAAAATTTCGACAATAGAAAAGAAAGCTTCAAGCTGTATCACCAGCGTTTCGAAAATTATTTAACCATGAAGGGTATCATTGCTAACAAAACACTTTGCCATCAAATGCTTATAAACTCTATCGGGTCTACACACTTCAAGTTGTTGGTTTCTTTAATAGCGCCCAAACCCATAAATGAGGTCGAATACGATGTATTAGTAATGAAATTGCAGTCACATTTATGCCCAAAAGCAAACATTCTAGTAAGTCAACACAGATTCCTGTCAACATATCAAAGTGAGGAGCAAACAATCTCTGAGTATGTTGCGATATTACGCAGGGATATAAATGAGTGTGACTTCGTGTCTGCATGCGCTTGCAAAGCTGACATTTCGAACATTTTTTTAAGAGCACAATTTATACGGGGAATAAAGGATAACACTATTCGCGAACAATTACTGCAGTCGGATAACGCCGAATTTGACCAGATAGTACAAAAGGCCTTGTCATTAGAAGCATCTAAGATAGACAGCCGTGAGATAAATGCAAAGCAGCCCACCACCAGCGATGTTAATTTTATACAAACCAAGATGGCAGATCGTCGTAAGAACAGGTCAAGATATCGATCTCCAAGATCACAACATCGATCACAATCACGAATAAATTATAGTAAGCTAGGGATTGATAACTTATGTATACGGTGTGGAAAAGGCAATCACAAAACAAAAGACTGCCGGACAAACCCAAATAATTTGAAATGTAATTCGTGTGGGAAAAAAGGTCACGTAAAACAAGTATGTATTAAATCGTTAATTAAATTGTCTAAAAATAAATCAGGTTATGAAGATGATGATTCTATTCATAAAATCTACGGAATTAACAAAATTGTCGATATATTTTCAAGCAAAAATAGTATACATGATGTTGAAAAGTACTATGCCGAAGTGGAAATAAATGGTCGGCGTCAAAAATTTGAAATAGACACTGGCGTTGGTTTTACACTCATACCAAAGAATCAATATGAAAAATTAAATATTAATCAACCACTTCAACCTTCAAACATTGCTTTTAGATCATACACAAAAAATATTATAATTCCAGACGGTAAAGTCAATGTCAAAGTAAAATACAACAACGTAACCTCAAACGAAGAGATGTACATAGTACCCAGTGAATATGATGCGCTTATGGGAAGATTATGGATACGCCATTTAAAAGTTGACCTTAGACAAGTAGACGGGCATCAGGTCAAACAATTCTCAATTAGTGATGTACGTTCGATCACAGAGATTATAAATGATTTCCCAGATGTTTTTACTGAGCAGATTGGTTGTGTTCCCAACTATGAAGTCACTCTACAATTGCGTCATGGCTCAAAACCAATATTTCTTAAAGAACGAGAAGTTCCCTATGCCCTTAAAAAACGAGTTGAAGACGAATTAGATAAATTAGAATCCGCAGGTATAATTTCAAAATGCGAAAGGAGCGATTGGGGTTCGCCTCTTGTTATTATTCCGAAACCGAACGGAGACATTCGCCTCTGTGTAGATTATAAACCTGGTGTAAATCCACAATTAGTTTCGGCAAACTACCCAATACGTCGCATTGATGAAATTTTTGATAGTCTCAAGGGCTCAAAATATTTTTGTCGCCTTGACCTATATAAGGCTTACCATCATCTACGCGTAACCCAAGAATCCAGTGAAATACAGACTATGTCAACTCACAAGGGAACATACAGAGTCAACCGTCTTTCTTTTGGTATAAAGACTGCACCATCAGAATTCAATCGTATAATCGAACAAATTTTGTCGGGTCTGAGTAAAACCATGTCATATTTCGATGATATTATTGTGCATGGTGCCACTGAAGCTGAATGTAGACAAAATTTGATAGAGTGTCTCAAGCGTCTGCAGCAATATGACCTACATTTAAATAGAAGCAAATGTTCATTTTTTCAATATCAAATAGAGTATTTGGGTCATATTATACAGTTCAACAAGATTTTAAAATCGCCGAAGAAAATTCGAGCAATTGAAAATATGCCCCGTCCATCTAATGTAGACGATGTCAGAAGATTTTTAGGTATGATTACCTACTACTCTAGGTTTATACCGAACATGTCCTCTGAGACATACCCATTAAGGCAACTACTTCAGAAAAATTCAAAATTTTATTGGTCTGCAAAGTGCGAAGCGGCATTCATAAATCTTAAAAGCATAATTTCTAGCGATCAAGTGCTTGTACCTTTTGATCCAGAGTTACCCATAATTTTAGCATGCGATGCTAGTCCTACAGGCATAGCAGGTGTCCTATCGCACATCGTCAATGGGATTGAGCGGCCCATTGCGTACGCTTCAAGATCACTCACAACTGCAGAAATGAACTACAGCCACATCGATCGTGAAGCACTTGCAATTATATTTTCAACAAACTATTTTTTTACATACATTTATGGAAGAAGATTCAAACTGGTTACGGACAATCGACCACTAACCCGCATTTTTCATCATTATAATAAACTACCTGCCATCACATCAGCTCGATTGCTACGGTATGCCGAATTTCTTTCAAGCTTCGACTATGAAATCGTTTTCAAAAAAGGCTCCGATCACGTTAATGTTGATTGTTTTTCTCGTGCTACAATACCACGTGAATCACTTTCTACCGAAAAGCTTATCAACGAAGAAGTAAATGAACTATGTTTTGAATCAATTTTCGAGATTTCAAGCGAATACATTAATGCAGAGATATTAGCAACTGAAACTTCAAAAGATCCCGAGCTTTCTGCAATATTATCGAAATTGTTAAGCGGAGATGATAGCGAAGGGAAGTACACACTAAACAACGGAATTATTTTCAAGGGCCAACGAGTTATTATTCCGAAAAGTCTCCAGTCGGAAATTCTTCAAGAATTGCACAACACCCACCCAGGTATAACGAGAATGAAGCAGCTCGCTAGGCGATACTGTTTCTGGATTGGTATTGACAAAGATATTGAAAATATGGTACGGTCGTGTCAATCTTGTGTTGAAGTTCAAAATAAGCCATCGAAAGCCCCTCTGCACCATTGGCAAGAACCAGAAGAAAATTGGGAACGAGTTCACATAGATTACGCAGGTCCATTTCAAGACCATAATTTTTTAATTGTCGTCGATGCAAAATCAAAGTGGATTGAAGTAAGAGTCTTGCGTGAAGCACCATCTACACAAAGTACAATAGATCTCCTTGAAAATATTTTCGCAACACATGGTTTTCCTTCAATAATGGTGTCCGACAATGCCACAATTTTTACTAGCGATCGGTTTCGTTTCTACTGCAAACAAAATGGTATTTTTCAAAAATTGATCGCGCCGGGTCACCCTAGTACAAATGGACTAGCCGAACGAAATGTACAAACATTAAAACGGAAGCTAAAAGCCATGTCCTCTGAATCTGGTTCGATGCATCAAAAAGTAAATAAGATACTTCAAAGATATCGAGCAACACCCCTCAACTGCGGACAAAGTCCAGCCGAACTTTACTTAAACAGGTGTATACGAATAAGACTAGATGCTCTGAAACCGTCGCAGGAGCTAAATTCCACGCCGCCAATTCCTGGTGTTCGTAATCTAAGTGTGGGAGAAAGAGTTCAAGCTTTACACCATAAAAACAACAAAACGTTATGGAAAACTGGAACAATTCTAAAAAAGTTTGGTCGACTTCACTACTTAGTAAAGCTAGATGATGGCTACACGCTAAAACGTCATATAGACCAACTCAAAAGGTCCAAAGGGCATCAAAAGAGGGTGCATTTTGCACCGAACGATGAAGACAATGCTAATTCAAATAGTTTCCAGACTCAACATAATCACGATGCTTGCCACTATTTCTACCAGTTTACAAAGCTACCCCAGCAACAAACTGGAAACGAGCATACTAGAAGTGAGACGTCATCATCAAATTCTCAACATGGCTATGGGATGCAGGGTCTGCAACAGCCGGAAACAACACAAGGGGAAATTATTCGTAGGCCACAACGACAACGTAACTTACCAACTTATCTTCAAGATTATATCACTGAAAAATAGCTTTAGTAAAATTTGAGTACGTTTTTAGAAAAAAAGCAAATGTATATATACTTATGTACAAATTAATTAATTGAATAGTTAGATACTAGCTAACAAGATCTCATTTAAGCTTGGGAGACTGTTATAACCCAGTATTGTATTACACTAGTATGGTAACTCTTTTTTATATGTCATTATTTCTTTTCCTTCTTATTAACTTAGTTGATGAACTGATTTGCTAAATAAACATTATAATTTAGAAACCGCGTGCATTTTTGAATCGTCCTCAAAAAGGGGATAGAAAAGAATTCAATTTCATTACAATTTGCATCTCTTACTGTTCGCTTTGTTGTGTTTAATGTTGGACGATTGATATCAATCCATGTTTGCTTTGAAATGTCTGAAGCTGTGTCCAGTTGAAGCTCAACATTTACACGGTTTATAAATACATTGACGTATTTACGATGAAACAAGTTGTCAACACTGTTGTCAACCATTCTTGTTTGAGCATGTGAATTCTTATTAGAATTTGTGTGCTGATTGCTTGCATCTGTTGTTGTTTGCGACTGGTGGTTATTTGGTTTTGTATGTGTTTGTTTGCTGTTGTTGCTTTTTGTGTTACAATAACGCTCTTTGTGTCCTACTCTCATCACATTGCCTACATTTATGATTCTTGTATTGGCAAAATTTTGCGTGGTGCATGGCGCCACAAAACCAACAAGGCGTTGAAGGTGTTCTAGATTCTTCTTTGAGCGAATTCGAAATCTTCTTACCTTTTTGCTGCTTTGAATGAATGGCTTATGTTTGTACAGGTACCTGTTGAATGCTGCCAATAATTTTTCTATCCTGCTGACGCTGGAGAGTGCGCTGAATTTCCTGTTTGATGAAATCTAAGGTCACTGGGTTCTCGGGTTCCTCCTCATCCATCATTCTCAAAATCTCATTGCGAAAATTTGCGTCTTTTGATGACTGAAGACCACTGACGAATATGAGACACTTAAAAATGTCCTTTGTACATTTTTCCAGTTGGAAATTTTCACAGAGGAGATTTACTTTTGCAATATATACTCCAAAGTCTATAATTTCTGATTTGACAGTCCGGAAACATTTGTAACGACTGCTGAAGAGTGATTCTCTCTTACCGAACATGTTTTTCATCTTGTCGAGAGTAACATCAAATGAAATTTCTGTTGATTTTGACGGTAGCATGACGTCTGCATATTGTTTATACACGTTTTCGCTTACTTTTACTCTACCACAAAAAGATCTTCGTATCTGGCGTACCATGAACCTAATGTGTGATTTTCCTCTGGATCATCTGCAGCTCACGCAACCTATAATTAATTCTGGGTAAAATTTCAAATTACTACATTAAAGAACATATTTCAAGATTCTATCTTGGCGGGATTTTGAATTTATATATATATATATATATATATATATATGTATATATATATATATATATATATATATATATATATATATATATATATATATATTGTTATGAAACTGGTTCTGTTCAATGTGGGGGATGAGGTGGTATAATGTAACTTTACGTGATTTGTGTGTACTTAACGATCTACCAGCTGCTTCAGTCTGTCGAGGGTTCATAATGTTCACGCGAAGTTTATCCCATATACCAGATATAACAAGAAAATAAAGTACACACTATACAAAGATCTAAATAAACATCATAGCTATTAAAATGCGGACGGACACAACCCTGGTGAAATAATCGTTAGCCAGCAGTACCTATATTATGTCTGCTCCTTGCCCTACCCTAACCATGTCTTCCACGCTGTAAATGGAGACCCAATGTATAAGTCAGAACAACCCAGTTGAAAATAGTTTCGAACCAACTATTGGTTTATATTTCTCTATTCACTCATATTCTTAAACATTTTGTGAAATACAAACTAATTTACTTAGAAATAACATAAAAACGTTAAAGGGCTTAAGTGTAGTATGAATAATATTTATAATTTTTATATACTAACAATACATAATGAAAAAAATATAAAGGCAAATAAAAATGAAAATTTATAATCTAAACGAACAAAACAATTGAAATATTCAAATAAAATGATCAATGAAAGCAAAGCTTGATAATTGTAACTATATACATATTTACATACAGATAGGTATTTATATAGGTAGTTATGTGAAAGTATATAAAGGCTGTTTAAATTACGTAGCCAAGAACTTCATAATGAAGTGGTTGAAAAAGTGGTTAATAAACCAGATCAATGAATGTAGGAATAAATGTAAAATAAGAAAAATAAAGGATAGAAATAACTTACAGGTGATTTGGTATTATATGATGGTCATGTCTCTCGTTCGGGATTGAAGGCCTTCTCCTCCGTCGATGATATCTTTACACCTTTCAGCGATTTGTGGTATATTAGACTACCATTGCATAAATGTATATCTGTATATACATATATATATATATATATATATATATATATATATATATATATATATAGCTTTTGGTTATGAATTTGGGTTTTAGATATTAAATTTTATGCTTATACATATATACTTGCGTTTTATATTGGATTATTGCTTATTCTTACATTGTTTTTATATTTACAAAAATTTCTGTAGTGTTTCAGCACTTATTCATCTTGTTCCATTCTGCACATCTTCACAACTGAACCATGAGTAATTATGCAGTTTACTACTTTTCAATATGAACTTAGTTGTGAGGTAGAAGAGGAAAACAAGCAGAAGAAGGGAACAAATAACAAAAATGAATTATAAAAACAACAACTTTTATAAATGAAATATATATAGTATATGTAGGTATATATTGTTACGTTTTTAGACCTTTTCGTAAAAACGCTTTTTATCTATCCTTCAAGGATTCGTTTAATTGCATCAAATTAAAAACACAGACAATTACTTTTAGAAATATAATGCGGCAACACTTTATTTACTATTTAATTAACACGAGTATTTGTACTACTAAACACTTAGCGATGTAAACACGTCTAGATTTAAAATCACACTGATCCCGCTGATTACTGGCAGCGCCTTTATATAGCAAAATGACATCGTCTGGTAACTTCGCGAAGCATCTGGTCATGGTTGTTGTTGGTTGTGCTTTACTTAACATGTAGCTATATACGTGTGTTTGTTTATATGACAATGCTGGCTTGTGTGTTTTGTTTATTGTAACTATGTGCGGTTGTATGTATGAGTGTTCTGTGTGTTGCGTAGTTTTGTTTCTTCTTGTGCTATGTCGGTATATTTGTGTGTATGTTGCTGTGTATATTTGTGTACATGTTTAGCTTTTATTAACAGCGAATACTTGCGTACAAGATCATTAAGAATAACATCATCATCTCTTAGCATTGATGTTGCTAGGTTTTTCGTTATTGTTATTTACACTTATTTTTGCACAGCCTCGAATGATCTTGTATATTCTCAACGATGTATCCGGAATATTCCATTTCCGTTAATTCAAATATTATCTGCATGGTGTTGACCAGGGTTGTAACATTTTGACAACTAGAGATGGTTTGACAGTGCTGCCAAGTACATATAGCCACATTGTCGTTATATTTGAATCTATTTTTAAACTTTGTAACACTGCCGCCCACTTAAGCCTGTTCGACCCGAATAGGCATACAATCACCTCTTCCATAGTGCGCCAATCGTTCGAGATGTACTATCTTCATTTTCGACCTTGGGCTATTGTGCTTCTGTATCCGGTACACAACGTCATTCACTCTCTTAATCACTTTATACGGGCCATCCCAGTGAGTCTGTAATTTTGGGGACAATCCTTTCTTCCGTTGTGGGTTATAAAGTAGAACCAATTGACCTTCCATAAATCCCTCCGAATTTGCTGCGCGGTCATATCTAGCCTTCATCTTGTCACTGACCATCTTGATTCTATTACGCACGAAATCATGCAGCTCGTTTAAGTTCTCCTGCTCTTGGGACGTAGTGGCTCCTTCTTCTACCGCTGGCTTAACACCAAATTCCAAGTCACCAGGCAGTTTTAATTCCGTCCCGAAGATAATTTTAGCTGGCGTTCTCGATGTGGAGTCGTGTACAGCTGACCTATATGCCATCAAAAATTTGGGAATGTGCTCGTCCCAATCTTTCTGATGGTTGCTTACCACTTTTCGCAGGTACTCTTCTAAGGTGCGATTGAACCTCTCTACCATGCCATCAGACTGTGGATGCAACGGCGTTGTTCTGGTTTTCTTTATCCCATATAATTCGCACATTTCCCTGAATATGGCAGACTCGAAATTCCTTCCTTGGTCGGAATGTAATTCTATTGGGACACCATAGCGACATACCCAGTTGTTGACGAACGCATTTACAACTGTCTTTGCTTCTTGGTTAGGTATGGCATATACCTCTGGCCATTTACTAAAATAGTCCATTACCACAAGAACATAACGATTTCCGGCTTCAGTGACGGGAAAAGGACCTGCTACATCCATTGCGATCCGCTCGAATGGTGCTCCTGAGTTGTATTGCTGTAGCTGTCCCCGGCTTCTTCTTACTGGTCCTTTGGCTGCTATGCACTGTGGGCAGTTTGCTATCCAATCGGCTACGGCTTGTTGACATCCAACCCAATAAAAACGCTGTTTCAGTTTCTCAAGTGTTTTTGTGACTCCAAGATGACCGCCACTAGGTCCATTGTGAAATTCTTGCAAAACTTTACTTATCTTGGAGCATGGCACAACTACCAAATTTGAAGTTGTTTTGCCATCTACACTTTCCCATACGCGGTATAGGCACCCTTCTATTACCTTGAGGCTGTTCCACTGAGCCCAATAAGATTTGGCGAGTGGGCTTTCAGCCGAAATTTCATTCCGGGACGGTCTTCTGTCCTCCTCTTTGGCTGCTATAATTTTTCCCAGTATACTGTCGTCCCTCTGTGCCGCTGACCAGTCTTCATCAGAGTCAATGTGCATTAGCCGAACATCAACAACGCCTTCCTTTTGTTCGGTTCTAACGCAATGTTTACACTCTAAACAGCAGGGTCTTCTCGAAAGAGCATCCGCATTGTTATGTTTTGTGCCCCTTCTATGCTCAATACTGAAGTCGTAGCTCTGCAGGCGCTCAATCCACCTTGCCAGTTGCCCTTCAGGATTTTTAAACTGCAATAACCATCTCAGTGCAGAATGGTCAGTCCTTAATGTAAAGTGTTGACCATACAGGTACTTATGGTAATGTTTAATGCATTCCAATACTGCCAGAAGCTCACGTCGTGTCACACAGTAGTTCCTCTCAGGTTTTGAGAGTACACGGCTATAGTATCCTATGACTTTCTCAGTGCCATTAACTACTTGGGAGAGCACGCCCCCTATGCCATAGCCGCTCGCATCAGTATCCAGCACAAATTTTTCTCCAGGTATGGGATACGCTAGTACTGGCGACGTACACAATAATCCTTTAAGTTTCTGGAATGCCTTTTCTTGTGGCTCGCCCCAATGGTATGGTCTCGACTTCTTTGTCAGCTCATGCAGGCTTGCAGCTACACTGGCAAAATTTGGCACAAAGCGTCTGTAGTATGTACAAAGGCCCAAAAAGCTGCGCAATTCATGAAGATTTTTAGGTTGATGCCAGTCCCTTACTGCTTGTATTTTATCTTCATCTGTTGAGATTCCGTCTGCTGTAACACGATGCCCCAAATACTTCACTTCTTTCTGGAACAATGCACATTTCTTCAGGCTGAGTTTCAATCCAGCTGATGATATCCGTTGAAGAACTTCTGCCATGTTTTTGAGGTGTTCATCAAAAGTTTTCCCCATCACGATTATGTCATCCAGATATACCAAGCATGTCTTCCAGTGGAGTCCTTTCAGTACCTTCTCCATTAGGCGTTCAAATGTGGCCGGAGCATTGCAGAGACCAAATGGCATAACTTTGAACTGCCATAATCCGTTACCGACGCTGAAGGCAGTTTTCTCCTTGTCTTTCTCTGCAATCTCCACTTGCCAATATCCGCTTCGCAAGTCTAGCGTAGAGAACCATCTCGTACCAGCTAGCGTGTCCAAAGTGTCATCGATTCTGGGGAGCGGATAGCTGTCCTTCTTGGTTATGTCGTTGAGCTTCCTGTAGTCTACGCAGAATCTAGTACTGCCATCTTTCTTTTTAACTAAGACTACTGGCGAACTCCAAGGACCAGAAGATGGCTCAATTACGCCTTCACGCTCCATTTCTCTTACAAGCTCTTTGACTTCATCTCGCTTTGCTAGGGGTACACTTCTGGGTGGCTGTTTAATCGGCCTAGCTTCGCCTGTGTTTATTTCATGTTTAACCAATGCAGTTCTACCCTGACTTTGGTTTCCCATGGCGAAGATACTGGCATGCCTTTTTAACAACTGTTTGGCTTTATTTCTATCTGTCGCTGACAGTCCTGCTACCCATTTTCCTACGTATTCCTCAAATTGTTCACGTTCTTTGGCGGACAAATTGGTAGGCTCTCTCTTCCTCTCACAGTTTATTATTGCCTCTGCTGGGGTACACTGGCCAATCTCGCAATTTTCTTTGATGAATTTTTCATGGTCTGCCAAGTTAAGTACTCTTATAGGGACTATTCCTCCTTTACTAGTTTTTACTAGAGCTTTTGCTGTTATAAGCTCTCTCTTTAGATCTGCTGGTTCTACAACCCACAACCGATTGTCCTCACAATCTCCCTCCATACGCGCCCATATAACTGTTTCAGACTGCGGCGGTAACGTCTGACTCTCAATAGCAAATACTTTTCTTACTTGCGGCTTGCTGTCATACCCAACATCAAGGGGTATTTCCACATTACGCCAAATCATCAGCTGTTGCCCCATATGTAGATTAATGCCATGATTAATCATAAAATCGGCTCCAATAATTACCTCATCGACAATATCGGCAACAATAAACACATGCCTCACGCTGATGTTGGCTATAGTCACCTTCACTTCAATCTTACCATAGACAGTGGCAGGCTCTCCAGTAGCTGTACGTAGCCGTATATTGCTTAAACGATCGCATTTCCCCTTTACTATATCGGGCCTTATTATTGACTGCGACGCCCCTGTGTCTATGGTAAGTACGTGCTTTTCCCCGTTGATGTGTCCAGACGCAGTAAGATTGCTATTTTTCTGCTGCATAACTGATATGGAGATTGTGGGGCCCTCGTTTGTGGGAGCTAGCTCTTGCCCCTTAGCGCTAGCTCGTTTTAGTTTAACGGGGACTCTTGTGCTGTTGTTTGGTTCACCCGTTTGCTGTTTCTTGGTGGCGAAACAGATCTACCTCTTTTTCTTGGTGCTTTGCAGTTGCGCTGAAAATGACCGATTTTTCCGCAGTTAAAGCATTTAGGCTTTTCTTTGGTAGCACTTTCCGCCAACAGTTGTCGCATTGCCTCCTTAACACTAGCGACCAGGTTATTATCATTCTCGGACAAAACATCCACATTCCGCACCTTACATATCTGTGGCTTGAAAACCATCCTTGCAGTCTCTTGTGCCAGCGCAAATGAAACAGTCTCAGCGAAAGTGGATTTCTGCGTTGCGCACACAGCTAGTTTGACATCAGAGTCGCGAATGCCATTAACGAACGCCTCAGTTTTAAAGTGGTCCAGGAACGGGTGACTCTCGCCTGGATATGTGAGCTGCACTAAACGCTCGATTTCCATTGCGAAATCTTGTAGAGACTCGTTAGGCTTCTGAACTCTACATCGCAATTCCATTCTGTATAAATCGCGCTTGTGCTCACCACCATACTTGCGCTGCAATGCTGCCATTATTTCATTATAGTTGTTTCTGCTGCTTACTGGCACGGTCTCAAGTACCTCTGCGGCTGTACCCTTTAAGGACAAAATCAACTCTATGGCCTTTTCTTCAGCATCCCATCCATTTCTGCTAGCAACCGTCTCGAACTGGAATTTAAAGATGCCCAATGGTACACTGCCGTCAAAGCATGGCGCTTTTATTCGCGCAGAAACCTCCGCAAGTGCTCGTACTGGCCCACCACTACACTGAAGGTTATGCATTTTGTCCTCTAGAGCATGCAATTTTTCTTCGACCTCTTTTGCATGCTGTTCCAGGCCACCGCTTTCTAGATGGTGGACTCTATCTGCCAGCTCTGAGAATTTATTCTCAATAGAATCCACCCTCCTATTAATGGCCTCAGAAACCTCTACCAGAGTCTCGTTCGTGGCTCTATTTGACTCCAACAGTTTAGTTTCCACTCCCTGTATTTCGGCTACCAGCTTTTCAGTGCTGATCTTTGATGCTTCATGCATCTGATGAGAGTTATTTTTTATTTCAGTTATTTCGGCTACAAGCTTTTCACTGCTGATTTCTGAGTTATGTTTTATTTCAGTTATTTCGGCTACAAGCTTTTCAGTGCTGATCCTTGATGCTTCCTGCATCTGCTGAGAGTTCTGTTTTATCTGGATCATCATAGCAGCGAACATTGAATTTATGTCCATGCTGCTGGTCGTGGCAGGAGGACATACCTCTACATCGTCTTTGTCCTCAAACTCGTATGTCCCGATGTCCATGCCGCGATTCTTAAACTCATCTATCAGCCTCTTCTGCAGTTCAGCCTTGTTACCTGCTGTTGGCAATTCCCGCTTACTAAGCTCCTTTTTTAGCTGTTCAACTTTTAGCTCATCAAATTTCATAATTATTTTTTTTTTTTGTAATGTCCTTTTTTTCCTTAAATTGCAATGTCCTTTTTAATTATTTTTGCAATCCCACTTCTGACACCAATTGTTACGTTTTTAGACCTTTTCGTAAAAACGCTTTTTATCTATCCTTCAAGGATTCGTTTAATTGCATCAAATTAAAAACACAGACAATTACTTTTAGAAATATAATGCGGCAACACTTTATTTACTATTTAATTAACACGAGTATTTGTACTACTAAACACTTAGCGATGTAAACACGTCTAGATTTAAAATCACACTGATCCCGCTGATTACTGGCAGCGCCTTTATATAGCAAAATGACATCGTCTGGTAACTTCGCGAAGCATCTGGTCATGGTTGTTGTTGGTTGTGCTTTACTTAACATGTAGCTATATACGTGTGTTTGTTTATATGACAATGCTGGCTTGTGTGTTTTGTTTATTGTAACTATGTGCGGTTGTATGTATGAGTGTTCTGTGTGTTGCGTAGTTTTGTTTCTTCTTGTGCTATGTCGGTATATTTGTGTGTATGTTGCTGTGTATATTTGTGTACATGTTTAGCTTTTATTAACAGCGAATACTTGCGTACAAGATCATTAAGAATAACATCATCATCTCTTAGCATTGATGTTGCTAGGTTTTTCGTTATTGTTATTTACACTTATTTTTGCACAGCCTCGAATGATCTTGTATATTCTCAACGATGTATCCGGAATATTCCATTTCCGTTAATTCAAATATTATCTGCATGGTGTTGACCAGGGTTGTAACATTTTGACAACTAGAGATGGTTTGACAGTGCTGCCAAGTACATATAGCCACATTGTCGTTATATTTGAATCTATTTTTAAACTTTGTAACAATATGATATGTAAATATAAATGAAATCAAACGTACGATAAATAATAAAGTTTACTGAATGAAATTATAAGCCAGGGATCGGCATATAACAATAAGTGAACAATTGTAACCACGAAAATGACGATTAACAGGAAAAATTAGATTTTTATTACAGTAGACAAAACCGGGGGGAACTTTACTTATATTTGTTAATATATTTTTAACGCGAAAATCTGTCTCAATTCAGGCTTTTCAGCAATTTGAATGCGGTTGCTACTTTCAGCCACCTTTTGGAGATACTTCTTATGTATGCACAATTATGTATTTGCTTATTATGTATGTGCCTATTATTATTATTCTGCTCCCTTGGAACTGCATATATCCTAAAGTTATAAGACTCCAAGAGCAGGCCAAAAATGGGATTCCACGAGCCAAGTAATACTGAGACTTTGTTGTTTTAGGCTTATTGATTAGAGATCTCGCTGTCTTCAATTTAAATGCAAGTTGTATGCTATTTCTCAAGATTTCAGCTAACAGTTTTTTTTTTAAAATACTTGAACTATGCCAGCCAAAGATTCACAAGTAAAGACGGAAACTAACTTAGGAGAAAAAGAGATATATTCATAAAATTCTGTTTTAAGAAACTAAAGGAATTGAACACAGCACAAAACATGTTTTGCGGCACAGTCGTCTAAACATGAAGAGTGTTGAATTACATAATTTTGTTTCTGATGTCTTTAGCATGATAGAACTCAGTTTTTCCAGTTTCTGCATCCTTTAGCTGGTATATGTTGTTGCCCTTGGTATCAATAACAATAGATGGTATAAATTTTGGTGCAAATTTTGCACAATATTGGTTGACAGCATTACTGAGGGTAAAATTTCTACGATAGACGGTATCTCCTACCTGAAATTTTATTAGTCGACTTCTTAAATTATAGCGCCTTGAAGAATTTTTAAAAGCATTTTCAATGTGTTGCGTAATATCCTTTCTGATATACTGGAATCGGTCATTTCTATCGACTACCTCACAGTCAAACGTATTTAAAATGTTTAAGAGCTCATACTCTTTCGCATGCGATAGCATATGCTGTCCAAATAAAGCATAATATGGGCTGCATCCAATTGTTTGATGGTATGAACTACGCAATGCTTCAGCTATAGATTGCAAATTATTATCCCATGTTGAGTGATCTTTAGCAATATATGCTCTAATGCCGGCGATAATTGAGCGGTTAACTCTTTCACTAGCATTAGCCTGTGGGCTGTACAATGCCATAAATATATGCCGGATGCCGCGCTCCTTTAAAAAGTTTGCAAACTGTGCACATTTAAATTGCTTTCCGTTGTCGCTTAGTAGGTTTTCAGGGGTGCCAAATGTAGGAAAGATTTCGTCCTTTAAGAAATCAATAACAGAGCTTGAGGTAAACTTCCTGATAGGTTTAATGAAAGGAAATTTTGTGAAACTATCTAGTAATATTATGGCACCAATATGTCCCTTCTTGGACCTTGGGTAAGGGCCAATGAAATCTACATATATGTTCTGGAAAGGGCGTTTAACATGGAAATTGGCAGACATTGGAGGTCTCAACGAGCTGTTCGGTGATTTTGTC
This sequence comes from Linnaemya tessellans, assembly GCA_951800035.1. Lineage (NCBI taxonomy): Eukaryota > Metazoa > Arthropoda > Insecta > Diptera > Tachinidae > Linnaemya > Linnaemya tessellans. The sequence continues at coordinate 47,068,849 of OX637534.1, forward strand.
TGGCAACAAACTTTACAATTTGCAATAAACTCTTTCACATCCAAAGCCATAGAAGTCCAATAAAAGTTTCTACTCAGCCTTTCGAGTGTCTTATGAATTCCACCATGACATTTATTGGGTGGTGAGTGGGAGTTACTTATAACAGACGCCACTAGTTCTTTTGGCACCCACAACTTCCATATAAACATCTCATCGAAGTTATTCCCATTTGAAAACTCACACCTCTTGTAGATTTTATTTCCTACAATACGTAAGTCGGGTAATTTCAGTGCGCTGTTCTCAATATTCTGGCGCAGTTCAGTATAGTCCTTTGACTCGAAACATGGTGATTCCAAATCAATTATCGGATGAATTTCTAGCTCAGATATTTCTTCGAAATTTTGCCTCGATAAGCAATCTGGAACAACGTTTTGGCTACCTCGACGATGCTCTATTTTAAATCGAAATCCTTGAATTTTTAACGACCAGCGTGCAAGACGCCCCGAAAGGTCAGTTTGTCTCATCAGCCACTGAAGGCTGGCATGATCAGTAACAATGGTGAAGTCCTGGCCTTCAATATATGGTCGGAATCTTTTAAGAGCTACCATGACGGCAAAGCACTCCAGCTCCGTGACGCTATAATTGGATTGTGCTTTGTTTAACTTCTTTGAAAAGAACGCCACAGGCATTTCCTGGCTGTCATCATTAACTTGCGCAAGCACCGCCCCAACTCCAAGCTTACTGGCGTCACATTGCAATAGAAACGGTTTGGAATAATTTGGACTTGCCAGTACAGGAGCAGAGGCCAATTTTTGTTTTAGCAGTTGAAAGGCATGTTCGGCTTCATCTGTCCAATGAAAGTTTTTACCCTTTTTGAGTAAATTTGTGAGGGGTACGGTTATTGCAGCAAAATTTTCAAGAAACCTGCGGTACCATCCAGCCATACCGAGGAAACGCCTTAGTTGTTTCACGGATGTGGGAGACGGATAGTCAGTCACGGCTGAAACCTTCTCAGGGTCCGTTTGAAGTGTGCCGTGGCCAACTACGTAGCCAAGATATTTTACTTCCTTTATACAAAACTTACTTTTTTGAACGTTTATCGTTAACCCTGCATCTCTTAAAGCAAACGCAACCTTGGAAAATGCGGACATATGTCTATCAAAGTTGTCCGAAATAATTAATAAGTCGTCCAAGTATACGAAAACTTCGTCCTTCATTTCAGGGGGAATAACACGATCCATTAAGCGACAAAGGGCTTGGGGCGCATTACATAAGCCAAACGGCATTACGCGATATCTATAAAGTGGTCTATTTGGCACTGTAAAGCAAGTCAAATCCCTCGATTTTTCTGACAGGGGTATTTGCCAAAATGCTCGACGGAGATCCAATGAGCTAATATATTTAGCCTTTGGCAGCCGGCTCAAAATACCATCTATATGTGGCAAAGGGTAGGCATCTTTTACAGTCACACTATTGACCTTCCTGGAGTCCAAGCATAACCGAACCTTATTGGGTTTCCGGACTAATACCACAGGACTAGACCACGGACTATTGGGTGCCTCTTCAATAACCCCAAGGGTAAGCATTTCATCGATTTCAGAGTGCACTAATTTCTCAATTGCAGGCGAAATAGGAAAGTATCGCTGCTTCATTGGTCGAACATTGGGTTCCAATTCTATTACGTATTCCATAAGAGAGGTCCTGCCTAAACCTTCCTTCTCATACGATGGAAACAGTTGTTTTACCCTTTCCATTCTTGATGTCTCTAAATCGGACAAGGGAATCATGTCATAGTCACTATTAGATGCAGCAGCTTCGAGTTCTGAAATTATATTTGGAGCTATTTGAAAAATCTTCCAAAAATCTATACCCAATATGATATCTTGTGACAGCGATGGTACCACATAAAATGTTATTTCTCCAAATTTATCTCTAAACCCTACTTTAATTTTCAATTCCCCATAGACAACTTGCTGTCGGGAGTCTGCGGTCGATATAAGTGTCTTACGGGCCCTAAAGTTAGTCATAGTGCAAACGTCTTTAGCCAGGGAGCCCCCTATGCAGGAAACTTGTGCGCCACTGTCCAATAGCCCTAAAATGCTTCTACCTAATATATTCACCTGTGCATAGGGACGGAAATCACCATTTCGATTTGATTGGCAACTAATTAGAGAACTAACAATTTTGTGATCTGATTTTATTTTGTTCCAATAAATTTTCTGTCTAATGGAAGAACGACCCGCTTTGTGACATTCGCCAAATATTTCTTTCCTTTTTGCGTTATAGAGCTTTAGACGAACTTCGTAAGGTGTGATCGGCTTCAAATTTGTAGTACTAAAGGATTGTTCATTTGAATTTAATAAATTTTTAAAAATTATTTGTTCCTTTTCATGGCGTCTTGGCGAAGGCTGTAACTTGAGCCTTCGCTCTTTATCCCGGACTACAGTTTCTACATGTCGGCTTATAAGTACCGGGGTTTCCACAGCCATAACAAAATGTTGTTCTAGGTTCCATGCAATCTATATAGTGATGACCTTCTTTGATACAGTTCCAACAAATAGTTTTATCATTATATCTTTTGGATATTTCGTCAACAGTATTTTCACTAACAGCTTCCATACCGTTGTCAGCATACATTTCATTATCTATTTCGGCCACACTTCTACCTGTGCCAATGTTTCTACTGTAGTTAGGTAAGCCGTGGTTATTTTTAGCTACTTCGTTGAGTAAATTTTCTCCTTTCAGGCATAGCTTACGCAATTGAGCTACAGAATTTATGGGAACGTATAACAATTGTTGTCGTATTCGTGGCCTAAGACCACGCTGGAGAATCTCTACCATTTCTTCTTCCCTCAAAGGAGTGTGTAGACTCTCGGCCATTTTAAAAATAACACGCTTATAATCATTGAAAGATTCATTTGCACCCTGTTTTCTGCCACGCATATCTTCCTTAATTTCTGTATCAGATCTATATTCTTCAAAGTTTCTTCGAAGTGCTTCACACAACAAAGGCCAAGTAATTCTTTCTGTAGAACGCCGAAAACTCCAAAACCAATCTTTAGCTTCTTTCACAAATAAGCACTGCGCATTTTCGCACAACATATTAAAATTACCACCCAAAGTATCTATCACCAACGATTCAATCCTATAAATAAAATTTTCAGCGGACAGTTGAGAGGAGCCATCAAACTTTATATCCCAATTATTAATTAAGCTAGCAATTTTCCCAGCATTAGTTACGATCATAGAGTCATTTAACCGTATTTCAGAATTGTTATGAACAGGCCTAGACCTAGGAGGATTTGAAAAGTTGGGCATATATTGCGGCCATTCATAATTCGGCTGGTTATTAGCAGAAGAATCATGACGATTTTGTTCATTGCTCTCTACGACGTTAATATTTAATCTATTAAGAGAATTCGCTAAAACGGACTCAATACGACCTTCTATCGCACGTGTTACCCGATCTTCAATTTCGTTAAAAATAGAGGCTTGACGGGCTGATATTACAGCTGACACAATATTCCTGATTCTTATATCTTCCCCACCTATAGCACCTTCTAATTCACTACTTCCGGTCACAGTCAACCCATTTGGATTACTAGAGGTAGTAGGCTCAGGTAGATTTATGTTCTCCATTATAGGTGTAGTCAAATCATTATTAGGTGAAGGCTGAATAGTAATATTATTCGCTGAATTGTTAGCTCGAGATCTAGTTCTAGCTCCTCTATTTGGTGTTCGGGAAATTCCAAAGTCTTTAATATTACAAAACGCTCTACATTGCGGGCAAGTAGAATTTCGGCTAAGCCATTTTATTAAGCAATCTTTGTGAAAACGATGCCCACAGGCGGTTCTTAAGGGACCACTCTCATTCGTAATTTTTTCCCTACAAATAGTACAGACAATAAGCTCTTCAGTACTGTGACGTAATGACATATTGGCTAGTTTAACAACGGAAAAAGCTCTATAGTTCTCTATTCTTTCTAATTTATTGATGTATATAGTATAATAAATTCAATTAGTTGGTTCTACTCCTAATTTAAACTTGAGTTGCGTTCTGTCCTAAACGACTATTCTATTTCACCAGAATTATTATTGGAGGAAAAGATAATGAACAATTACTGTACAATACAGAACAAAATTTTATTCTAAAGTAATAAGTACTACAAGTAATCATTACTTATCATTTTTTTTTTCCTTTCCAACAGTATTTTAATTTTATAGTGTAGCACAGATTTGCGTATTTTAGACAAACCCTTATCCAAAAAAATATCACACAATTTTATTTATTTATTTTATGCTCAGACGGACAAAACAATCGACACTGCCACGATGTAACTGGGTCAGATAGTCTAGCATGTAGCAGACTTACTGCAATCCAAATATATATCTGACAGAAAGCTATGGCATTTATAAAATAACTCATAATGCTGAAGATGTCAAAAAATTGGGACCCACGAATCCGTCGGGCCCCACGTTGGGCGCCATTCCGTTATGAAACTGGTTCTGTTCAATGTGGGGGATGAGGTGGTATAATGTAACTTTACGTGATTTGTGTGTACTTAACGATCTACCAGCTGCTCCAGTCTGTCGAGGGTTCATAATGTTCACGCGAAGTTTATCCCATATACCAGATATAACAAGAAAATAAAGTACACACTATACAAAGATCTAAATAAACATCATAGCTATTACAATGCGGACGGACACAACCCTGGTGAAATAATTGTTAGCCAGCAGTACCTATATTATGTCTGCTCCTTGCCCTACCCTAACCATGTCTTCCACGCTGTAAATGGAGACCCAATGTAAAGTCAGAACAACCCAGTTGAAAATAGTTTCGAACCAACTATTGGTTTATTTTTCTCTATTCACTCATATTCTTAAACATTTTGTGAAATACAAACTAATTTACTTAGAAATAACATAAAAACGTTAAAGGGCTTAAGTGTAGTATGAATAATATTTATAATTTTTATATACTAACAATACATAATGAAAAAAATATAAAGGCAAATAAAAATGAAAATTTATAATCTAAACGAACAAAACAATTGAAATATTCAAATAAAATGATCAATGAAAGCAAAGCTTGATAATTGTAACTATATACATATTTACATACAGATAGGTATTTATATAGGTAGTTATGTGAAAGTATATAAAGGCTGTTTAAATTACGTAGCCAAGAACTTCATAATGAAGTGGTTGAAAAAGTGGTTAATAAACCACATCAATGAATGTAGGAATAAATGTAAAATAAGAAAAATAAAGGATAGAAATAACTTACAGGTGATTTGGTATTATATGATGGTCATGTCTCTCGTTCGGGATTGAAGGCCTTCTCCTCCGTCGATGATATCTTTACACCTTTCAGCGATTTGTGGTATATTAGACTACCATTGCATAAATGTATATCTGTATATACATATATATATATATATATATATATATATATATATATATATATATATATATATATATATATATAGCTTTTGGTTATGAATTTGGGTTTTAGATATTAAATTTTATGCTTATACATATATACTTGCGTTTTATATTGGATTATTGCTTATTCTTACATTGTTTTTATATTTACAAAAATTTCTGTAGTGTTTCAGCACTTATTCATCTTGTTCCATTCTGCACATCTTCACAACTGAACCATGAGTAATTATGCAGTTTACTACTTTTCAATATGAACTTAGTTGTGAGGTAGAAGAGGGAAACAAGCAGAAGAAGGGAACAAATAACAAAAATGAATTATAAAAACAACAACTTTTATAAATGAAATATATATAGTATATGTAGGTATATATGATATGTAAATATAAATGAAATCAAACGTACGATAAATAATAAAGTTTACTGAATGAAATTACAAGCCAGGGATCGGCATATAACAATAAGTGAACAATTGTAACCACGAAAATGACGATTAACAGACAAAAATCTGTGGATTTTTCCTTTACTTTGTAGAATATAAAGCTAATTTATATGGGCAAAATAAGGAAAAATTAGATTTTTATTACAGTAGACAAAACCGGGGGGGAACTTTACTTATATTTGTTAATATATTTTTAACGCGAAAATCTGTCTCAATTCAGGCTTTTCAGCAATTTGAATGCGGTTGCTACTTTCAGCCACCTTTTGGAGATACTTCTTATGTATGCACAATTATGTATTTGCTTATTATGTATGTGCCTATTATTATTATTATTCTGCTCCCTTGGAACTGCATATATCCTAAAGTTGTAAGACTCCAAGAGCAGGCCAAAAATGGGATTCCACGAGCCAAGTAATACTGAGACTTTGTTGTTTTAGGCTTATTGATTAGAGATCTCGCTGTCTTCAATTTAAATGCAAGTTGTATGCTATTTCTCAAGATTTCAGCTAACAGTTTTTTTTTTTTAAATACTTGAACTATGCCAGCCAAAGATTCACAAGTAAAGACGGAAACTAACTTAATTCGTCATCCTTGCACACGTGCTAACCAACGAAGAGCGAATTCATGCATATAAATTAGTAAAGGTTCTGAATCAACATACAACTTGATGTTTAACATTTTATGTCAGGGGTCAGAAGTTTAAGTGCTGTTAATATCAATGTATCTTATCATTTCTCCTGTCTTACCATGGGTAAGTACCGGACATATATTTTAGGAGAAAAAGAGATATATTCATAAAATTCTGTTTTAAGAAACTAAAGGAATTGAACACAGCACAATATATATATATATATATATATATATATATATATATATATATATATATATATATATATATATATATATATATATATATATATATAAATTTTTTTTTTATTTGACACATTGTTGTCACAATACTATTATATATAAATGAAATTTATTTGTTGGTGGTTAAGCAATGTCTATATGCATTTCATTGGTGCTTTACCAAATCGTCAGTAGACTTTAAACACAGTTTTGAAAAGTCAAAAACCTTATAGCTGATTGTGAATAAAACACGTTATCTATGTATTCTAACTTCTATCAACTATTAATAAATTTATTTTATATAAAAATTACAAGACTTTAATTTGTGTTGCGAGATGAATTTTCTACAGCTGTGGTAGCGAAGACGACGCGAGGAATTAATTTCTGTTTTCTTTTTCTTTTGTATTCTAAAGCGTTGCCGGATTCATTATGTTCACTAGCTGCCAAGTTTCGGGCTGCCACATCCACTCCCTCTCCAGTGACTAAGTCAGGAACTGCTGGGAACGATGTACTTTCGTCAGTGGTAACTCCAGAATCGTTATTGATTGAAGTTTCTAGCCGTGGCGATTTGGTATACTGCTTTGAATTAGAATTTTGAGAATCCTGATGTTGAAAATTGTTTTGTTGACTATCATTGATGAAAAAAAACTGGTTTCAGTCGGTTGACGTTGACATTAACATCTTTGTTCTTGATTTTTATGGTATATAAACGATCAGACAGACGTTGAACTACCTCATGTGGTCCTGTATAGGGCGTCTGAAGTGGTTCTCGTACTGAATCGGTGCGCAAAAATACATGAGTGCAATCATCAATATATTTCAAAACAAACATCTTGCTTTTGTTATGATGCGCTGTTGGTATTGGTCGTAACAGATCGAAATGGCTGCGAAGTTTTTTGAGAAATTCATCAAGATTAGTAGTATCGTTAGTATCTTGAAAAAATTCATTTGGTAAACGTAGTGGGCCTCCGTATAATAAATCCGATGGGGAAGCCTGAATGTCCTCTTTGAAGGAGGTTCTTAAACCAAGCAATACTGTCGGCAGTATGTCAACCCATAAAGTATTAGGATGGCACATGAGAGCTGTTTTAAATGTTCTATGCCATCGTTCGACCATACCGTTAGATTGCGGATGGATTGAAATCTAAATGTCTTAATTGTCGCGGGGAAGCTTTCTCTGGTTTCTGCGAAAATGCATAAATCAGTGGTCGATGATCGGTTTTCATAATGAAATGGCGGGCCTCTAACATGTGACGAAAATTTTTAATGGAGTCGTAAATTGCCAGTAACTCCCTGTCATAAGTGCTGTAGTTGCTTTCTGTCTTTGACAATTTCCTGGAGAAAAAACCTAACGGTCTCCATAAACCACCATTATTTTGCTCAAGAACCGCTCCGATAGCTGTATCAGAAGCATCCGTAATGAGTGCCATTTCCGAGTTTGGAGCAGTATGGGCTAGCATAGTAGCCCCACTGATACTTTTCTTGCAGGCTTCGAAAGCATTCTCAGTATCTGGTGTCCAAGGTACTTTTCTCCTATCGTTTTTCTTAGAATTAGTAAGGAAACTGTTAAGTGGTGCCTGTAATTGAGCTGCATGTGGAATGCACCGGCGATAATAATTAATGACACCTAAAAATCTTCGCAACTCACAAATCGTTTCGGGCTTAGGATAGTTTTCAATGGCAGTAGTACGATCCTTAGGCGGTCGACATCCATTCCCATTGATAGTGTAACCCAAGAATTCCACTTCTCGTTGACCAAAATGACATTTCTTAACATTGATTGTTAAACCAAGTTGACGAAAGCGATCAAAAACTGATCGCAAATGGCGGTTATGCTCTTCGATAGAACTGGACATTATGATAATATCATCGATATAACAATAAACGAAATCCATAAACCTCTGAAACGTTTGCGTAGCGTTTCGCAGTCCAAATGGCATATACAAAAACTCTATTAAACCAAACGGGGTGCACAGAGCTGTTTTTTCAATATCCTCTTCGACCATCGGAATTTGATAATAAGCTCTTTCTAGGTCTAAAGTGGTGAAAATGGACTTACCATATAGTCTTTCAGCAAAGTCGTTGATGTTAGCTATTGGATAACGATCCGGAACTGTCTGGGCGTTCAATTTTCGATAGTCGCCACATGCACGCCAACCACCGGTTTTTTTAGCTACAATGTGTATAGGGCTGGCCCATTGGCTTTTAGATATACGGCATATACCTTGCTCCAACGAAAAATCTACTTCGGCTTTTGCGGCTGCTAATTTGTCTCCAGATAATCTACGTGGACGGTCTGCTACCGGCTTTCCAGTGGTTTCAATATGATGTGCGACAGTTGAATCTCCTGTGACCTTTCGAGTTTAAAGTTGTTGTTGTAATGCTGACATACTCGAAGTAAAGTTGCAAATGGTGTGTTTGAAGAAATTGTTGAAATACTAAAATCTTTTGTATTACAGGATGTTAATTTCCCAACAGGCTATAGATTCAAATCTGCGAAACTGCAAATTATTTTGTATTTATTTTTATTTTTTTAATAAATGAACGTGATTGCATTCTATTTATTAATTTTTTTTGAGAGTGGAATATTAAGAATATTTTTCATAGTCATTAAACCAGCAGAACGGATCAGTACTGATTTCGAGGCCGCTACGCCATCTCATCAGCGTTCTTTGTTCAATTTTTCCACTTTTGCAAGTGGTGCTAGTTAGTAGGAATATCAACTATTTAACCAATATTTTAACGAAAATTGAATATGAGAAGTTATCACATTCATATTATTAAGTTATTACATTTTTTGGTTAGTACGAAATTCCCCAACCCTGACAAATCTTTTGTCTTACAAATTCTACCAATACTGCAAAGTTTGGTTGTACCATCTACTAGTCGTTTGCTTTTGAGATCAATTAATAAATTATAATGAATTAAAAATTCAGCACCAATTATGGGCGATTGAACGTCAGCAATAATGAATAGCCACCTAAACTCACGACGTAACCCCAGGTTCAGCTTAAAAACCGAGTGACCATAGGTTGTGATTTCACTCTGATTGGCTGCCAAAAGTTTAACTTTCGATGGGCAAAGTTTCGCCTTGACCAATGATGGGGGTATAACTGAGACCACCGATCCTGAGTCAATTAAAAAAATAGATTTTGTAGAAGTATCATATATGTGTAAGCGATTTTCCAAAATTATTCTATTATCACTGCCGCTGTCGCCAATTGAGTTGATTGACGACAGCTCAATTAGTTTTCCGAATTTTTGTTATAATGAGGGCAATTTGGTTTACAGCGCTTAGCATTATTCCCAAATTTTAGATGGTACCAGCAAAGTTGTACTTCGGAAGAATTCTGAACTGATTTTGAACGGCTACGAGATCTTGAACGATTTCGAAAATTTCCCTTTTGATCCGATTGTATTTTCATCTTATCAACCTTATCCGACAGAATATTTATTGATTTAATGAGATCAGCCATTGAAGGGTTAATAGCATTCACTGATAGCTGTGTTTCACTGCTTGAGGTACTGTGTGATATAGCACTTACCATATTGTTGTTTGCCTCTAACATTTTATCTGCTGTTTTTGCTAATTTGTCTAAGTCATCTTGCTCCCATATACTTAAAAGTGGACGAATCGATTCTGGCATCTGCCCAATAAAAGGTGTGCGGATTATTGCTTCGTTGCATTTACCAGGTGCTAAACGTTTCATATGTGCTAGGACTTCAGATGGTTTCATACCCACGGTTTCCCCACATTGTAATAAGCGGCGTAGTTTGGATTCAGGTGACTCAGCGAATTTTGAAATTAACCTTTCCCTAAGTGAATTAAATTTGTCGTTTGCGGGTGGATTGGTAATTATATCTTCAACAGATAAAAGAATGTCGTCCTCAAGACGAACCGAAACACAATCAAATTTATCAGTGTCTGATGTAATGCCACACAAAGCAAACGATCTTTCAACCTGAGCCAACCAAAGGTGTGGATTATGTTTATTGAATTTGGGTATATGCACTTTTTGTAGTGTTGATCTCGCTGCTTCGTTTGGATGATCACGCTGCTCCCGTAGTAAATTTACTTCACGTTGAAGTTCTTTCATTTGAGTAATAATATTGTCCATTTCAGACATTTCCAAATTTGACGCCTCAAAGAATTCAATTTCGTCACTACTGGATGAGGTTTTTGCAATTGAAACAGCCTTTTTGCTTCTCAAGTTGTATTGATTCGAATTCATGAACAGGACTTTTCTTGCTCGTTCTACCAATTGATCGTGGCGTTGAAAAACGTTGAAATTTAAAATAATCTGCGGCTGCGCTGCTCCCACAAAAATGTTTCCAATAAGAATTTAACAAATTTGGTATTTGCTGCAATTTGCTCTAAACACGGGGTCACCTATATTGCTGATTGTGAATAAAACATGTTATCTATGTATTCTAACTTCTATCAACTATTAATAAATTTATTTTATATAAAAATTACAAGACTTTAATTTGTGTTGCGAGATGAATTTTCTACAGCTGTGGTAGCGAAGACGACGCGAGGAATTAATTTCTGTTTTCTTTTTCTTTTGTATTCTAAAGCGTTGACGGATTCATTCACTAGCTGACAAGCTTCGGGATGCCACAACCTCTTATCTTATGCATATACTTTCGAAAACCATCTGAGAATTCACAACTTGTAAATTACAAATTATTTTCAAAAATAACAACAGAACAAGAATAGTAGGTCTTGAAACTCATACAAAACTAAACCAACAAATAAAGTATATTTGATATGAATCTATTTTATTTTTCTACACCTTTATACAATCAGAAATCCATTGGATAACAAGAAAAGTATTTATAAGGCAAAATGAAAAATAAAATCTAAATCAAACTGTTATGAATTTTTTATTTTTTTTATTTGACACATTGTTGTCACAATACTATTATATATATGTGAAATTTATTTGTTTGTGGTGTAGCATATAACCAAAGGATAGAGTAGGTTACGTTATTATTAAGTCCTTGCATGCTTAGAAATCCGGCTCTGGCTCGTCGACAATCGGGAGGGTTCGTGGACTTAGTGGAAAAAGACAACTGCTACAGGCGGTTAATTATTTCTAACTGCATGCATTTGAATATGAGGAAACATATAGTAAAGGAATAGAAATCAATAAAGTCAGCACAAAGTAAGTATGTATATATCTCGTTGAAGCAATGTTTGTGTGTCCACTTGCCCACCCAACCTTTGACTACCAATTAATTTTTCCTAAATTAATCATTTTGGTAATCCCAAAAGCTATATCCATCCCTCGATCAAGCGCACCACAAGAAATTCCACACCAGGATTAGCAATCCATTATAAGAGATTTTATTCCATAAAATAATTTTTCCAATAAAGTTTACTATATAACTTAAATTCTACAATTAATTGTTTATTTTTTTTTTCATGAAAGGTTATCATATGAAACTTCAATTGAGCTGATTTAGCAACCCTGTCTTAATTCTGACTTGGTATATAAACAAATAAAAAGTAGGTCAGAGTCAAAAGTAGGTCAGAGAACTTACTTAATGATCATTACAATTACGAATAATAATGTATATCGAACCTATGGTAATCTTTCATTTGTATGTACGGAACCACACACTATTTTAATTATTATATTCGAGAAAAAATAAAATCCAAGTAAATACCTGAGTTAGTTTCTTTTACTTGAATTGTACAATTTATCTATTTGTTTTTTTTATTTTTATTTTTTATGTAAGGGCACCTTCTTCCTTCAAAAACACTACAGTCAACACCTTGTACATAAATATGTAATAGCAAATTACTCATATTGGGTTCATAACAAAGGTATAACAAATGTATATTTTCTTTTTGAACTATTAATAATCTTTATAAACTTTACTGCCGGTTTGCATTCGCTTATATTACTATGTGTTACATATTCTAAAAGGAATTTGATACCAACAAAAAAAAAAATTTTTGAGCAAAATCCAATTATCTCGAATTCGAGTACAAAACAAATGCCGAGTTTATTTTCATTTGTAGCTCTGTGTGTGGATTTTTATTTTTGCAAAGAAGATGAATTTGGGCATACTTAAACTGACGTTAATTTTGAACTTAGTTCATATGTGTCTCTACACAATACCCCCGGCCAAGATCAAATTTTGGGGAATAGTTTTATTAACCCGAAATTGGATCCAGCTGAAAGAAAATTTTTTTTCATCCTGGCTTGATATCTTTAGCGTGATATTTGCCTACATAGTTTCCTTTCAAGTCCTCCAACTCATAGTTACAATTTCCTATTCTCCTTCTTATTCGAGCTTTTATGAATACTTGATCCAACTTAGAATTATAACCTTTTTCGAAATTGGATTGCTTAAAATTTCGTCTATAAACTTCTTGGCCTTCTTTAAAATTAACTACACGAGTTCTTAAGTTGTACGTACGTTCATTTCTCAAAAATTGTTTGTCCATCAATTCTTTAGCTCTTTTCCTAATTATTTCCCTTGAATCTTCTCTTGTAAAACTCGAATCTTCTAAAGTTCCTAACTTTCTCAACAATGCATATGTGCCTCCATTCGTTACCATATTTTGCCCAAAAGTTATGTAGTAAGGTTCTACACCTATTGCTGAGTGAACGCTCGATCGTATCGCACATGCAATGCTACTTAATGCTGCATCCCAATTCTTTTGGTCAGGATCAATATATGCCCTAATAGCTGCAAGAACGGTGTGATTCACTCGTAGCTTGTGGAGAATGTATTGCTGTTAGAGAATGAAATATTTTGTATTGCTCTAATAGGTTTTTAAACAACTTAGATTTGAATTGCACTCCGTTATCTGAAACGATCGTCTCAGGAACACCAAAGATGTGAAAAATTTCTTCTTCTAAATATTTTACAACCACGTCAGCGGTGAGTTTTTTAACCGGTTTTAAGAAAACAAACTTAGAAAAATTATCAAGTACTATGAAAATTCCTATGTTTCCAGCTCTTGATCTGGGGTAAGGACCTAAAAAATCTACGAATAACCTTTGAAACAATCGCTCGGGTACCGAAGATCTTCCTATCGGCGGCCTCAAAACAAAGTTCGGATGTTTTGTTGCTTTGCAAGTGTCGCAATCATTTATATAATCTCTAACACTATTGACAAGCCCAGGCCAAAAAAAGAATCTACGAATGCGTTCTAAAGTTTTATTTATACCGAAATGAGAAGATAGCACTTTGTCATGAGCAATAGCGAGTATGTCGTGTATCAATCCTTTTGGAATCCAGAGTTTCCAACAAAAGTCATCGTTTAACTGTTCTTCAGTTACGTGTTCGGTGCGTTTATAGACATAACCATCTAGTACCTTCAAGTCGGGTAATTTATTTCCATTCTCCATTATGTTTTTCTTCAGTAAGTTGTACTCAGCTGATTGAAACTGTGGTGATTTTAAGTCAATAAAAGCTGTTGCATCATTAGATAGACTATTTATTCTTCACCATTTTTCGAACAAATTTCTTGGTCAACCGGAGTGGAACGAGACAGTGTATCCGGAACAATATTTTGCGTGCCTTTCCTGTGTTCTATGTTGAAATTGTATCCCTGAAGTTTTAATGGCCATCGTGCTAACCTAGATAATAAATCTTTTTGGGACATTAGCCACTTAAGTGAGGTGTGATCTGTTATTATAGTAAACTCATGTCCTTCTACGTAAGGACGGAATTTTTTCACACTTAGCAATGCAGCTAAACATTCTTGTTCAGTAACTGAATAGTTTCGTTGGGCCTTATTTAACTTTTTCGACATGAATGCCAAGGGGACTTCATCACCCTCCGAGTCTATTTGAACTAACACGGTCCCTATTCCTGTTTGACTAGCGTCACAGTGGATATAAAAAGGTTTTTTAAAATCCGGACTGTGCGGAACAGGGGCGGTAGTTAAAAGCCGTTTCAAAGTTTCGAAACTTTTGCCTGCTTCCTCTGTCCAAATGAATTTTCTTTTGTTCCTTAGTAAATCTGTCAATGGAGCGGTGAGAGATGCATAGTTCTCGATAAATTTTCTATACCATCCCGTCATTCCTAAGAACCTCCTAATCTCTTTTAGTGATCCCGGAGTTGGTAACTGAAATATTGCGGCTAAATTCTCTGGATCCGTACAGATTACTCCATGCCCGATAACATGGCCTAAATACTTTACTTCCTCCATACAAAATTTGCTCTTTTCTACGTTAATTGTTAAGCCTGATTCTCGTAAATATTTTGAAACTTCTTTTAAAACTTCTGCATGCCTATCAAAACTATCTGAAACGATAAGTAGATCATCAAGGTATACAAAGACTCGGTTTTTCAAAGCAGGTGCAATTACTTTGTCCATCAATCTAGACATAGTCTGGGGTGCATTGCACAATCCAAACGGCATTACCTTATATTGGTACAACGGCCGTCCTGGAACTGTGAAAGCTGTTTTGTCTCTTGAATCTGGATCTAACGGAATTTGCCAGAAGGCATCTTTAAGATCCAAGTTTGTAATGAATCTAGCTTTTGGCAACCTGCTCAATATACCATCGATAAAGGGTAGAGGATATGCGTCCTTTATTGTAACTTCGTTAATTTTCCTACAATCTAAACATAATCTGTTTTTCCCTGGTTTCCTAACCACCACACATGGCGAACTCCAAGAGCTATTTGATTCTTCGATTATCCCCATTTCTAGCATTCCATCGACTTCATTGTATATAAGTTTCTCTATCGCAGGTGAAACTGGATAATGACGCTGTTTAATTGGCTTTGTATCACCTACATTGATCACGTGACTTAAAATTTTGGTCTTGCCTAGTCCTTCTTTAGAAAAGGAAGGGAAATTGTCTATGATTACTTGCAGTTCCTGTTTCTGATTAAGGTTTAGATTAGAATTATCAAGGATAGATGAAATTACTGTCGCATGTGATGAATTTGAAAGCGGAAATGGTAGAAGGTCATACGATTTCCAAAAGTCTATTCCCAAATAAAGATCTTGAGATAAGCCAGGTATTATGTTAATTCAAATTGATTTTTCTATTGATCTAAACATTATTTTCGTTTCAACATAACCTACTACTGCTTGGGGTTTTCCATCCGCTGTAAAAACTTTACTGTTTATTTTTTTATAAGAGTGCTTCGTATCAAGAAATTTTAGTGCAAAATTGCCTCCTATACAACTGATGGTTGCTCCTGTATCGAGTAAGAGACTAACCTTCTCGCTGAATAAAATTACTTCTGCGTAAGGTCTTAAATCACTGGATTTTTCAAACATACTAGCTAATATATTCTGCTGGTTTTTTTCACGTTTAACCAGTATTCTTTTATTCTTTTAACCGATCGACTCCGTTTATTCGTTGGACTGGTGCTAAAGATTCTTTCGCGGGCCTTATTATAGTTTTGTAAGCGTTTTGGTAACATTTTACTTAAGTCTGATGGAAAATATGGTAGTTTAGAAATTACATGGCAAGGTTTTTCGTTTAAGTGCTCGTTGAGCGGTCTATAAGTTTCGTTGAAGTCGGTTTGCGTGCACCTTGAGATGCACTCACCTTCGAGTTTTTTGAAGGATTGCACTTCATACACGTTGGCTTGTATGTATTAGCACTTCCACAACCATAACAAAACACATTCCTTTCAGCCAGACATTCTTGATATCTGTGCCCAGATTTCTTACAATTCCAGCATATAAGAGATAGTTCTGAGATATCATTATCGAAATCAATCACTAATCTCTCCGCTGTGGCGTTTTCCTTACTTAACTCCGATATCTTTTTTTTGTGAAAACCAAGGCTTGTGATTAGAATTGCTCTTGCGAAGATTCAATAGGAAAAATTATCTTCTTCTACAAATATCTCGTAAATGATCTACCGAATTGATGTGCAAATTTAAAATTTCATGTTGAATTTCTGGGAGTATGTTCCTTCGTAAGATTTCAACCATCACTGACTCAGCTAAAGGTTTGTCGAGATGATCAACTAGTTCTAAAATTGCATCATGAAAAGCATCACAACTTTCCCCAGGCTTTTGCTTTCTGTCTCGAATAATTTCGCGATAATCCATATCAGTCCTTGTGTCCCTAAACTGCCTTTTTAAAGATACGCATAGGTCTGGCCATCTGATCTCTCTAACTGATCTGTGGTAACGCCAGTACCAATCACTAGCTTTACCTTCAAAAAGAACGTTCGCATTTTTACACAACAAATTAAAGTTTCCGCCTAAGGTCTGATTTGTGAGAGCCTCTGCCCTGTATAAAAATGAGTCTACTGACATGTGTTGTGCGTTACCGTTGAATTTTAGCCTCCAGTTACTAATGATTTGACTAATTTTATCAGGCCGAACGGACAAATCTGCTGAAATGCCAGTGTTGGGCCTTAACAAATTGCTGGGAGAAGGATTCCCATTAGAGTTAATAAAGTTATCATGATTATTGCCTGGTGGGAGACCTAATATTTGGTTTAAAGTCTGACTTTCCCTACCTTGATCATGATTGGTATATCTGTTTGTATCGCTTGGAAATTCATTTGGATCAAGCTGATATGAATTAAGATTGTCAATATTGCTTCTGTTTAGCCTTCGAAATCCTATTTCTATGTTATTCTATCTTGAGACACCGTACTAACCTCGTCTAACCGTTGCTGACGCGCTTGATGTCTAGCAGTTACTGATAAATTTGACTTGGGGGGACTTTTACGATTGGCTAATTTTGCCTGTACTATTTGAACATTGCAAGTCGGACAGTTAGAATTAGTTTGTACATATTTGCTTAAACACGTCTTATGAAACATGTGATTGCAATTGGCTTTTAAGGCATTTGAATTTTCTGTAATATAGTTTTTACATATTTCGCATACCGGTCCACTGGTTTGTTTGGCAGTACTATGATCGTTAGCTACAGTAGCGGAAGGGATTTGCGATAAATTCTCGTTGCTTCGCCGTACGGACATGGTGAATACTAATTTTAATGCTTTTATAAATTAAATTATTATCGAAAAACAAAAATTTATATGTGTGGCGATAACCGATATTTCTATATATATATATATATATATATATATATATATATATATATATATATATATATATAAATTATAATAAGTTATGTGATATTCTTGCGCATGACTTGTCTTGGGTTTGGATATATTATTACATTTACTTTAATCGAAATATAACAAATTTAAACTTTGTGTATCATCGTGCCGTTTTAACTATGACAATTGTTTAGCTACTTAGGAGGTTTAAATATCGAGTGATTTGTTCTCATTATTAACATTCCGACCCTAAGGCAAAACAAAAAAAATTATGTACAACCCGGTGAAGAAAATATCTGAAAGGTTCAGATATTACTTTATTCCAATGTATGTACTCTGAAGAATTTAATAGCAATACCAAAATTTGATTTTAGTGAAGAATATTATGATAAATGGTTAAAACAAAGAAAAATTATAATTTGGTCCAGGTTTGTATAACACGTCCGGTAGAACAACCAAAAGGAATTCCAAAATTCATTGATTTTCCTCATTTTTAAATTCCAAAATTTCATACTATATGCCAGAAAGAGAATTATAACACTGAAAATCGGGCCCCATGTTGGGCGCTATAAAAATAATAACTCTGTAGCATATAACCAAAGGATAGAGTAGGTTACATTATTATTAAGTCCTTGCATGCTTAGAAATCCGGCTCTGGCTCGTCGACAATCGGGAGGGTTCGTGGACTTAGTGGAAAAAGGCAACTGCTACAAGCGGTTACTTATTTTTAACTGCATGCATTTGAATATGAGGAAACATATAGTAAAGGAATAGAAATCAATAAAGTCAACACAAAGTAAGTATGTATATATCTCGTTGAAGCAATGTTTGTGTGTCCTAGATTTTGACGGAACACTTGCCCACCCAACCTTTGACTACCAATTAATTTTTCCTAAATTAATCATTTTGGTAATCCCAAAAGCTATAATTTTTCCAATAAAGTTTACTATATAACTAAAATTCTACAATTAATTGTTTATTTTTTTTCATGAAAGGTTATCATATGAAACTTCAATTGAGCTGATTTAGCAACCCTGTCTTAATTCTGACTTGGTATATAAACAAATAAAAAGTAGGTCAGAGTCAAAAGTAGGTCAGAGAACTTACTTAATGATCATTACAATTACGAATAATAATGTATATCGAACGGTAATACCTAGTGGTAATCTTTCATTTGTATGCACGGAACCACACACTATTTTAATTATTATATTCGAGAAAAAATAAAATCCAAGTAAATACCTGAGTTAGTTTCTTTTGCTTGAATTGTACAATTTATCTATTTGTTTTTTTTCTTTTTTTTATGTAAGGGCACCTTCTTCCTCCAAAAACACTACACCAACACGTTGTACATAAATATGTAATAGCAAATTACTCATATTGGGTTCATAACAAAGGTATAACAAATGTATATTTTCTTTTTGAACTATTAATAATCTTTATAAACTTTACTGCCGGTTTGCATACCCGTATATTACTATGTGTTACATATTCTAAAAGGAATTTGGGCATATATCACTTACTCAATTCTTGATGTTCCACCGATGAATGGCCATTCAGCTGTGCAATTGCTGTAGGATTGAGAGAGTTAGGTATATTGGTGAGTGTGTTGTTGTAGGATCTACTAAGTTTTCCTTTTCTTGCTTATTTACTTGAAATATTAATGTTGGATATTTTGCTGCGATTATTGTAAGATTGTATGTAAAAAAATTTATATCATGATAGAAAAAAAGGTGTTATATGTATCTGCAGGTTTTAGGACATCAGTTTAACCAGCTTAAGGGTACATTTGCCTAATTTTTGCTATAGCTACTCCAATCTCAATTGAGTCTCTACAACGGGTCCTCATTTTTCCTTATTTTAGGCGCTTCCGCTGTTGGATTTACCATTAACCAATTGGGTTTTGGGTTTTTTTCTTTTTTTTTTGTATTCAAGTATGGTTGGATATATATAGGTGTGCAGTACAAAGACTAAGTCTAAGACTAAGGGCCAAATCTGTAAATATAGTTAAACGTGTGTTCAACATCCCCCATTTAAACATAAGGTAAGATGGTACTTACCTTATGTTTAAATGGGGGATGTTGAATCATCTTACCTCATTGGATGTGGCACTTATTTAGTTTTAAGATTTCGTAAGGATTAAGCTGCTAGGTTTTTTTTCCGTAACACACGTAATTGCTTAGATGAACTTATGCATTTATTTTGCAGAAAATCGCCTAGTTTGTCTTGCATTATTTTACTTTTAATATTTAATGTCTTTAATTTAGTTAAGTAATTTATTTAGGTTATGACAAACAACTTTTTTAACTATTTTCTGTCTTTCCTGATGTAGACAGTACTTTTCAGGAAAAAAAATGGCGAAATAAAAAGACCGCGTTTCTCGCAAAATCTGCTTTTATACCTCGCGTTTTGTATGTATCTTATACCAACAAAAAAAATTTTTGAGCAAAAACCAATTATCTCGAATTAGAGTAGAAAACAAATACCGAGTTTATTTTCATTTGTAGCTCTGTGTGTGGATTTTTAGTTTTGCAAAGAAGATGAATTTGGGCATACTTAAATGACGTTAATTTTGAACTTAGTTCATATGTGTCTCTACACAGTGGTTAAGCAATGCCTATATGCATTTCATTGGTGGTTTACCAAATCGTCAGTAAACTTTAACCACAGTTTTGAAAAGTCAAAAACCTCTTATCTTATGCATATACTTCCGAAAACCATCTGAGAATTCACAACTTATAAATTATATATATATATATATATATATATATGTATATATATATATATATATATATATATATGTATATATAAGTATATGTATATATATATATATATATATATATATATATATGTATATATCTTCTATATATATAAAAGAGGATGTGTGTATGTATGTAAGAAATGGACTCGAAAACGGCTGGGCCGATTTTGATGAAATTTTCAGAGAATCTTCAGAATATTCAGGCGGGTGACATTGTGAAGTCCGATTTTTGATTTTCGGTCTGTGGGCGAAGGGGCGTGGCAAAACCCACCAATGTAATATACATATACATATTTATTATTTTTTTTTTCTTTTTTATTTTATTTTTTAAAGCCATTGTTATGCTTTTCAAAACGAGATATCAATCTCTTAAATCGGTTATGTAGTTCCGAAGATATTTACAAAAAAAAACTCACTAATATATAATAAAAAATCAAAAAAATCCGAGTTTTCGGTTTATTTACAAAATATTTACATTACTATATAATACAACATATTCCCCGCTTATTAAGGTGCAACATTGTACAATAAGTTTAAAATAATATTTATATTATATCAATCGATGATAAACAACTTTTCTTGCATTTAAGATACCTACATTTTATGCACATTTAGATTTTTTTTCAATTGCTCACTGACTGCATTTCTTTTTTTAAACGCTGGTAAAAAATAACGGTACAATCCAACAAATTTTGCTGTTTTGTGTTCATAAGTGAGAAACCTATAAGTGAAATCAATTTAGTAAATAACAAGTGTTTTTAAATTTACAATAGTGAAATAACTTCACAAATTATTTTTAATGCCAATTCATCAAATAGGTAATATGATTACTGTGGTTCCAACAACCAATAAAATGTTATAAAAGTAAAAAAACAAAACACATCATTGTTCCTTTTGCACTATTCCAGTTTACTAAAATGCCACCTAAAAAAACAGCTCTTGCTAAAAAAACCATCGCAACGCGGCAGCAGAGGACAAGAAGAGCCGCTGAATCAGCTGAGGAACACGAATCACGTCTTCAGGAAAATCGCGAAAGGGCATCTACGTCTAGAGCCGCAGAAACGGAGAGACAACGCGAATCACGGCTTCAGCAAATGCGTGACAGTACATCTTCATTTAGAGCTGCTGAGACACACCAACAGCACGTCGAAAGCCTTACTGCCAATCGCTCCCGAATGGTTCGATCAAGAGAAAGAACCGATTTAAAATTGGCGGCATTTCACTACAATAAGGAAGATGACTACCGCAATCACAACGACGTAGTGATTGGCGCAATGGACAAAGTTTGCTTAAATTGTCGTGCTCTGAAGTTCGCTAAGGAATCCCCGGGAATGTGTTGTTTGAACGGTAAAGTTGTTTTACCACCAATAATTGAGCCGCCTGAACCCCTACAAAGTTACATTTCTGGCGCCAATCCGACTTCAAAGCACTTTCTTCAAAACATACGAAACTACAACTCATGCTTTCAAATGACGTCCTTCGGAGCAACTAATATCACCAACAACGCCGGTTACATGCCCACTTTCAAAGTGCAAGGCCAAATCTACCACAGAATTGGATCGTTGATCCCACTTCCCAATGATGATGCCAAGTTCCTCCAAATTTACTTCACTGCCGATGAAGCTACAGAGGTTGAACAGCGTTGCACAATCAGTACTGAAGTCAGACGGGAAATCGTTTCGAGACTTCAAGCTATGTTACACGAACACAACAGCCTCATCTGTCTATTCAAAACAGCTCTAGACCAGATGCCGACAGATGATTATACGGTTGTGATAAGAGCTGACAAGACACCGGCTGGTGAGCATGAGCGGCGCTTCAATGCACCTGTGATAGGTAACGTTGCAGTTGTTATGGTCGGCACAGACTTCGAGCGTCGCGATATTATCATCCATCGCCGGAATGCAAGTGTTCAACGCATTGCGGAAACTCATCGATCGTACGATGCACTACAATATCCACTACTTTTTCCGCGTGGTGAGGATGGGTATCATTTCAACGTAATGCAGATTAACCCCAACTCAAATGGAGAGTCCACAAAAAAAGTTTCCTGTATGCACTTTTATGCCTATCGCCTTATGATCAGGCCAAATGAATGTAATCATTTGTTGAAATGTCGTGAAGTCTTCCATCAATTCATTGCCGACATGTACGCGAAAATTGAAAGTGAACGTCTGCTATTCATTCGGTTGAATCAGCAAAAGCTACGCGTCGAAGAATATGTCCACTTGCGTGATGCGATCGCCAATGATGGAAACGCTGCGAATATCGGCCAAATGGTGATCTTGCCAGCAACATACACAGGCAGTCCGCGACACATGCACCAGTACGCTCAAGATGCCATGACATACGTGCGCAAATATGGACGGCCAGACCTCTTCATCACTTTCACATGCAACCCAGCATGGAAAGACATCACCGACATTCTGTTTACCGGCCAGAATTCAACACATAGACACGATATTCTCGCCCGAGTATTCAAACAAAAGTTGACAAGGCTGATGGATGTCATCACCAAAAATTACATATTTGGCGAAACTCTATGCTGGATGTACTCGGTTGAATGGCAGAAGCGAGGACTGCCACACGCCCATATTTTACTCTGGCTAAAACAAAAAATCATGCCAACGCAAATCGATGACGTGATTTCCGCAGAACTCCCGAATCCCACAGCGGATCCGGTTCTATTTGAATCAATCCGAAAACACATGGTCCACGGTCCTTGCGGTCAACTGAACAGAAATTCACCATGCATGAAAGAAGGCAAGTGTACAAAGCGTTATCCACGCGAGCTCCTCCAAGAAACTCAAACAGGAGGCGATGGATATCCTCTGTATAGGCGAAGAAGTGCGAACGACGGTGGATATACAACAACAATTAAAATGCGCAATGTAGATGTTGACTTCGATAAGAGATGGATCGTGCCCTACTCACCGCTTCTTTCAAAAATGTTTGATGCCCACATCAATGTTGAGTATTGTAATTCGGTCAAGTCGATCAAATATATTTGCAAATACGTCAATAAAGGCAGCGACATGGCAGTATTCGGGCTTGCCAATTAAACTGACGAAATCACGCAATTCCAGATAGGCCGTTACATCAGCAGCAATGAAGCCGTTTGGCGTATACTTTCATTCAATATCCACGAGCGATATCCAACAGTTCAACATCTAGCTGTTCATTTGGAAAATGGTCAGCGTGTTTATTTCACCGAACGAAATGCTGCAAATCGAGCCGAACAGCCACCACGCACCACTCTCACCGCTTTCTTTGAATTGTGTGCAACCGACAATTTCGCCAAAACTTTAATATATCCTGAAATTCCTAAATATTACACTTGGAACACGTCGTCGAAGAAGTTCATGAGAAGAAAGCGTGGTGCGATTGTCGCAGAATATGCTGGTGTGTATTCTTCTGATGCTTTAGGACGTGTCTACACCGTTCATCCGAATAATGCTGAATGCTATTATTTGCGATTGCTATTGCATACGATCAAAGGTCCAACATCATTCGCCGCCTTGAAAACAATTCATGGAAATGAATGTCAGACTTATAGAGAAGCATGTTTTAGTTTGGGCCTGCTTGAAAGTGATCAGCATTGGAACACAACGCTGACAGAGGCGTCACCCAAAACAAATACGCACTTTGTTTGCAATAATTTTAACAACATGTTCACCATCAAATCCACGAGAAGGGAAACGCATCGCGAAACCTTAGGTGAAGATATTCTCAGGCAATTACGCGCAACTTATCCCAACCAGGAGTATTCGGACGAGATTTTCAACCAAACTCTATTGCTGATTGAGGACATGTGCATATCCATCAACAACAAACTCCATATTGAACTTGGAATGCCGGCTCCGATACGCGACAGAAACAGTGTTCAAAACAGAGACCTGGAGCGAGAACAGCACTTCGATGTCAACCAGCAACAACAATATGTGGAGACTCAAACAAGACGGTTGGTTGATGATCAAAACACTGCATATGCAAAAATCATGGAAAGGGTAACCAACGGAAATGGGGGACTTATTTTCCTCGATGCACCAGGAGGAACAGGCAAAACATTCCTCATTAATTTAATATTGGCGTCGGTTCGAATGCAAAATTGCATTGCACTCGCAGTGGCATCATCTGGAATTGCATCAACGCTATTGGACGGCAGACGCACTGCACACTCAGCACTGAAACTTCCATTGGATTTGAACCAGGTAGAAACACCAACTTGCAACATCAGCAAAAACTCCGGCATGGCCACAATCCTTAAAAGGTGCAAAATTATCATTTGGGACGAATGCACAATAGCCCATAAGAAATTGCTCGAGGCGCTTGACCGGACTTTACGTGACTTCCGAGGAAACAACCAACTGATGGGAGGCGCTCTTATTCTTCTTGCCGGTGATTTCCGTCAAACTTTGCCCGTTATTCCAAGATCAATGTCCGCAGATGAGCTGAACGCATGCTTGAAAGCTTCGTATCTTTGGAATCGAGTCGAGAAAAAAAAATGATGATGTCAACAATCTCAATGAGCAAATTCAATTAAAACTGCCAGGCAAATTAATCAAATACAAATCGATTGACACAGTAATGGATGAAGAACAAGCCGTGAATTATCCCACTGAATTTTTAAATTCATTGCAACCACCCGGAATGCCACCGCATGTGCTAACATTAAAGGTTGGATCACCGATAATTCTTATTCGCAACTTAAACGCACCAAAGTTGTGCAACGGAACCAGATTGACCATAAAAAACTGTTCACCAAATTTAATCGAGGCAACAATCATCGGTGGCAGATTCAAAGGCGAAGACGTACTTATTCCACGAATTTCGATGATTTCCAACGATTTACCATTCAAATTCAAGCGGCTCCAATTCCCTTTGCGTCTTGCCTTTGCTATTACCATCAACAAAGCACAAGGCCAATCATTGACTATTGCTGGCTTAATTTTGGAAACTTCATGTTTTTCGCACGGCCAATTGTATGTGGCTTGCTCCCGAGTTGGCACGCCAAAAAATTTATACGTTTTTACACCAAATCAAAAAACGAAAAACATTGTCTATCCTCTAGCCTTAAGATGAAGTAATAAATAAATATAATTTCCACTTTCTCTTAAATACATGCGTTTGTTTTTGACTGAGCCCATATCTGCACCATATGTAAGTTATTCTGTAAAAAAACTTTATGAAAGGTATTCCATGAATTTCTATTTAAAGCCCGTAAATTTCGTTAAAAGCTTAATTTAAATCGTGTGGTAATACAACACTAATGTTTGTTCAGGGCCAGCAACGCGGACCGGGTCAGCTAGTATATATATATATATATATATATATATATATATATATATGTATATGTATATATATATATATATATATATATATATATGTATATATATATATATATATATACATATATATATATACATATATATATATATATACATATATATATATATATGTATATATATATATATATATATATATATATATATATATATATACATATATATATATATATATGTATATATATATATATATATATATATATATATATATATATATATGTATATATATATATATATATATATATGTATATATATATATATATATATATATATATACATATATATACATATATATACATATACATATGTGTATATACATATGTATGTATACACGTACCTTTCACACATTTGTTAACCAGTGTGAGACCTGCCAGGGAACGCTTTTCCCACCTCCCATCCCAGTTGAATTTCTCCACCAGGTCATCTGAAAATAGAGGCCGGATTACCGAGCTTGTACCTTCAAATACGCCCTTCACCTTTAGCATGTAGGAATTCTATAAAGAGCATAATAATATTTAAAAAAAGAAACATTATACGCATGGTTTTAGTTTTCTTACCATTGCCTCAGCGAAATCAGTCGAGTTCAGCCTCTCTTTCACCTCTTCCAATGCTGCGATAGTCCGCAAGGGCAACAGACTTGCCACCTCATCAAATACATCATTTGATGCCTCGCCTGTTACGCGGTAAAGGGACTCTTGCACTCTTTTGGAGGCCACCTCCACTTCCATCAGCAGCTTCGACTGAGGCATCAGCTCAGCTTTTGATGCGATCTGTTAAGGATGACACATTACAAAACAATAAGACAAAAACTATTAGATACTTACATTAGCCTCAAGCGCCTCTAATCTATTGGAGATTACCTGCTGATTAGCAGTCAGGGTACACTGTCCCGTACTCAAGACGCGTTGGTTGTCCTGAATGGTTTTGAGCTGTGTAAATAAATATTTTTGACCCCTTGTAATCTTGTAGAAGAGCTAGAACGTCTAAAAAAATGATCAATGTGATGCGATTAAAAGAATATATTATTTCTACAATTACCTGTGTTATTTGGTGACACATTATTGGGAATCGTGTACACCATTCTGGGTACTATCTCCTGCCCATCTGGTAATCTGCCACTACACTCTTCAGCACCAAAATGTTATCTATATTACTCATGTAAAGTATTTATTAGCTTTATTACTTTAACTACCAATATCACTTTTTTATTTTATTATTAATAAGAAAAAGCATTAATAAGAAAAAGGTGGTGCAGATAATGTAACTAAAAAAAAAAAAAAAAAAATTTATTATTTATAGGAATAGAAACATATATATGGTCTACCTCTTGGCTAAAATAGTTTCACTACCTATTCACTTGGTTCGACTATGCCTAGATCAGAAAAAGACCTAAAGAGTTGCACAAAAAATTTTTCAGTTTTTCAGAAAACTTTGCACTTGTACTCGTCCGACTAATTTCTTTTGCCGATTATTTGCATGGTACCTCACTTTTTGCTGAAGCAGAAACTATATTTTCTTGTTTAGAAATGTAATGAAAAATTTCCCAGCTTGCAACCACTTCGGGATATAGAATTTCGACCTTGAGTTTCTTGAAGCCTATGAGAAATTTGTGCAAAAATTTTGTTGGGCTTTTTCAAAATTTTTTTTAATATATTGCATATAGTTTTCGAACTTATATGCCGAAAAAGAAACTAGTTGCCCAAATTGTTTTACATAATCTGATAAGTGCAATAACCCATGGACATTAAAATTGATTAACTCCTCACCACATAAAATACCGAAATAGTTTACGAAGTCTTCTAATAGTTTTTGGGAAATATCTGCCTTATTCTATGCGACCTTTCACTAGACAAAAGCCTTATAGCACAGTATAATAAGTAGTGGTATTATTGGTCACTACTTACACAATCTTTAAAAATGAAAATGCTAGTATATAATACAACTTAATTCATCTAAGCTCCTCGGCGCACGACAAAATTCAGATGGAACACATTTGGAAATTAGATTAATTTTGTAATTAATTTTTCCTACATTTGTTTTACAAATCAAATGCTTGAGCAACTTTTTAGTAACACCTAAATGCATGCTGTCTATTGGAAACTGGGAAACCATTCCAAAATCTGTATCTTCTAAAACAATTTTTCTATTTTTAAATTCTTCCCTATGATGAGATGGATAAGACTTCGACACAAATGTTTCATCTGATCTAGGAACTAAGACTTTTTTTGAAAAACACACACTTCTTTTCTTATATATCCCTTCCTGACTACATTTAGAACAACCATTCTTCCCATTATGAGACACCACACCTGTAACATATGCCCAAGCTGGAGAATCGCAAACGAACAACCGAACATTGAACCACATAAACCTTTCACTCAAACCTACTTCTACACAATTTTCTTAAGGGCCTTCTCTTTTGAACAAAAATCAGTCATAAAAGAATCTAAATTTTATGGCTTTGTAAAACCTGAAAAACAACCAATCATGAATGAATTGACATGGCCGCAATACTCTGTTTGAGATTTTAAATAGTCTCAACCCATCAATCCCTACATCGATTAAAACTTCTTCTTTTCCCTCTAAATATTCGAATGACCCTGAAAGAAAATATATCTGGATACCTAAGTATAAAAAATCTCCAACAGGAATGTTGGAAATTTGAACCTTTTTCCTACTCGTACATCCTCTAGCGCGCTTTGAGTTATATTATTCCTAAGGGCCCACATTTTGATTTCCCTTATTTTCATCTCACCATTACTATTTCCCTTACCTTCTGCAAATTGGAATGAACTATACTCAACTTTTGAAAAACCTGCGGATGTGTATGGTACTGCATCAGAACTAGGAACACTCACCAATTCTATATTTTTAATACACTCCTTTTCACCAACTTTTTCTATTAATGACGTATTTTTTTATAATGGACTCATATGTCCTTTTTTCTTTTGAAAGGCAGTTTTTTAAATACCTCTTACTAATTTTTTTATTTCTATTAAATTATATATTTAAATTATTTTAAAAATATACTTATCTTATATGCTCACAATCAAAATATTTTATATGTTTGTTTATTTAAACTCTTTTTTATATATTTTACTACTTGGCGTTTAAGTTTATAAAATAGTTTTTTTTCTATGTATTTCCATATGTATACAATTATAATTTATTTTATGATTTCACAAAAATTCACACCAAATCGCACACAAATCTTAAATGAAAGTCATTTGAGGATTCACATATAATATGTTTAACGTCAAAAGACGTCAAAATGAAACCCTGAAACATACATTTGTTAGCAGTGATATACGTCGGCATCACCAGTGACGACCAATGTTCGGTAATGCATAAAATTTTTTTACAAATGTGTTAGTAAATAATTGCCTGTGTATTAGTTTCAGTCACTCATTTCTTGTTGGGTCGGCAAAATGTATTTATAGTCTTCTTTCTTTTTTCTCACAAGCGCATTTTTGTGTGTAAGGCATGATACACTTTTTATTATATGTATGATACTCAAATTACGCAGTAGGGCAGAACAGCTGTTTTGGAAACCGCAACGCTTTCATTATCAGTGCTCATGTGTATTGTGTTTGTCACCACTTATTAGGTGGCTTAGTTGAGTATGATAACAGTTCCTATTTAAACAAATTTTATTAGGAAATTGAATACGAAAACTGTATCAACCTGATGTTAACAAGTTGTTGTTTTAATACCCGTGTTACCGTTTGATTATTTTCTTCATGTCCCATTTTTAAACTAAACACGCTTTTGAAACTAGTTAGATAATAAAAGAAGTTATTTTTGAAGCGAATTCGGCCGCGACTTAATACATGTTCAATCTTGTCCAAGTCACTCCAATAACAACATAAGCAATAGTAAACAAGGGTCAACATTATCAACACACATTTCGTTGATAAGACATAGCAGACAAAGGTCAACACACATTTAGGGAAACCCAATATAACCAGAAGATATTTTATCTTACATATTTTCCAAACAAAGAAATAAGTATTTTCATAACAAGAAATAAGAATTTCATCTATATATATAAAAGAGGATGTGTGTATGTATGTAAGAAATGGACTCGAAAACGGCTGGGCCGATTTTGATGAAATTTTCAGAGAATCTTCAGAATATTCAGGCGGGTGACACTGTGAAGTCCGACTTTTGATTTTCGGTCTGTGGGCGAAGGGGCGTGGCAAAACCCACCAATGACATATACATATACATATTTATTATTTTTTTTTTCTTTTTTATTTTATTTTTTAAAGCCATTGTTATGCTTTTCAAAACGAGATATCAATCTCTTAAATCGGTTATGTAGTTCCGAAGATATTTACAAAAAAAAAACTCACTAATATATAATAAAAAATCAAAATTTTAAAACTTCCGAAATGTTGCATTCAAAAATCCGAGTTTTCGGTTTATTTACAAAATATTTACATTACTATATAATACAACATATTCCCCGCTTATTAAGGTGCAACATTGTACAATAAGTTTAAAATAATATTTATATTATATCAATCGATGATAAACAACTTTTCTTGCATTTAAGATACCTACATTTTATGCACATTTAGATTTTTTTTCAATTGCTCACTGACTGCATTTCTTTTTTTAAACGCTGGTAAAAAATAACGGTACAATCCAACAAATTTTGCTGTTTTGTGTTCATAAGTGAGAAACCTATAAGTGAAATCAATTTAGTAAATAACAAGTGTTTTTAAATTTACAATAGTGAAATAACTTCACAAATTATTTTTAATGCCAATTCATCAAATAGGTAATATGATTACTGTGGTTCCAACAACCAATAAAATGTTATAAAAGTAAAAAAACAAAACACATCATTGTTCCTTTTGCACTATTCCAGTTTACTAAAATGCCACCTAAAAAAACAGCTCTTGCTAAAAAAACCATCGCAACGCGGCAGCAGAGGACAAGAAGAGCCGCTGAATCAGCTGAGGAACACGAATCACGTCTTCAGGAAAATCGCGAAAGGGCATCTACGTCTAGAGCCGCAGAAACGGAGAGACAACGCGAATCACGGCTTCAGCAAATGCGTGACAGTACATCTTCATTTAGAGCTGCTGAGACACACCAACAGCACGTCGAAAGCCTTACTGCCAATCGCTCCCGAATTGTTCGATCAAGAGAAAGAACCGATTTAAAATTGGCGGCATTTCACTACAATAAGGAAGATGACTACCGCAATCACAACGACGTAGTGATTGGCGCAATGGACAAAGTTTGCTTAAATTGTCGTGCTCTGAAGTTCGCTAAGGAATCCCCGGGAATGTGTTGTTTGAACGGTAAAGTTGTTTTACCACCAATAATTGAGCCGCCTGAACCCCTACAAAGTTACATTTCTGGCGCCAATCCGACTTCAAAGCACTTCCTTCAAAACATACGAAACTACAACTCATGCTTTCAAATGACGTCCTTCGGAGCAACTAATATCACCAACAACGCCGGTTACATGCCCACTTTCAAAGTGCAAGGCCAAATCTACCACAGAATTGGATCGTTGATCCCACTTCCCAATGATGATGCCAAGTTCCTCCAAATTTACTTCACTGCCGATGAAGCTACAGAGGTTGAACAGCGTTGCACAATCAGTACTGAAGTCAGACGGGAAATCGTTTCGAGACTTCAAGCTATGTTACACGAACACAACAGCCTCATCTGTCTATTCAAAACAGCTCTAGACCAGATGCCGACAGATGATTATACGGTTGTGATAAGAGCTGACAAGACACCGGCTGGTGAGCATGAGCGGCGCTTCAATGCACCTGTGATAGGTAACGTTGCAGTTGTTATGGTCGGCACAGACTTCGAGCGTCGCGATATTATCATCCATCGCCGGAATGCAAGTGTTCAACGCATTGCGGAAACTCATCGATCGTACGATGCACTACAATATCCACTACTTTTTCCGCGTGGTGAGGATGGGTATCATTTCAACGTAATGCAGATTAACCCCAACTCAAATGGAGAGTCCACAAAAAAAGTTTCCTGTATGCACTTTTATGCCTATCGCCTTATGATCAGGCCAAATGAATGTAATCATTTGTTGAAATGTCGTGAAGTCTTCCATCAATTCATTGCCGACATGTACGCGAAAATTGAAAGTGAACGTCTGCTATTCATTCGGTTGAATCAGCAAAAGCTACGCGTCGAAGAATATGTCCACTTGCGTGATGCGATCGCCAATGATGGAAACGCTGCGAATATCGGCCAAATGGTGATCTTGCCAGCAACATACACAGGCAGTCCGCGACACATGCACCAGTACGCTCAAGATGCCATGACATACGTGCGCAAATATGGACGGCCAGACCTCTTCATCACTTTCACATGCAACCCAGCATGGAAAGACATCACCGACATTCTGTTTACCGGCCAGAATTCAACACATAGACACTATATTCTCGCCCGAGTATTCAAACAAAAGTTGACAAGGCTGATGGATGTCATCACCAAAAATTACATATTTGGCGAAACTCTATGCTGGATGTACTCGGTTGAATGGCAGAAGCGAGGACTGCCACACGCCCATATTTTACTCTGGCTAAAACAAAAAATCATGCCAACGCAAATCGATGACGTGATTTCCGCAGAACTCCCGAATCCCACAGCGGATCCGGTTCTATTTGAATCAATCCGAAAACACATGGTCCACGGTCCTTGCGGTCAACTGAACAGAAATTCACCATGCATGAAAGAAGGCAAGTGTACAAAGCGTTATCCACGCGAGCTCCTCCAAGAAACTCAAACAGGAGGCGATGGATATCCTCTGTATAGGCTAAGAAGTGCGAACGACGGTGGATATACAACAACAATTAAAATGCGCAATGTAGATGTTGACTTCGATAAGAGATGGATCGTGCCCTACTCACCGCTGCTTTCAAAAATGTTTGATGCCCACATCAATGTTGAGTATTGTAATTCGGTCAAGTCGATCAAATATATTTGCAAATACGTCAATAAAGGCAGCGACATGGCAGTATTCGGGCTTGCCAATCAAACTGACGAAATCACGCAATTCCAGATAGGCCGTTACATCAGCAACAATGAAGCCGTTTGGCGTATACTTTCATTCAATATCCACGAGCGATATCCAACAGTTCAACATCTAGCTGTTCATTTGGAAAATGGTCAGCGTGTTTATTTCACCGAACGAAATGCTGCAAATCGAGCCGAACAGCCACCACGCACCACTCTCACCGCTTTCTTTGAATTGTGTGCAACCGACAATTTCGCCAAAACTTTAATATATCCTGAAATTCCTAAATATTACACTTGGAACACGTCGTCGAAGAAGTTCATGAGAAGAAAGCGTGGTGCGATTGTCGCAGAATATGCTGGTGTGTATTCTTCTGATGCTTTAGGACGTGTCTACACCGTTCATCCGAATAATGCTGAATGCTATTATTTGCGATTGCTATTGCATACGATCAAAGGTCCAACATCATTCGCCGCCTTGAAAACAATTCATGGAAATGAATGTCAGACTTATAGAGAAGCATGTTTTAGTTTGGGCCTGCTTGAAAGTGATCAGCATTGGAACACAACGCTGACAGAGGCGTCACTCACGTGTCACCCAAAACAAATACGCACTTTGTTTGCAATAATTTTAACAACATGTTCACCATCTAATCCACGAGAAGGGAAACGCATCGCGAAACCTTAGGTGAAGATATTCTCAGGCAATTACGCGCAACTTATCCCAACCAGGAGTATTCGGACGAGATTTTCAACCAAACTCTATTGCTGATTGAGGACATGTGCATATCCATCAACAACAAACTCCATATTGAACTTGGAATGCCGGCTCCGATACGCGACAGAAACAGTGTTCAAAACAGAGACCTGGAGCGAGAACAGCACTTCGATGTCAACCAGCAACAACAATATGTGGAGACTCAAACAAGACGGTTGGTTGATGATCAAAAAACTGCATATGCAAAAATCATGGAAAGGGTAACAGTTATATGTACATTATATATACATGTATATGTATTCATGTATATATATCTATTGTATTCTACAACTTGTTTATAAAATACTTTGTTGATTAATTTTTATATCATATCACCTTTGAAAATACTTTTAAAAATATTATAAAAATTTTCATTATTGTTTTCCAGTTTAAGTTTGAATTTCGAAAATAAAAGATAAATAATAAAAATATAAGATAAAATAATAAATTAAATGTGTTTCCTTTTAATAAAGGATATTTCAAATAAAATTGAAATAAATAATAAATAAATATAAAATAAAAATATAATTGGCGCAGTCGGTAGGATTCCCGGGTATTTTTTTTTTTTAATAAAATAGATACTGGATATTTTAATGTCCTGGCGGGGATCAATGAACATATTATTGAAGACTTTTGTTGATTGAATATACAACAGAAAAACACGGAATATTCCATCTAATTTGTGATAATATTTAAAAAAAAAAAAAAAGGAAAATTACAATATTGAAGCCTTTGTGCATGAATGTGTGTGTTTTTCATAAAAACATTAAAACATCTTAAAACATTAAAAACATATAAAAACTCCAAATTGTTAATTAAACAAAGAAGAAATACCCAATGTGTATATAAATTAAATATAAATGCTGAAAGTCTGAAATTTTCTGAAAGACAAATAAAATTTTAACAAAAATCTGAAAGCATTTATACGAAATATTGAACTATCAAATAAATAATTAAGTAGCACAGCGATTCCAACTTTCGGGTGGACCCTCCTGACTACTCTATAAAAATGAAGAGCTGAGATTTAAAAATTTTGTGAAATAAGGCAAAATTATAAAAAAAGAAGACTAAAAAAAAAAAATAAATAAAATTCAAAATCCAATAAATAAAAAAAAACTGAAATAGAAAATCATTTTGTGCTGATATTTAAAAATACAAATAAAAAGGACGAAGAGCAATATCTTAGTCCCATCATTGGAGCAGTGTCCTAATCAAACAATTTAAGAAGATCGTGCTGAATTTTAAGGTCATCATTGGTGCAACTTACTTAAGTATAAGTAATTTCTACATAAATAAAAGTTTTCTTATCCCTAACATTACGTAAGAAGATTACATGAAAAAAAAAAAAAAAATATTTTTTTGTTTTCCTTATTTCTTTTGTAAGGCCTTAAATTAATTTTTTTTTTCATTTTTGCATAAAATCGTAAATAAACTTATACAAAGTATACTTATTTTTTCAGGTAATAATAAAATTTGGAAAATTCATTTTTATTAATGTAAACTATTTCCTCTTATGTACTTAATTTCAAAAATAAGAAATTGATTTTTTTTTATAGTGATTTTGAAATATCATATATATGTATGTATATACATATATATTTAAATAAATAAAAATTAATAATTTAGTCATTTAAAGATTGGAATTATAAATATTAATCTAACTTATTTGTTGTGAATTTTGAAGAATAGGAAGTTTTTCTTTGTTTTCCTTTTTCTTATAAAAATGGCTGAAGAAAATAATGCCCCACGTTCTTATACCATAGATCCATTCAAATTCCTTGAAAGGTTACCCGAATTTTCTGGTAATAGAAAGGAACTTTATTCATTTATTTCGCTGGTTGACAAAATTAACCCACTTCTTATTGAATATAATGAACTCTCTCAAGTATTATTTTTAGACCTTATTAAAAGCAAATTAAAAGGCAAAGCAAGAGAGACAGTAGAAATAAATTTTCAAATCCAGTCATGGGAACAGATAAAAACAATTTTGATAAATAATTTTGGAGAAAAATACAGTATCGAAGAATTATATGATAGACTTAGATCAGTAGTTTTTAGAACGAATGTTATTGATTTTTACAATGACATAAAAGATAAACTTCGAAGTTTAAACAATAAAACTTCTTCAGACTTAGGAATCAATCCCAATAGTGAACAAATAGCTAAGAATAATATGGGAACAGCTCTTAACATATTTAAAGAGAAAATACCTGAACCTATGAAAACGATTCTGGCTTGTCGAAATCCTGATACAATTGAAAACGCAATGGATATTCTTTTTACTTCTGGGTATGCTAACTATAGCAGTGAAAATAAACATTTAAATTTCAGGAAATTTGATAATTACAATGAAAGAAATAATCATAGACCAAATTCAGATGTCGGTAGTACCCATTATAGGACTAATGAAAATAACGTTACACATCAACGTTTTAATTCAAATGGAAACAATCAGTACAACCATAAACAGAATACAATACAGTATCATGGCAATGCAAATAGGCCATATAATACTAGATACCCAAACAATAGTGGTCAATTTAATTATAATAGTAATAGAAATTTTTCAAATTATCAAAATTCGCATAGTATTCCAGAACCTATGGATATTAATATTATTCAAAATTCTAAAAAGGTAGTGGAATTACCCGTAGCTCCAAATACTTTTCGAATAAACAACTCGAAGGACATGAACAATTCTGATTATAGTTTGCCAAATCAAAGTGATGAAGTGCAAAATTTTCGTTTTCAAGCCTCTGCAGAGAATTACCATATATAGTAATAAAAGATTGTCTCAAATTTATTGTGGATACTGGAGCCACGCATTCAATTATTAATCCAGGTATATGTAACCCAAAATGGAAAATTAAATCTCATACTTTGACATTAAAAACTTTACAAAGCAATGTAAAGACTGACATCATTTATCAAGTCCCAATGTTTATAGAACTAGGAGACATCAGGGAGAAGATTTCATTTATAGAATGTAGATTTCACGATTACTATGATGGTATTATAGGAAATGATATTTTACAGAAATACAAAGCTGTTATAGATTACAGCAATAATCAATTAAAAATTAATAATAGAAACGTCCCTTTATTTGGTTTTCGAAAACGCCATACAGTTAAATTTATTTCAGATATTGAATGTGGCCTTATTCATATCAAAGAACACAAAGATTCTGTAGGTGAAATTATTATTGATGAAGGAGTTTATAATGCACATAACTTTAAAGTAGAGGTAGAAACCACTGCTAAGTGCTCAAACATAATATATCTCTCTGAGAGTAGTTCTTGGCCAGTTTCCTCCGAAAATTATTACTTAGTGGATGATAATATCTCACAGGAAAATAATCGCGAACCTTACCTAGAACAAGTTAGAATAGATCATTTAAATGCCGAAGAAAAGCATAAATTGATTAAAATTTTGGATATTTATAAACAATTATTTTATGAACCAAGTTCAAACTTATCGTTTACAAATGCAATTAAACACCGAATAATTACCAAAGATGATATACCTGTATTTGCAAAGACTTATAGGTACCCTTATGTTCATAAAGAAGAAGTAAGGAGACAAATACATGAAATGCTAGATAGCAATATAATTAAACCATCACATTCACCCTATTCTGCTCCAATATGGATAGTTCCTAAGAAAAATGATGCCAGCGGATTGAAAAAGTGGCGTATTGTAGTAGACTATAGAAAACTTAATGAAAAGACAGTGGATGACAGATTTCCAATTCCAAATATTGAAGAAATCTTAGACAAACTTGGCAGGTGCATGTATTTCACCACATTAGATTTAGCGAAAGGGTTTCATCAAGTTGAGATTGATGAAAGAGACACTCATAAGACAGCCTTTTCAGTCGAGGGTGGACACTATGAATTTTTAAGAATGCCTTTTGGATTAAAAACTGCTCCCGCCACATTCCAAAGATTGATGAATAATATTTTGGGTGATTTAGTTAATAAAATATGTTTAGTATATTTGGATGACATCATCATTTACTCCACTTCTCTTCAAGAACATATGAATTCTTTACGCCTTGTTCTAGATCGGCTTATGGATGCAAATCTTAAAATACAAATAGATAAGTGTGAATTTTTAAAACGTGAAACAGAATTCTTAGGACATGTTGTTACACATCAGGGAATAAAGCCAAATCCTAAAAAGGTCGAATGCGTTTCAAATTATCCCTTGCCAAAGACACCCAAGCAAATAAAACAGTTTTTAGGCCTCAGCGGCTATTACCGTAAATTTATCAAAGACTATTCTAGAATTGCAAAGCCAATGACGAAATATTTAAAGAAGAATGCTAAATTAAATATTAATGACCCACAATATATTGAGAGTTTCAGAACACTGAAAACGATACTCGTAAATGACCCAATATTAGTTTATCCAAATTTCAATATACAATTTATTTTAAACACGGACGCAAGTAATTATGCGTTGGGCGCCGTTCTATCGCAGCACAATCACCCTGTTTGCTATGCTAGCAGAACTCTTAATGAACATGAGATAAATTATAGCACAGTGGAAAAAGAATTGCTAGCGGTAGTTTGGGCAGTTAAATATTTTCGACCGTATCTTTTCGGAAGAAAATTCATTATAAAAACTGATCATCAACCATTACAATGGCTATTTTCTATCAAAGAGCCAAATTCAAAATTAATTCGTTGGCGACTACAGTTAGAAGAATATGACTTCGAAATTTTTTATAAGCGTGGAATTAATAATGGAAATGCAGACGCACTATCTCGAATAGAACCAGAAGTAAATTTGACTGAACATGCTAATCCTAATATTATTATTCAGAGTAATGCTCCATTAAATATTTATAGAAACCAGATAATTATAGGCAAATCAGACTCTGCTTCAATAAAAATAGTTAATAAAGCAGTTTTTAAAAATATTAGAAAAATCATAACTGCTAGAAGTTTCAATGAAACTGACATGATAACTATCATAAAAGAACACTTCCATCCAAAAAGAGTTAATGCTATTTATGTTGAAGATGATTGTATTTACAACATATTTAGAGAAACCGTTACAAAATTTTTTTCAAATAATTCTCACTTAAAAATTGCAAAATGCATAAAATGTGTTGACGATGTTTTCAATGAAAACAACCTTCAGGAACTAATTAAAGACGAGCATCAGAGAAATAACCATCGTGGTATTACTGAAAATTTCGAACAACTTAGAATGAAAATCTATCACCCAAAGCTTAAGTTAAGAATACAACAATTTATAAATAGCTGCCACATTTGCAACATAGAAAAATATGACCGCAACCCAATAAAACAAAATTTTAAAATAACTGAAACCCCTGACAGACCTTGTCAGATAGTACATATCGATGTTTTTTATACTCTAGAGAGAACACTTTTTCTAACAATAATTGATAAATTTTCTAAATTTGCCCAAGCAATTCGAATTCAGAACAGATCATGGGTAGAATTTAAAAGAGCACTTATTCAATACCTAAGTATCGTTGGTAATGTTGATCAAATCATAACTGACAATGAGTTAGGTTTTAAGGCATTACCATTGACGGAATTTCTAAGGCAAAGACAAATTAACATACACTTTACTTCAAACAATAATCATACTTCAAATGCTGACGTAGAACGTCTTCATAACACGATGAATGAACATATTCGACTACTCAGACATGATCCTGATAGAGACAGTGACACTGTAGAAGAAAAAATTTATAAAGTAATTATGTATTATAATAATACTATACACTCTACTATAGGATGTAAACCTATAGATTTCCAAAACGGTCTAATAAAAGTTGAGGATTTTCAAAAAATTAAAGAAAGAATTTTAAAATCAAAAGAAAAGACAATGTCAATTCGAAATAATAATCGCGAAGACTGTGAGATACAGACAGGAGACGTATATTTAAAAACTGAAAGGGGTGGAAAAAATCATGCGAAGTTTAGGAAAGTGAATGTAGATCAATTGGACAATGATCATGTAAGAACTCGAACAGGGCACAAGTATTATAAGTCACATATTAAAACAAGAAGGAACTTATAAAAAAAAAAAAAAAAAATAATAAATTTAAAAATTTTTTTTTTAATTTGTCTTAATTTTTCCTACATTATTAGAAAGAGGAAATAGGTTATTTACAAAATAAAAATATTTTTTTAATTTAATATGTGTATCATTTTTAATATGTAATTCCTGTATGTTATTAAATTTTTTTTATTTTGCTTTTGTATTACCTTTTTTGTACATACATACATATATACATAATATATACATATACGTATAAAAATATTTCCTCAGAGCGTCAATCTAACGATGGGGGAGTTATATGTACATTATGTATACATGTATATGTATTCATGTATATGTATCTATTGTATTGTACAACTTGTTTATAAAATACTTTGTTGATTAATTTTTATATCATATCACCTTTGAAAATACTTTTAAAAA
Organism: Linnaemya tessellans; assembly: GCA_951800035.1. Taxonomy (NCBI): domain Eukaryota; kingdom Metazoa; phylum Arthropoda; class Insecta; order Diptera; family Tachinidae; genus Linnaemya; species Linnaemya tessellans. Next base: position 47,108,915 of record OX637534.1, read on the forward strand.
TATTATAAAAATTTTCATTATTGTTTTCCAGTTTAAGTTTGAATTTCGAAAATAAAAGATAAATAATAAAAATATAAAATAAAATAATAAATTAAATGTGTTTCCTTTTAATAAAGGATATTTCAAATAAAATTGAAATAAATAATAAATAAATATAAAATAAAAATATAATTGGTAACCAACGGAAATGGGGGACTTATTTTCCTCGATGCACCAGGAGGAACAGGCAAAACATTCCTCATTAATTTAATATTGGCGTCGGTTCGAATGCAAAATTGCATTGCACTCGCAGTGGCATCATCTGGAATTGCATCAACGCTATTGGACGGCAGACGCACTGCACACTCAGCACTGAAACTTCCATTGGATTTGAACCAGGTAGAAACACCAACTTGCAACATCAGCAAAAACTCCGGCATGGCCACAATCCTTAAAAGGTGCAAAATTATCATTTGGGACGAATGCACAATAGCCCATAAGAAATTGCTCGAGGCGCTTGACCGGACTCTACGTGACTTCCGAGGAAACAACCAACTGATGGGAGGCGCTCTTATTCTTCTTGCCGGTGATTTCCGTCAAACTTTGCCCGTTATTCCAAGATCAATGCCCGCAGATGAGCTGAACGCATGCTTGAAAGCTTCGTATCTTTGGAATCGAGTCGAGAAAATTACGCTATCGACGAACATGCGTGTACATTTGTTGCAAGACCCGTCTGCCCAAACATTCTCAAAACAACTTTTGGACATCGGAAATGGAAAAATTCGAATCAATCGCGCAACGAACGAGATTTCATTCCCACCTAACTTCTGTCAAATGCAAATGAATATTCAAGCCGTTGTCGACAAGGTATTTCCAAATCTAACAACCTCCTACAAAACTCCGGATTGGCTGTGCGAACGTGCAATTTTGGCACCAAAAAATGATGATGTCAACAAGCTCAATGAGCAAATTCAATTAAAACTGCCAGGCAAATTAATCAAATACAAATCGATTGACACAGTAATGGATGAAGAACAAGCCGTGAATTATCCCACTGAATTTTTAAATTCATTGCAACCACCCGGAATGCCACCGCATGTGCTAACATTAAAGGTTGGATCACCGATAATTCTTATTCGCAACTTAAACGCACCAAAGTTGTGCAACGGAACCAGATTGACCATAAAAAACTGTTCACCAAATTTAATCGAGGCAACAATCATCGGTGGCAGATTCAAAGGCGAAGACGTACTTATTCCACGAATTTCGATGATTTCCAACGATTTACCATTCAAATTCAAGCGGCTCCAATTCTCTTTGCGTCTTGCCTTTGCTATTACCATCAACAAAGCACAAGGCCAATCATTGACTATTGCTGGCTTAATTTTGGAAACTTCATGTTTTTCGCACGGCCAATTGTATGTGGCTTGCTCCCGAGTTGGCACGCCAAAAAATTTATACGTTTTTACACCAAATCAAAAAACGGAAAACATTGTCTATCCTCTAGCCTTAAGATGAAGTAATAAATAAATATAATTTCCACTTTCTCTTAAATACATGCGTTTGTTTTTGACTGAGCCCATATCTGCACCATATGTAAGTTATTCTGTAAAAAAAACTTTATGAAAGGTATTCCATGAATTTCTATTTAAAGCCCGTAAATTTCGTTAAAAGCTTAATTTAAATCGTGTGGTAATACAACACTAATGTTTGTTCAGGGCCAGCAACGCGGACCGGGTCAGCTAGTACATATATATATATATATATATATATATATATATATATATATATATATATATATATATATATATATATATTCATATATATGTATATATATACATACATATATATACGTAATAAAAACGGAAGGAACTACCTTGTACCACCTTACACAGAGGCCTCTTCACGACCAATTTCTGTACCCCAAAGAAGACCTTCATATGCTATACCCATACTGCCGCCATCGGAAGAAAAGCTACAAGCATTGCAAGACTTGAAATTGTCTTTTTTATTACAAAACTGTTTTTATTAAATAAAAATGTTTGTTCTTTACAATGAGTAGCAACCTTTAGTTCCAAACTATTGTTTTTAAAAAATTTTTCGCAATCGTTTGTTTCATGGCGCAAAGAATAGCTCTAACAAAGCAGAAGATTTTGAAATGTCAGAAATTTTTTAATGGTATTAGCTGATTTTCTGAAATTAGGCCACCTTGTACTGAATTCGCTTTGGTCTAATTATGGTAATGTAGCAGTCAAGGCAAATTCAAAACAGGTAGCCTCGACAGCTGTTTTAATAATTTTTTGCTCTGAAAAGCCTCGACTGTCAAAGTATATTTACTAGTCTTCTTCTTTCCTTGAAGAAAATTTTTAATTTCTGACTAGAATAAAAGTGTTTGTGTAAAAGTATTTGCATAAAAATATTAATTCTGCAGGAGTTGTTGAATGAGAAACTTTTCCTTAAGAGATAACTTCAGTTTGTTTTGGTTATTTAAATTACTCGTAACAGTAATTTTTATTTTCTTTGACTTTTCCTTGGTTTTAAATTTAGCTCTTAGTTTAAACATTTTTCTAATAACATATTTATTTTTCAATCACTATCAGTTGATTATAGTGGCTCTAGTTCTTCTGTAAAGTGAGCTTAGTTGCATAATCTTTTGTTTGTAAATAGAAATGTGTGGCGTTTTCATTATTTTATAAATAATTTAGCTTCGAATCTTTCTTGGGCACGTAGAAGATCTTTCTTGATTTCAATGAAGACCACTTGTGTCTCTTAATGTAATAAGAAATGATGGTCAAGAATGTCATGATACCTATAACTTTAATAATCATATTCTTGTGAACATCATGTTCTGGTTCTGAGGTCCATTTAAGAAAAGCAGCTACATCCTTGGCCAATTGACTTTGAGTAGGTGGGGTGCCATCTTGATATTCAATAACCTTAAGACAAATGAAATGGTAACTACAATATTGGTTTATTATGAAATATTACTAACCTCATTGTACAGCACTTGGGCCATACCAATTGTACCACCTGCGAAATAGTGGTTGTACACCAGCTAGTGCGTCAAAGTACCCGGTAAGTAAGGAGAAAATGTAGTCTTCCCCACCTTTACGGGCTGAAACAATGTAACTTAAGTCAGGTGGATAGGCACCATTATTAGCAGCACGGCAGCCTCTTCGTTTGGATACGGAGAGGGGAAGTAATCCGACAATTTACCGGGACGATCAAAATATCTACCAGTATCATCTGGACCGTCACGAACCTGGTAAATAAGCAACAGTTAAAATTTTTTAAATACTTATATATGAACATACACTATTTTTACCATAATTCCCTCAGCTTCGGCTTCAGTATGGGTTACACCAATTAGATTGTGGTAGGCAATATATTTCAGAGTGGCAGGCACCTTCTCAAATGTGGTGTATCGTCTTGCATAAAAAATCTAATCGATCTTCCCGGTCTTTCTGCTCTTGTAACTCCTGATATTAATTTAAACGTTTGCGCATCAGTAACCATTAGAAACTCTCTAAGGCCCTCATTAGAATCATCGTGTCCCATATCTTGCTTAGTGTCGTATTCCTCGGATTTAACAGCCTCCTGAGTGCTTTGCTGGAGGAAAAACTGGACATTTTCTAATTAATTCATTATTCATGTTAAGAACTCCTACCTTTTTTCGTTCTGCTAGTAAACTTTACGCCTCTTGTCAGTTGCCTAAAAAAGTTATGAGCAAGGCATTATGAGCATCTATTTTTAATTAATGGATAATATTTTAAATAAAAATTTATAATTGTTTAGCACGTGCTGATGTGATGAAATATAAGCAACTCTATGCAACTCAATTCATTCACAAATGTCAAAATACTAATTTGACATACGAAACTGTTTGACAGTCCAAGAAGATCCATATTAATTCGCTTTCCCCGCGAGTCTACCTTATATTGATATACCTTGGAGCAAAGTAGCAAAAAATTCTTAAAACTGCTGTCGAGGCTACCTGTTATGAATTTGCCTTGGTTGGCAAACATCACGGCGAATTAATAACAGGTGGCCGCATTAGCACATATGATCATCAGCCTATTAATTCGCCTTGGCAAACATCGTACAAAGAGTTGCTGATCCCCAAGGCAGAGGGTGTTTTTTATAGAGTGATGCAACTTCGAGTTGCCATAACTGCTTTATTTGACCACCCATTTAACAGCTGATAGTTGCTTTTTGTTTAGTTTGCCTTGACATTTCGTTATGGGTTGACCTACACCAGCGCAAATTATGGAAATTTTTAATCAAAATATTGCTTGTATTCGTCAAACTCATTGTGCACTTCCATTTAATAGCGTACATAATCGTCCTTCGAAGAACAATAAAGCGTTTTCGGACCACATTTATTGTTACCAATAATAGGCATCGCGTGAGACGACAAACAGTGTTCACTGAAGAAGCTGTAGCTTCTGCACAGGAAAGCATTGAAGATAATTGAATGAATCAATTCGTCGCCGTCCTCAGCAACAGATTGTGTCCTTCCACCTTCTGGACGATATATTTAGTTGTTGAAAATTGGTGTTCCAGATTCAGCCTTGTATGATCCAGCCGTGGCGGCCACATAACCGAAATCATAATTAAACAATGTCATAAAATTTTCTATCCAATAAAGACTGTTTCATTGATATCAAAAATATATTGCTATGTTTTATTATGATTCAAACTTGTATCACTCTATAAAAAACACCCGATACATCTATAGCAGGTAGACTCACGGCCGAATTCGCTTCAAAATTAAGTTATTTTATTGTCAAACTCATTTTTTATGTCAATTGCAAAAGCGTGTTTTTTATCGCTCGAAGATGAATAATTGAAATGCACACACAAATGTGCTTGTGAGAAATAGTTGAATATTGTATTAATTACATTAAAATTATATTTGCTTAAAATTTGCATGCGAAAAAAAGAAGATTATAAATAAATTTTGACAATAAAAGCATATAAGACGAAATTAGCTAAAAATTCTTAAAGCAGCTGTAGAGACTACCTGTTATGAATTCGCCTTGCCGATCCCTTTAAAATAGAACACCGGTAATATTGCCAACACGTAGTATCAGTATTGTTACCAGCACAGAATACGCAAAAGTGACAGTTCAGTTTGGCCAAAATCTGCATTTTTTATTACGATTGTGTAATCGAGTACAAAAGATATAACAGCGGGCTGTTTTATGTATGTTAGAAGGAATGGCTATACATAGCCATCTCTGAACACATGTTTTACAATTTCAAACAAACAATGGTGGTTGAAAATAAAACAAAAATTTTCTTTAGAGAAAAAATTTAAAATAATTAATACAAAAATGTGTTGTGTTTTAAAAAAAATATTAAACAGTTTCTTAACAGTAAACAAAGATATTAAAACATCTAAATAGTGGCTGGCGGTCAATGCTGTTAAGAAATCAACATAAAAATGTGCCCCGATTCCCAAAGACTTGGAATTTGACCATATTAATATTGTTTCTAATTTGTAACAATTTTAGTGCTCGAAAAAATAATTAAAAATCTTAATTGAAACACCAAAGACAAAGATAATCGTTGCAATGACCACCACTTACTCAGGATGGGTATAAGAAATGTGGCTAACTTGTAGAAGTTGCAGCCACAACAAAGGATCTCAATGGTGATTAGGAATAAGAAATATGTGAACAAACATATTAGTCTTTAGTGCATCCTAATGGGCGGATAGGCTGCTTAATGAACTTATCGAAACAAAAAATGCGCTCGGTTTTTACCTTTTCTCGCTCTACTCGCAATCCTCAAATGTGATCCCTAGAATTAGATCTAGTTTGTTTGAGCGTTCGTTTATTGTTAGAGTGGCTCGTTGGTGGAACTTTTTACCGATTGACCTTCGCTTATTTTCCCACTCGAATAACGTTTTCCGCCTCAAACTGTTGGCTTATTTCTCTTCGCTGGAGTAGGCTGTTTTTTCTTATTCTGGCTATTTCTCGTACTCTAGTATTCCGATTTTTGGATTCGATGAATTATTTTTTCGAAATAATATAACCGCATGGAATTATATAGTCAAATTAATATATGAAATTTGAAACATATGGAGTTAAAGATCTGCTAGCTTGTTCTGTCATTATTACTTTTGCTGATTATGTACTGTTCTTGATTCAGGTGCCATGTTTCTTAAATTTAAATTTACTCTGTGAACATTCATATGGGACGTCTATATAGCTTTTTTTTAGATATTTTAGTTTACTTACCTTCTTATTTTTGGGCTGGGGAGCCACCTTGAAACTCTATTTCTTGAAGTATTATTATTTTTTTCCTGATTCAATTTATTAATGTATTATTAAACCTGTAATTCGGGCTTCTGCTTTTGTAATATATATTTTATTGGCCTTAGGAGGCTTTGTATATTACCTGAATTTAAATAAATAAAATAAAAAGTAATTCCAAATCAGGGGTACAATTTAAGTTAATCTAAACGCATTTATTGAACTGCATATTGGAGAACTAAAAGGGCTGAATTTGGAAAAGCAAACGTGTATATAAATGTAAGTATTTCACTGTTTTTATTGCAATTTTTATAAAAATGTTCATCAAAATTTGTATAACTCTTTCAGAGTCACGGTACCTACAAAGAATTTGCTGATGAAAACGAGTTCTTTGAAGTCATCTTCATTGATGTGCCAATTGTGATGATTTCTCAACCGACATGCTTGAATGGAGAATAGCAAAGTGTTAAAAGGTGTATCAATCGTCCCAGAAAATCTATACGTGGTGGCTATGATTCAGATGACTTCAATATTTAATCATGGTTAATTTGCATTACACTTACTAAGAGTAAATATACAAGTGCTTTGGTTATTGTGTGGTAAAGTACATATAATGTCATATGCATTTGAAGTGAATGTGTAATTCTGAAAAATCATTGGCAAAGCTAAGACAAGTGGTAAAGCAGCAAAGTTATGCCATCTACATTTACAACGTTTTGAAAAAAGTACATCCGGATACTGGCATGCCATCAAAGGTCATGAATAGCTTTATGAATGGTATTTTTGAGCGCATTGCTGCCGAAGCATCACGTTTATTTCACTACAAGCGTTCAACAATTATCAGTAGTGAAATTCAATTTGCTGTCCGCCTACTGTTGCCTGGTGAATTGGCTAAGCATGCTGTCAGTGAAGATACTAAAGGCGTAACCAGTCCCAAGTAAATGCCAATGAATGTTTATTTTAACAAAAAACCAGAAAGAAAACACAAAAGGCCCTTTTCAGGGATACAAAATGAATTCCAAAAAGAGGTAGCTGATTTTGTGCCTACAAATAATAAACAAATTTATATTGTGAAATGTTTTATTTCAAAGTATTTGTAAATTGAGCTCTTTTTTTAAATATATTGTAGCCCTTAAATGGGCTTTCTTTTTATTTCGATTGTCGAAAAATAGTTTAAATTGAAGCGGAAGCAATTTATTTGTTTCATGCGGCCTTTTTCGCTGTTGGTTCTTTTGTAAGGGTTATCTTTTTCAGTTTCGCTGATATACAACTTTTAGCTTTGGGTGCTTTTGGTTTGCTTGCTGGTACCTCTTTGGTGGGTTTTGCTTTCATGGTGACAGTCTTTCTGATGGGGCTTGCTGTGCCACTGTTGCTTTTCGAAGGTGAACACCAATTTTGATTGGATATTCACCTTCTTAAACTCCAGTCCGGTTCCTGATGAAACGAATGATACAAATTTTGTAACGCATTCATGAGTGTAGAATTTTTATATAAAATGTACACAATTGACTCACCTGGTCGGATAATTAGAAAATAGGTGTAACCTCAGTCCTTCCTTGCATCCCATTACGCATTACGGCTCCTGGAAGACGTTAGAATTATAAGTTTTATAAAAATTTATATTCACAATTTTTACTTAGATATTATTGCTGGTACCAATATTTTGTAGCTGATTTTATTGTTCTTCTGCGCTTTTGTTTATCTTCGCACAGTGTTGGTGTAGGGTACCTCACATGTCTACAATGCATACACATATCATACCGATCAACATTTACTATTAGCATTCATTTGAGTAACATACGTTTAAGTTCAATGCATTTTGTTGACACATTTGGGTGGTGTCAAATTAACTCTATGCATTTCTTTGTGTTACACACTGATTGGTCAAATGAGAAGTATGTCATTTAAAAATATCAAACTCCATGATACCGAATAAAATATTATGTAATAGGTTAAGAATTATTTTCATAAGCTGTATATAAACTGGCGTGATCCCAGAATAAAGTAGACATTGTTGTATGAAGAACTAAACTGGCAACAACTGCCTTAGTTTTTCTTAATGATAATAAGTCTCCTTGTGCCCTTACGAGAAATTGTAAGATCGGCATAACCAACCAGTGGCACATTTGCCGGTTGAAATTGTAGGCAAGCATTACATGGCGATCCTGCCGACCTACGCGAACTTTGAACTAGACGAATACGTCTCTAAGCCGTTGAGCAAACAGGAAGAATTCCCGGCATACGTTCCAGCTAGACAAGGACCAAAGAAACTTACAATCGAGCAATACAAAGCTAGGCAAGCTAGGCTGAAGGAAGAAAAATTGACCACAATACCAAAATTAGATACGACAACAAAGAAACGAGGTGGTCAACTGGTAAAGCTGAGAAAGGAGCTAGCAGACTCTCTTAGGTTTTTAAAAGAGACAGATCCTCCGTTAAGTTGGGAGCGAGCACAAAAGGTCTGGAATAGAATAGATGAGCTTAAGCTAACAATAAAGAAAAGAAAAAAGAAAAGCAAAACAACTCTTAAAAAATTTTATGGCAGTAGGACCAATTTGGGGCAATCCAATGGGCAAACTTCAAAGTAAGGTTGAAATTCAAGAGAATATCTTGAACAGTGGAGAAGCTACCAACAGCAAGCAGATCCCTGATAATATTCTTACATTAGCGATAATTGTAGTATTATTATATATAGCATATAGGATAAATAAATTTTTTAGAGAATATGTTCACAAATATAGACACAGACAAATAAACAACGCAGTAAGCGATGTATAAAAATAAAAAGTTTATAAACAAATAATATTTATGTGTCGCAAGACTTAAATTTTATAAATGTACCTATTTAGTTATGGAAGAAAGCATTTCTAAATTGCAGGATTTGCTAAAGAATTTAAAAAAGAAACCAGGAAGGACATATACTAGAAAAACAGTACAAGGAAAACTAGAATATATAAAAGATTTAAAGAAACAATTTCAGGAAGACGAGGTTAGGCAAGGGGAATCAGAAAAAGTTGTAGCATTAAAGTTAGAATTTAAAAGCATTTATTCGATGGTAAAAGAGTATTTGATAGAGAAAGAAGAAGAGGACAATAAAGTTATCAACATGGCATCATTTAGTTTGGAAACCACTTCCAAGGCACTCCCATTATTTGCAGGAAATTATTTGGATCTTGAAAGTTTTCTTGTAACAGCGGAGTTGTTGCATAAAAGGCTGTCAAACGAGGCAAAACTAGATTTCCTCCAATATGTTTATCATGCTAAATTGACATCCACAGTTAGAACAGCACTAGGAATATATGCTAAACCGGAAAATTTTGAAGAACTGAAAAAATTATTAGAAAATAGATATAAGAGTAGAGAGACAATTCCTGAACTACAAAATAGATTAAGCATATTGTTCCAAGGAAAAATGTCGATAAACTCATTTTCTGAGAAAATCACTGGAATAATAGATAAGTTAAATAAATTGGGAATTGCCGAGTTAGGAACCTAGGTATCAGAGCCAGAAAAAAGGGTTATAATTAAATTAAACAATAAGTTAGCGTTAGAAACTTTTAAAAAAGGTCTGAACGAATCTTACAAAGCAACCATATATGCTGCTCGACCAGAAAATTTGCAACAGGCTAGTGAACTCGCATTGCAGTTAGAAAGCGAAAAAGTAGCCAATAAAAATTCAATCCTTTATCTTAGGACACAATACCCACAACAGAACAATAGAGTACAAAACAGACAACTCAACAATTCCAATAACAATAGATACAGGAACAACAATAATCGGACGGACAAGAGAAGTAATTTCAACATAAACAACAATAGAAATAATTACAATTCTAACAACAACAATAATAGAAATAACTACAATAGAAATAATAGATATAATAATAATAATAATAATTCATATGACAATTCTAACAGAAACAACGGATTTAATAATAACAACAACTCAAATAGAGGTAGAAATAATAGACATGGAAACAATAACAATAGACAAATATACTCAATAGAATGTTCGGAAAACGGGCAAGGCTCGGGATAGGTATCTATTCCGGACAGCCAGAATTAAAAATTTGCAAAATAACCAATAATAATACCAATTTTATAACAGCAACATTCAAAAATAAACAATTAACATTTCTCATCGACACTGGAGCCGACATATCACTTTCTCGTATGCGAACTGATTTCGATGATGAACCTTTAGACTCCGAAGAAAATTAATTAATAAATTAACTGGTATAACTACAGAAGAGATCCAATCTCTTGGCACTATAAAATTGGACATAACATTATCCGGTGAGACAACAAGTCATTAATTTCACTTAGTTAATTCAGATTTCCCAATAGAAACAGATGGTATATTAGGCAGAGATTTCTTAAAGAAATATCTATGTAAAATAGATTATGAAACATTTACAATTTCTATGTACATAAACGATACAACTAGAATACTTCCAATGTATGCAAAAACATTTGCATCGTTATTAATAAAAATACCTCCAAGAACAGAAAGCATACATGCAGTTAAACTTAATTTAAATGAAGACAGCGTGATTTTCAATGACGAATTAAAACCAGGTGTATTTTTGAGTAATTCGATAGCACCCAAAAGTGGAATGACACATTTAAAGTTTTTGAACACAACAAACGATGAAATAATTTTAAAGGGCATTAAACTACAAACTGAACCCCTGAAAAACTACGATATATTAAATTACAATACTGACATAAATACTAAACGTTTTGAACATGTACTGAAAGACTTACAAATAGATTGCAATGATGACTATGCAAAAACAGAGTTAATAAACATTTTTAGGAAATATCATAATGTATTTCACCTCGAAACGAAAAACTGACAGTAAACAATTTTTACAAACAAAAAATCACGACTTCGGACAATACTCCAGTTTATATAAAAAACTATAGACTACCTCACTCGCACACTGACATAATAAATGAACAAGTACATAAAATGCTTGGTGACGACATAATAGAACCTTCGGTAAGTCCCTACAATGCACCCTTATTGCTTGTGCCAAAGAAAGGCGCAGAAGACAAAAGGAAATGGAGACTAGTAGTGGATTTTAGAAAACTGAACGACAGAATAGTGAACGACAAATTCCCACTAACACGACTGGAAGACATTTTAGATAAACTAGGTAGAGCTAAATGGTTTTCAACACTAGACATGACAAGCTCTTTTCACCAAATTAAATTAGACAAAGACTCAAGACCATTGACAGCATTTTCTACACCACAAGGACATTACCAATTCAAACGACTGCCATTCGGATTAAAAATCTCATCAAATAGTTTTCAGAGAATGCTAACGATTGCACTCTCAGGACTGGAATCTGAAGCATTTCTCTATGTAGATGATATAATCGTGTACGGATGCAGTTTGAATCATCATAACCAAAGTTTGGTAAAGGTTTTAGACAGACTACAGAAATATAATTTAAAGCTTAATCCCAAGAAATGTTGTTTCTTGAGATCAGAAGTAATTTATTTAGGACATTTAATAACAAAAGACGGTGTAAAGACTGACCCATCAAAATATGAGGTAATCAAAAATTATCCAACACCAGAGGACTCGGACGAAGTCAGACGTTTTGTAGCATTCTGTAACTACTACAGAAAAGTTATTCCAAATTTTGCAGACATCGCTAAAGATCTGAATGCTTTATTAAAACAATCAGTAAAATTTGTATGGACAGAAAAATGTCAGCATGCTTTTGATGATTTGAAAGAGAAGTTGATGAATCCTCCGGTACTACAATACCCGGATTTTGACAAACCTTTCATTTTAACAACAGACGCCTCTAACTACGCGTTAGGTGCAGTTTTATCTCAAGGCGAAATAGGTCAAGATTTACCTATCTCTTACGCTAGTAAATCACTGCAGAAGCATGACATCAATAAGCCTGTAATAGAAAAAGAACTTTTGGCAATACATTGGAGTATAAATTTCTTTAGACCGTATCTGTATGGTAGAAAGTTCATAGTAGTGACAGACCACAGACCTTTAATTTCATTGTTTTCACATAAAAACCCATCATCAAAGATGACATGTATTAGACTAGATTTGAGTGATTACGATTTTTCAATTGTTTACAATAAGGCAAGATGAACACGAACGCAGACGCACGGTCAAGAATAGAGATTAACACAGACATTTTAAGACAAATGATACCTAAAGACAATGATATAAATGAGACGAAAATTTTAGCAACAACGAGGGCGATGAGAAATAATGAGGCAAATAAAAAATTAAATAATACGGAAAATAAGGAATTAGATAGTGAGAAAAATATAATAAAAGATAAAGGAAAAAGTATTAATAATAAGCGCTTAGACGGAACAGTTTTGGAAAATGACAACCCTCAGAAGCCTGATCAACTTCAAATATGGGATTGTACATCCATAAACGACGTCAAAAATATAAGAAAACTGCAGTTTAATGAAATTGATAGAATTGAAAGTATTGAAAATATAAATATATATATTGAGAAGAATATTGTGCACATAGGATGTAATGATAATTCATCGAAACCAGTTTCGACCATGAAGAAGTTGCATACCCAAAATATAAATAATGAATATAATAAGCTAGCAAGATTCAGTGATAAATCAGCGAAACTAGATTCGATACTGATGAAACTGATATCTAAAATGAATAAAGAAAATATAAAGGAATTAGCACTTGCAAGTGAAGATGAAATATTTAGAATGTATACAAAAGAAGAATTTAAGAGCTCGTATAAAAGAATAAAGATAAATAAGAAAAGTCCTCAGTTGAAAATATTAATATACAACGCCCCAAAGAAAATAAAAGATGACATATTGAAATATAAACTGATTGATGAATTCCACAATGCCACACACGCAGGCCACTTAGGAATAAGAAAAACAATTATAAAATTGAAACAACGGTACATTTGGAAAGGCATGAACAGGATGGTAAAGAAATTTATATCATGTTGTGAAAGTTGTAATAAAAATAAACAAACAAAACACATAAAAGAACCACTTACGATAACAAACACTCCAAACAATAGTTTTGAGGTCATATCTATTGACACTGTAGGTCCACTTCGAATTTCAAACGACTATCGCTACATTCTGACGATACAATGTGAGTTGACTAAATTTGTCGTAGCACACCCCATGCCGACAAAAGATGCAGTTACGACAGCAAAAACACTTGTAGAGCAATTTGTTTTGAAATATGGTCAATTTAAAGTACTTAAATCGGATAGAGGAACAGAATTTATGAATGAAGTAATGCGTAATGTATGTCCATTGTTAAACATTAAACAAATATTTTCAACACCATACCACCATGAAACACTAGGCTCAATAGAAAGAAACCATAGAGTTCTAAATGAATTTTTGTTAACTACATCAAATGATTATGAATGGGATAAGTGGATTCCATATTTTACTTTTGCTTATAACACTTCACCACATGTAGACACGGGCTACACGCCTTTTGAATAAGTATATGGAAAATTACCATGCTTTCCAACTGACACTTTAGAAAACAAAACAAAAATTTATAACTATGAAGACTACGTACAAGAGATACGCATCAGATTACAATTTGCCTTAAACAAAACAAAACAATTACTAATAAAATCAAAAGAAAGAAGAGCCTTAACACATAGAAATAGTAATGAGTTGAACCTAAGAATAGGAGATTTAGTTTTAGTAAGAGTAGAAAATAGAAGAAAGAATCAAGGTCCATACAAAGGTCCATTTAGGATAATTGATATAAACGGTGTTAACACAACCATAGATTATAACGGTATGGAAAAAACCTACCACAACAATAACTTAAAACCCTTTAAAACACTATAAATATATGTCATATTTAACTTTATATTTTACCACACATATATCACAATATTTTTATAATTATTTTCTAATATATTTTAATATAATCATAAGAAAATAAAATTAAATCTATAAGAGAATTATATTTTTTTTTAATTCCAACCAAAATAAAAATCAATAATAAAAAGTCCAACTAGAACAATAAGAAAAGTATGTAACGGTATTATGGAGGAAGTAAGAAAAATCACTCGTAATTTTTCTCTTAAGGGTGAGGGTGTAGTGTACCTCACATGTCTACAATGCATACACATATCATACCGATCAACATTTACTATTAGCATTCATTTGAGTAACATACGTTTAAGTTCAATGCATTTTGTTGACACATTTGGGTGGTGTCAAATTAACTCTATGCATTTCTTTGTGTTACACACTGATTGGTCAAATGAGAAGTATGTCATTTAAAAATATCAAACTCCATGATACCGAATAAAATATTATGTAATAGGTTAAGAATTATTTTCATAAGCTGTATATAAACTGGCGTGATCCCAGAATAAAGTAGACATTGTTGTATGAAGAACTAAACTGGCAACAACTGCCTTAGTTTTACTTAATGATAATAAGTCTCCCTGTGCCCTTACGAGAAATTGTAAGATCGGCATAAGATTAGCTCCAACCAGTGGCACATTTGCCGGTTGAAATTGTAGGCAAGCATTACATTGGTAATCAGTGGATGAATCTATAGATGATATTTCATCCATAAATTACCAACTTTAAGCAATACATTTGGTGTAAAATGAACTATTTAACAATTTGCGCCAATAATCCTGCCAAGAAATTTGATTTTAACGTAAACAAAAATTAAATATCTCCGTGTTGGAGTTTTGTAGTCTCCCATCGGACGCGTCCCCAGGTGGCGGATAGGGGAAGACCGAGTTACTGCCTCATCTGATACGCTGCACAAGTGGTCAGCTGAGTCACTACCTGGTCTTTGGGTCTGACTCGAACTTGTGGGCCTTCACTCACCACTGAACGTCCGCAGGGTTGGGTCGGATCATGCTCCACACTAAGACAACCCCATTCAAAAGATTTTATCGGCTAAGGCGTACCCTGCCAAAGAGGCGCCATGGCTGACAGAACCAAGTGAGGGGCACCATCCGGGGCCACTTCCCACCTCCATCAACACCCCACCAAAGGTGAGGCAGAAATGGGAAAGAATCTGACACATTCAACATTCCTTAGTTTGGTTTCGTGGCGGTAGCAGCCCCTACAGTCCCAAGAGCGTTACACGACAACCAACACTGCTGGTCGTGGACCGTTCTAGACATGGATGATGCTCCTCAAGAATGTAGGAAATCTGGGTTGGAGCCCGCGGACCAAAACTACACCACTTGTAAGGTTAAGGTGGTTGGTAGCAGTGCCGAGAACCTGAATATCTAGTTAGTGGTTAAAGAAGACTAGTCGCTAACAGCTCCCCTCCGACGCCAGGGCAAAACGGGTCGGTTGTAATCCCAGAAATAGTTGCCTAACCCACGGCATGCCGTCACTGCGGTGGGTGGTCCACCTGTTACGCGCAACTCGTGGGAACAAAATTGAGAACATACGAACAAAAAAACATAACAAACCGCTAGCCCTCCCACTAGGGAAGGCTAGATTACTGCGCAGTGTGTCCTTGGACGTAAGCCCAAGCACATCTGCAGCAGCAAAGGCTAAGGCCAGTAAAGGTGCGCCAACCGGAAAACCTCCGGCAGTGCCACAAGCACCAACTTCAAAGTCGGTATGTGCGCCAGCTGGAGCAAAATCAGCAGTGCTACATGCACCCACCAAAGCAACATCGGCAGCTGAACCGGCTGCCTCATACACAGCCGAGGCGCAAGCAGCTGCCTTAAATGATAAGAAAAGGCGCAATCCACAATTCGATGTGCGGAAAGCCTTCGCTAAAGAGCGGGCTGCTCGACGCCATATCGAGCAGTTAGGCAAAAAACAGGCCAAGGACCTAAAAAGTGAGGAGAAATCAACGCTCAGCGGAAGAGCCGCAACAGCAGCAAAAAACGCAGCCATCGAGCAAGCGCCCCAAGCAGGAGGCCACGGTTATAAATAGGCCTTACAGCGAAGTTGCAAGAAACCCGCTGGTAAGGGCTTTTGTGTACCGCAGTAACAGCGACGGCTCAATCAACCACGAGAAATGGGGATTGATCTGTCAAAGATTACTGAATGTCTACCTGCAGAATCCAGAGGTGTTTCAGGGGCACTCGCCACAATTTACGGATGCCGGCTGGTTCCAGGGTCACGTCAAACTGGTCTCATGTAGGGACGAGCCGTCTAAATCGCAACTAAAGGAGCTCATTGAATCCCTAGGGGAAGTGTGGTCCGGTGCGGTCAGCGACATTCCTCGCCGACCGAAAGCAATTGCGATCATTCCGGCGGAAACACATGACCCTGCGGAAATCCTCCGGAGAGGAAACCCAGACCTACCTACCAGTGACTGGAGGGTAGTAAAGGTTTTCGAGCCGGTAGGTGCTCGTCGGAAGGCGATCGTGGTTCTGAATAAGGAGACGTTGTCTCTACTCCGGGGTAGGCAGGACCTGGTGTACTATGGGTTCATGGGCATCAGGCTCCGTATATACCGGAGTGATGACAAACGCCATCCCGAAAACCCCAACCGAACGGAGGGGTTGCAAGGGTCAGCCAATGCTACCAAAATGGAGGGCATAGTCGACACCGCGGAATCAGTAACATCCGGATGTTCCCAAACAGACTCATGTCTGATTGGAGACCTCCTGGAGAGACTGGAGTTCGCGGAAGACGAGAACGCGCTTCTGGACCCAAATCCAGGGGACGCGGAAATCGTTGTCAACTATGACCCGGATGTTTAAAATGGCGAAGGTTATCCAAATCAACCTTCACCATTGTAAGGCAGCGTCTGCTGCGTTGACCCTCCGGCTCTTTGAGAGCGGAGAGGATATTTCGCTAATCCAGGAGCCATGGACATCCAAAGGGTAAATTCTTGGACTCGGCGTAAAGGGCTACAAACTGCTGTATGCCAAAAACTCAGGTAATGATGATAAGAACATTAGATCTTGCATTCTAGCGAAACCAACCTGAATATCGTCATTCTATCTAATTATAGTGATGAAGATACGGTGACTGCAGTCTGGGAGACAGGACAAACCTCCGTGTGGTTTTCCTCCTGCTATATGGCCCACGATCATCAGGGCCCACCTCCAAGTAACCTTGGTTCAGGTTGCAAATGCAAAAGGCGCTCCCATAATTCTTGGAGCCGACGCAAATGCGCACCACCATATCTGGGGCAGCACAAACACAAATGAAAGGGGTGAGTGTGTCTTTGATTTCATTCTAGAAAATAAACTAGTGGTGTCAAATCAGGGTTCAGAACCAACTTTTATTGTATCGAATAGACAGGAGGTGTTAGATATAACACTTGTTAGTGCAAAAGATGCCAATTTAATTCGAGATTGGAAGGTCTTCTCTTACTGTTCCTTCTCTGACCATCGCTATCTAACCTTCGCGGTTGGCAACTTAGATAGTAACATAAGACTGTGCGTCAACAAACGAAGAACAAATTGCGAGGAACAAAGCTCACCTCACCAATTATATTGCGCATCCTCCAATCATAGGGGAGGAGTGAACACACTGACGAATGCGTTCGAGATGGCTACAGGTCTATCCTGTAGGCCATCTGTACAACGTAACAAGCAAAGACCTCCGTGCTGGACTGAGGATATAGCAGTCACCAGGAGAAACTGTCTCGAACTTTTCAACGAGGCAAAGAGAACGGGAACCTGGACACTCTATAAAGCCTCCTTGAATAGATTTCAAAATGAGGTCAGGAACGCAACACAACGCAGCTCTCGTAATTCCATGGCTACTGGCTATATATAAAGCTTATATCCTTTGGTCATATATTCCAACAAAATGGACTAAATGCGTCGTGATCTTCATACCTAAAGGAGTGAAAACTTCGCACACTGAGGCGAAGGATTTCAGACCCATAAGCCTGACATCCTTCCTTTTGAAAACACTGGAGAGGGTTATTGATGTTCACATAAAAACATCAATAAATCACTCTCTCCTCTCCGCGTCTCAACATGCCTATACCAAAGGTAAATCGACTGAGACTGCCCTTCACTCGCTCGTGGGAGAAGTCTCTTGAGCACAAGGAGTATACTATGGCCGCCTTCATGGACATTGAAGGGGCCTTTAAAAATATCGATCCGACGTCAATTATTCACGCTCCAGGCGAGCTGGGTATTGACCGGACGACTATTCGGCTTATTGAAAATTTGCTCTCACGCAGAATTATTACTTCCACCCTAGGTATAGCCACCATCACCAGGAGGGCCCACAGGGGAACCCCCCAGGGTGGGGTGCTGTCACCCTTATTGTGGAATGTAACGATGAATCTGTTGCTTAGAAGTCTGGAGACCATGGGTATTAAAACTGTTTCATATGCAGATGATGTTGCAGTGGCAATATCAGGTTTCTACTTGGACACTATGTCACGGAGGCTGGAGACAGCTTTTAAAGGGGTTAACGATTGGTGTTTGAGATGCGGACTCAGCGTCAACCCTACAAAAACGGAACTCGTACTCTTCACGAGAACTTACAAGATTCCCTCATTCATCCACCCAAAACTAAATGGCATTACCCTGGACCTCTCGGATAAAGTCAAATACTTGGGTGTTGTGATTGATAGTAAGCTATCATGGACTTCTATTGTCCATGAAAGAGTGAGGAAAGCCTCGGTGGCAATTTACGTCTGTAGGAGAGCCATTGGCCCTACCTGGGGCATAAGCCCAAAGGGGGTAAATTGGATACTAGAGACTGTGATAAAACCTATACTATTCTATGGGATTGTGGTCTGGTGGAAAGCACTGGATTTGGCGAGAAACCGATCCTACATGGAGAGGGTTCTCCGCAGAATGGCACTTATGATAACGGGTGCTCTTAGAACTACGCCAACAAGGGCGCTTTTTGCTGTGCTGGCTTCCAGCAGACCTGACTGCTAGGAAGCTGGCTCTACGCACTGCAGTCAGAATGGACACAATAGGCGCATGGACCCACAGACCATGGGGTCATGCTAGCATTTTGGCCACGATGGGTAATCTACCACATCTTATCGACTACTGCACTCCGGTACCCTACCTCAGTAGGAAATTTACATTTTCTCTGGCGGAAGGGTTCTCCCCATTGCACGGATCCGTACAGATTTTTACGAACGGTTCCAAACGGGGGTTTCAGGGTCGGTGGGGGTGTCTTTATTCCAGACTTTGGAATCGAGATGTCCTTCAGACTCCCGGATGAGTGTAGCGTATTGCAGGCGGAAATATCTGCTATCAAAAGGGCAGCGTTATGGCTAAGGTTTTATCGGATATCGAACCGGGACATCCAATTCATTACCGACAGTCAAGCTGCAATAATGTCTCTTACGGGGGTATATAGCTCATCCCTACTTGTCCAGGAATGCCGCGGAGCCCTTGACGGACTTGCGGAACATTCACGCATCACCTTGAACTGGGTGCGGGGACATGGGAGTACCACGGGCAACATTAAGGCGGATGAACTGGCGGGGAGAGGAACCACACTTCAGGAAGCCGACATCGACCAACTAAGTGGGATTCCACTCTCATCTTGCTGGAGACGCTTTGATGTTGCACTATTCGAAATGGCTCAGGACAGGTGGTTCAGAGAATCCACTTGTGAGATATCAAGAGTCTTATGGGCCCGCCTAGACTCTAGGAGGACGAAGGATCTTTTGAGCTTTGCAAGAGGCATCTACGTAACATAGTGGCCACACTTACTGGTCACTGCACCTTTGGGATTCATGCCAGGCGCATGGGGCTCCCCTATAACGACTACTGCTCCAGTTGCAATGATGATGAGGAGGAGGAAAGCATTGCGCACCTCCTCTGCTTCTGTCCTGCTCTGGAGGAGCAGCGCCTACAGTCTCTGGGCAAGGCACGCTTTGGAGACATTTCGGAGATATCGGAAATAGGACAGAGAACCCTGAGTCTCTTTATTAGGAGCAGTGGCTGGTTCGGCAGCTGACTCCCCTGGGGCGTGTATGCACGACCATAATCTTGGTTTATGTATCCCATCTTCTTCCTTACTATCCTTCTTACCTTAACTTTCGACTATCCCTACTTCTTCCTTTTTCTTACCTTTTCAATCCTCTTAAATACAGGTGTCACAAAGGGATCAAAATAATTGGACCTAAGTGGGCTGGTCTCTGTTTTTCCTTTCACCAGCAACTTGCTAAACTAACCTAAAATGAAATGTCATTTTA
Source organism: Linnaemya tessellans (assembly GCA_951800035.1). NCBI lineage: Eukaryota > Metazoa > Arthropoda > Insecta > Diptera > Tachinidae > Linnaemya > Linnaemya tessellans. The sequence continues at coordinate 47,129,303 of OX637534.1, forward strand.
CTATGATGAAATAAAAGAGATGGCAAACAATGAAATTTGCCGTCTCTCGCAATATCGTAATAACCGACATCTCTGTATTAGACATAAATAACGTCTCTGTATATTAGTTGTCGTGTCTAGTTATTTGTCTATGGTTACCAGCATGGCGTAATAAAACCAGGTGGCAGCGTAAGGGCTACAAGTACAAAAACGTAGGGGTTTTGGTTTGTGTAATAAAGTTGAGATTGTCAAAATAATGAGTTAAAATATAAATGTCAAAAGTGTAAAAAAAAGAAGCATTTAAAATTTAAGAAATAAAATATCTTGCATCATGCCAACATACAAAAGTGAAGAAAAATTAAAAAAAGGGTTTAATCAAAACACAATATTTTCTTGTGGCCTGAAATCGGAAATGGGTCTATATATGATATGATCTGAATCTTCAAAAAGTGATCAATGCATATAAGCGAACGTTTTGTGATTTGCTTTTGGCACAAGCTACTCCACTTTTCCATTGTTATGGAGCACTTAGGCACACAAAAAAATTAGTCGCCATTACCAGGAACATATTTTTTTTGCACAGCTCACAAAAAGGCATATTTTTATAAAAATTTGATAATTAATTTTGACCAATTAAAGAAAAAATATATAATTCCACTATGAAATGCAATATAATTGCAATATTAAACGAATTTGTTCCAAATATATTGAAAACACTTTTAAAAATAAATTTGAAAATAACAGAAAAAACGACTGTAGCAAACATAAAACACCTTTTATCGTGTTTAACTAGTTTTTTATCTAGATTGTTATTATTATTATTAGTATTTTCTTCTAGTTCACTTTTTTCACAACAATAATTTAAAATATTCGTTTTTCAATAAACAGTTTTTATTCATATATCAGCTCTGAACATAAATATAATTACGCTGTGCTTTGACAGTTTAAACTCACAACAAACAAAAATTTAATAGGAGCAAAAAATTGTTTACATTACTAACGATGCCACCTGGTTTAGTACGCCCTGGTTACCAGTATAATTGTTTGAATTTCGGTATCGTTGTTTTCATCATAGGCTAAGTCTATGTCCACACGATTAAACATTATCTGCAGAAACATTTATTAATTCCCTTTTGAAACTGCATTCGTGTCCACACGTTTGAAACATTTGTTTTGCAGCATACATATATTATATTATATTATATGCAGAAGCGGAGAATGGCGTGCTCAACACATGTTTCATGTACATGAAACACCGTACCCTTTTCCACTCGTCTTTTCACTCTCATCAACAAACACAATGTTTCTGCAGCAAATGTTTCACCGTGTGGACATAGTCTAAAGGCTCATTTAGCCGAACGTTGAAATCGTAAATGTGAGCTAAATGTAAATGTTAGGTATATGTAAATGTTGCTACACTTATAGAATGCTTAAAATCGTGTCATATGTTTTTGACAAAAACAAACATCAACTAATTATTTTTAAAATCAAAATCATAAAAAATTCCCAAAATATTGTGTTTCTTGTAAGCTATAACGATTGAGTGTATTTAATAAAGAAAATAATATAATACAATGGATGTGGAAGATATGTGTATCACAAAAAATCTGATGCGCATCACTTTCAAAAATAAATACAATAAAACTCTATTCAACTGTTTAAAACATTGATGGCACTTTAATATGTTAATGTTATTGGCGTTCGCGTTGAAAAAGTACGCAAATTAATTAAATGGTACAAAGAGGTATCAGAAACACCAATATACACAACTAATAGTATAATAAGTCATCCCTTGGCATAAGTTTAATAAAATGGGCACATTTTTTTCCATATTACAATATATATTATATGTTTTGCAATATTGCAAAATGTTTATATATTCGTACAAACGAGTGTTTAATACATCTGAAACGAACAACCACATACAGACATGCGATATTTCATTGAGAATAAAACATTTATTTAGAAACTTAAACATATAAAATGCGTATATCATGTCCTTATACATATTTATTAACTAAACATATCAAAAGAGAAATAAGTACCAAAAGAGGTCTTTTGTGCCCCATTCTCATTCAACATACATACATCCCATCACTGTCTACAACTGTCACGTAACCTTAGAACAAAATTCTATTTTCTGTAGGTTCCAACGTTACGGCAATATTTTTCTAAAGTCAAGTAAGCGTTTTCATAACTTCCCATATTACTGTTTGGATCAGCTGACACATTTACCTAACATTTACGATTTCATCGCCGTGAAGAAAACAACATTTGGATTCTAAGAAAACAAGATTTTTTTGTATGTATGTATGAGAAACAGATTAACAGCTGATTTTATCAAGATTTTTTGTTTTGTTTACAATTTCGAGAGAGGATACGCAAGCACGTGCGTTTATGGGAGTATATATGCTATGTATTCATGGGGGTTATTTTAAATATTTGCTTATAGCTTAAAAACTACACGCTTGCGGCTAACGCCACTACCTGCAATCGAAAGCCTCGTGGAAGAATTTGTGGGTGCAACAAGATTTGCAAAAGTTGAAGAATACAAAAATATTTCTTTCTACTCAAAAACTAGAAAATTGGTATGTTGCCAGAGCTGCCAGAAATTTTTCGTGAAAAATCAGCAAATTTACCAAAAAAAACGGGCTTTATAGGCACTTTCATTTCTTAAAATCGGCATTAATTAAAAAACTTATTTTTACATATAAACACTTTTTTATGAAAGAAAACAAAAACAATTCAATATTATTTATTAAATATACCCAAAATGACATCTATAGATCAATAAATTTTCACTTCACAAGGGCAAAAATTATTTTGGGTTTTCGTTTAATCTCCCAATTAGCAATTTAAAAGAAACGATTTATAATTTTATTAATTTATGACTTTTACTTTCAAAAGATAAACTTGCTTTTTATAAAAAAGTATAAAATAATTAAATTGACTTTTTCAATAGTATATATATAAAAATCCGCAAAATGCCAATAAATCGGCTCGCTCTGGCAGCCCTGTATATTGCAGTCTGTGGTGAGAAGTGCTGTTTAATTCCATCTATTCTTTATACATGCTTTGCATCTTAGCCGAATAAAATATGGTAGTGCTAACCGATCACAACGTGCTGGGACAACAAGAGCTCTTAAAGCCAACATTCTAAATTTGCGAAATAAGAATAATTCCTTGGATGCGACAAAAAAATTGCTGATGCTGCCGCCGCTTCTGCTTGTGGTATTTTAATAAATAATGAAATTACCACTGAATGCAGAAATGCTGACGCTTCAAGATAACAGATTACTTAATGTACTTAATGAAAGATTTATGGATCTATAGATGTCATTTTGGGTATATTTAATAAATAATATTGAATTGTTTTTGTTTTCTTTCATAAAAAAGTGTTTATATGTAAAAATAATTTTTTTAATTAATGCCGATTTTAAGAAATGAAAGTGCCTATAAAGCCCGTTTTTTTGGTAAATTTGCTGATTTTTCACGAAAAATTTCTGGCAGCTCTGGCAACATACCAATTTTCTAGTTTTTGAGTAGAAAGAAATATTTTTGTATTCTTCAACTTTTGCAAATCTTGTTGCACCCACAAATTCTTCCACGAGGCACGGAAATGTATGATAATTATTGCAATCGAAGCGCATTTTTGTAAGCTTTCGATTGCAGGTAGTGGCGTTAGCCGCAAACGTGTAGTTTTTATGCTATAAGCAAATATTTAAAATAACCCCCATGAATACATAGCATATATACTTTTATAATAACATATACTTGCGTATCCTCTCTCGACAAAAAAAAAATATTTTTGTATTCTTCAACTTTTGCAAATCTTGTTGCACCCACAAATTCTTACACGAGGCACGGAAATGTATGATAATTATTGCAATCGAAGCGCATTTTTGTAACCTTTCGATTGCAGGTAGTGGCGTTAGCCGCAAACGTGTAGTTTTTAAGCTATAAGCAAATATTTAAAATAACCCCCATGAATACATAGCATATATACTCTTATAATAACACATACTTGCGTATCCTCTCTCGAAAAATAAATATTTTTGTATTCTTCAACTTTTGCAAATCTTGTTGCACCCACAAATTCTTCCACGAGGCACGGAAATGTATGATAATTATTGCAATCGAAGCGCATTTTTGTAAGCTTTCGATTGCAGGTAGTGGCGTTAGCCGCAAACGTGTGGTTTTTAAGCTATAAGCAAATAGTTAAAACAACCCCCATAAATACATGGCATATATGCTCCCATGAACGCACGTGCTTGCGTATTCTCTCTCGAAATTGTAAACAAAACAAAAAATCTTGTTAAAACTATATATATCAGCTGTTAATCTGTTTATATGACATACATACAAAAAATCTTGTTAAATCCAAAAATTGTGGCATCTTGTTTTCTTCACCTGCGTTACGATTTCAACGTTCGGCTAAATGAACCTTAATGTAGACTGCTACCAAGGTATATCAATATAAGGTAGACTCGCGGCGAAAGCGAATTAATATGGATCTTCTGTGACTGTCAAACAGTTTCGTATGTCAAATTAGTATTTTGACATTTGTGAATGAATTGAGTTGCATAGAGTTGCTTATATTTCATCACATCAGCACGTGCTGAACAATTATAAATTTTTATTTAAAATATCCATGAATTAAAGATAGATGCTCATAATGCCTTGCTCATAACTTTTTTAGGCAACTGACAAGAGGCGTAAAGTTTACTAGCAGAACGAAAAAAGGTAGGAGTTCTTAACATGAATAATGAATTAATTAGAAAATGTCCTGTTAAATGTGAAATGGCTGTTAAATCCGAGGAATACGACACTAAGCAAGATATGGGACACGATGATTCTAATGAGGGCCTTAGAGAGTTTCTAATGGTTACTGATGCGCAAACGTTTAAATTAATATCAGGAGTTACAAGAGCAGAAAAACCGGGAAGATCGATTAGATATTTTATGCAAGACGATACAACACATTTGAGAAGGTGCCTGCCACTCTATGAAATATATTGCCTACCACAATCTAATTGGTGTAACCCATACTGAAGCCGAAGCTGAGGGAATTATGGTAAAAATAGTGTATGTTCATATATAAGTATTTAAAAAATTTTAACTGTTGCTTATTTACCAGGTTCGTGACGGTCCAGATGATACTGGTAGATATTTTGATCGTCCCGGTAAATTGTCGGATTACTTCCCCTCTCCGTATCCAAACGAAGAGGCTGCCGTGCTGCTAATAATGGTGCCTATCCACCTGACTTAAGTTACATTGTTTCAGCCCGTAAAGGTGGGGAAGACTACATTTTCTCCTTACTTACCGGGTACTTTGACGCACTAGCTGGTGTACAACCACTATTTCGCAGGTGGTACAATTGGTATGGCCCAAGTGCTGTACAATGAGGTTAGTAATATTTCATAATAAACCAATATTGTAGTTACCATTTCATTTGTCTTAAGGTTATTGAATATCAAGATGGCACCCCACCTACTCAAAGTCAATTGGCCAAGGATGTAGCTGCTTTTCTTAAATGGACCTCAGAACCAGAACATGATGTTCACAAGAATATGATTATTAAAGTTATAGGTATCATGACATTCTTGACCATCATTTCTTATTACATTAAGAGACACAAGTGGTCTTCATTGAAATCAAGAAAGATCTTCTACGTGCCCAAGAAAGATTCGAAGCTAAATTATTTATAAAATAATGAAAACGCCACACATTTCTATTTACAAACAAAAGATTATGCAACTAAGCTCACTTTACAGAAGAACTAGAGCCACTATAATCAACTGATAGTGATTGAAAAATAAATATGTTATTAGAAAAATGTTTAAACTAAGAGCTAAATTTAAAACCAAGGAAAAGTCAAAGAAAATAAAAATTACTGTTACGAGTAATTTAAATAACCAAAACAAACTGAAGTTATCTCTTAAGGAAAAGTTTCTCATTCAACAACTCCTGCAGAATTAATATTTTTATGCAAATACTTTTACACAAACACTTTTATTCTTCTAGTCAGAAATTAAAAATTTTCTTCAAGGAAAGAAGAAGACTAGTAAATATACTTTGACAGTCGAGGCTTTTCAGAGCAAAAAATTATTAAAACAGCTGTCGAAGCTACCTGTTTTGAATTTGCCTTGACTGCTACATTACCTAATTAGACCAAAGCGAATTCAGTACAAGGTGGCCTAATTTCAGAAAATCAGCTAATACCATTAAAAAATTTCTGACATTTCAAAATCTTCTGCTTTGTTAGAGCTATTCTTTGCGCCATGAAAAAAACGATTGCGAAAAATTTTTTAAAAACAATAGTTTGGAACTAAAGGTTGCTACTCATTGTAAAGAACAATCATTTTTATTTAATAAAAACAGTTTTGTAATAAAAAAGACAATTTCGAGTCTTGCAATGCTTGTAGCTTTTCTTCCGATGGCGGCAGTATGGGTATAGCATATGAAGGTCTTCTTTGGGGTACAGAAATTGGTCGTGAAGAGGCCTCTGTGTAAGGTGGTACAAGGTAGTTCCTTCCGTTTTTATTACGTATATATATGTATGTATATATATACATATATATGAATATATATATATATATATATATATATATATATATATATATATATATATATATGTATTTATATGTATATATATTATATATAAATGAAATTTATTTGTTGGTGGTTAAGCAATGTCTATGTATATGCTTTACCAAATCATCAGTAGACTTTAACCACAGTTTTGAAAACATATACATTTGGTAGGTACAATGTGGTTCCTTCCGTTTTTATTAAATATATACATATATATATACATATATATAATATATATATATATATATATATATATATATATATGTATATATATGTATATATATACATATATATGAATATATATATATATATATATATATATATATATATATATTATTATTATTATTATTATTTCAAGTCTATTATAATTAAAATTACAATAAACAAAAAGAAGTGAAGGCACTAGCAACTAATGGCTATCGGCCCAGATATATATATATATATATATATATATATATGTATCTATATATGTATATATATATATATATATATATATATATATGTATCTATATATGTATATATATATATATATATATATATATATATGTATCTATATATGTATATATATATATATATATATATATATATATATATATACATAAATAACGTCTCTGTATATTAGTTGTCGTGTCTAGTTATTTGTCTATGGTTACCAGCATGGCGTAATAAAACCAGGTGGCAGCGTAAGGGCTACAAGTACAAAAACGTAGGGGTTTTGGTTTGTGTAATAAAGTTGAGATTGTCAAAATAATGAGTTAAGATATAAATGTCAAAAGTGTAAAAAAAGAAGCATTTAAAATTTAAGAAATAAAATATCTTGCATCATGCCAACATTCAAAAGTGAAGAAAAATTAAAAAAAGGGTTTAATCAAAACACAATATTTTCTTGTGACCTGAAATCGGAAATGGGTCTATATATGATATGATCTGAATCTTCAAAAAGTGATCAATGCATATAAGCGAACGTTTTGTGATTTGCTTTTGGCACAAGCTACTCCACTTTTCCATTGTTATGGAGCACTTAGGCACACAAAAAAATTAGTCGCCATTACCAGGAACATATTTTTTTTGCACAGCTCACAAAAAGGCATATTTTTATAAAAATTTGATAATTAATTTTGACCAATTAAAGAAAAAATATATAATTCCACTATGAAATGCAATATAATTCCAATATTAAACGAATTTGTTCCAAATATATTGAAAACACTTTTAAAAATATATTTGAAAATAACAGAAAAAACGACTGTAGCAAACATAAAACACCTTTTATCGTGTTTAACTAGTTTTTTATCTAGATTGTTATTATTATTATTAGTATTTTCTTCTAGTTCACTTTTTTCACAACAATAATTTAAAATATTCGTTTTTCAATAAACAGTTTTTATTCATATATCAGCTCTGAACATAAATATAATTACGCTGTGCTTTGACAGTTTAAACTCACAACAAACAAAAATTTAATAGGAGCAAAAAATTGTTTACATTACTAACGATGCCACCTGGTTTAGTACGCCCTGGTTACCAGTATAATTGTTTGAATTTCGGTATCGTTGTTTTCATCATAGGCTAAGTCTATGTCCACACGATGAAACATTATCTGCAGAAACATTTATTAATTCCCTTTTGAAACTGCATTCGTGTCCACACGTTTGAAACATTTGTTTTGCAGCATACATATATTATATTATATTATATGCAGAAGCGGAGAATGGCGTGCTCAACACATGTTTCATGTACATGAAACACCGTACCCTTTTCCACTCGTCTTTTCACTCTCATCAACAAACACAATGTTTCTGCAGCAAATGTTTCACCGTGTGGACATAGTCTAAAGCATAGATGTTCAGCCCATACAACAATTGTTTGAAAATAATTCATACACATTTGTTACGCTCTTTTAAAAACTCATTCATTCGTCGTTGAGCAAGCGACGAAAACACATGCGTCGGAGTATCGTCATATTTTTCAGGAATTTATTAAGCATTGTTGTTGGGTTTTGTTGAACAAAGCACAGTAAACACACACGATTCAATTACAATTAAACACACAAAAAATAAAAGCTACACGTCTACGAAATGAGATGTGAACGGTATTTTATGATAAATGATGCTTTTCATAACATTCAATGCCTTTTATGCTACAAAATATTTAAGGCTGGAAATGAAAACGTTTTGAAAACACATTTTTATTCATATCATTATGAAATTGAAAAAATAAATTTTAAAGAAAAGGAGGAGCTTCTTAATGAAAAGAAGAAAGTTTATTTTTTTCAATTACAGGAATGGCTTAATGGAATTGAAAACAATTCAGAAAATCAGAACCTAAAAAGTGGAATATCAAGCTTAGTAAGTTTAAATGTCGTCAGGCATGGAAGACCTTTTTCTGATGGGATCTTTATTAAAGAAGTTCTTATAAAGATTTTTGAAAAGCTAAGCTACAGTACTGACTTCATTAAATCTATTCCTTTATCCCGATTTATTCTAGTTCGGCGCACTACACAAATAGGAACTTCTTTAGAACATTTTATTACTGAAAAATTGAAAAGTTGCGAATTCTTTTCAGTCTGTCTAGATGAAAGTACCGACATTAATGGCGTTTGTGAACTTATAATTTGTATTCGTTGTGTAGATGCCAATTACAACGTTTTTGAAACAATGTTCACCCTTGAAAGTTTTTATGCAAACGTAACAGTCAAGTTATTGTTCGACATCGTTAGTGACAAACTATTTTCAATTGTAGACACAAACAAGTTTGCAGCAGTTTGTACAGATGGTGCCAGCGTAATGACTGGTAGATATGAAGGCTTTATCGGACAAATACAAAAACATGGTTTGTCAGTTCAAAATTTTCACTGCATAATCCATCAAGTAGCTCTTGCATCAAAATTCCTTTCAGAACATTCTGCTATGAAATCAGCAGAGCGCATAATTAATAGAATAAGTGGTGGACATAATTCCCTTACGCATAGGAAATTTGTAACTTTTTTAAAAACTAGAAAAGCTGCACATCATGACCTTAAAATGTACACTGACGTTCGATGGCTTAGCCGAGGTGATTGCCTAAATAGACTGTTTGACTTAAGAAAAGAGGTGGTAGAGTTTTTAGAGCTAGAAAATATAGATATATGTGAAGTAAAATTACTAAAACAATATAAATTCACCTTAGATTTAGCATTTTTGTCAGATATAACTAACTTCTTGAATGAGTTTAATTTACAACTTCAAGGAAAAGATAAAAGTATACTTGATATGTCTGAATTTTTGTTGAATTTTAAAACAAAATTATTTTTGCTGCTAATAGAAATTCGATCTGACGATTTCTCTAGTTTTACCAAAACTTCTCTTATATATAACAAACAAAATTATACTAAAAAACTTGATTATGTATCATTATTAGAAACCCTTTTCTTAATTTTGAAGACCGATTTAACGATTTAGAATGTATACAGTCTTTGCTTGATGTATTCAAAAACCCTTTAAATTGTGACATAAGCAAGTTCGATTTACACATTCAATCAGAGATAATAATACTTAGATCTGAGGTAAAAGCTTTCGATAAAATTAATTCTCTTGAGTTTTGGAAAAATGTAGATGGTGCCTTATGTCCTCAGCTCAAACGAATGCATTTAAAATATTTATCATTTTTTTCCTCAACATACTTATGTGAACAAATTTTTTCAGACATGAAAAACATTTGCTCCAAGCAGCGCAATCGCATGACCTCGGTGAACTTAAAAAATATTTTGCTAATTCGCCATTGTCATGCAGGTATTAACACGGAAAGTTTAATTTAAAATCTTTAAAGCGATTTTAAAAATTGTAATAAAATTACGTTTTAATAATCAGAGACCGAAAATAATCATTATTGAATTTATTTTACAAAACACTACAATACAATATTCATCAAAGCTATTCATTAAAAAATAATTTATTTGAAAAAACATAATAATGGTTACTGTCTCTGTTAAAAACACCTTTTTATTCATATCGTTATGAAACTTGTTTTAGGTGTTTGCCAATATGTTTGCTGGGAGTTAGGGTTGCGAGAGCGAGCGCTAATACATCTCATTTTTATTTTTGATCATCTATGGTCTAAAGGCTCATTTAGCCGAACGTTGAAATCGTAAATGTGAGCTAAATGTAAATGTTAGGTATATGTAAATGTTGCTACACTTATAGAATGCTTAAAATCGTGTCATATGTTTTTGACAAAAACAAACATCAACTAATTATTTTTAAAATCAAAATCATAAAAAATTCCCAAAATATTGTGTTTCTTGTAAGCTATAACGATTGAGTGTATTTAATAAAGAAAATAATATAATACAATGGATGTGGAAGATATGTGTATCACAAAAAATCTGATGCGCATCACTTTCAAAAATAAATACAATAAAACTCTATTCAACTGTTTAAAACATTGATGGCACTTTAATATGTTAATGTTATTGGCGTTCGCGTTGAAAAAGTACGCAAATTAATTAAATGGTACAAAGAGGTATCAGAAACACCAATATACACAACTAATAGTATAATAAGTCATCCCTTGGCATAAGTTTAATAAAATGGGCACATTTTTTTCCATATTACAATATATATTATATGTTTTGCAATATTGCAAAATGTTTATATATTCGTACAAACGAGTGTTTAATACATCTGAAACGAACAACCACATACAGACATGCGATATTTCATTGAGAATAAAACATTTATTTAGAAACTTAAACATATAAAATGCGTATATCATGTCCTTATACATATTTATTAACTAAACATATGAAAAGAGAAATAAGTACCAAAAGAGGTCTTTTGTGCCCCATTCTCATTCAACATACATACATCCCATCACTGTCTACAACTGTCACGTAACCTTAGAACAAAATTCTATTTTCTGTAGGTTCCAACGTTACGGCAATATTTTTCTAAAGTCAAGTAAGCGTTTTCATAACTTCCCATATTACTGTTTGGATCAGCTGACACATTTACCTAACATTTACGATTTCAACGTTCGGTTAAATGAACCTTAATGTAGACTGCTACCAAGGTATATCAATATAAGGTAGACTCGCGGCGAAAGCGAATTAATATGGATCTTCTGTGACTGTCAAACAGTTTCGTATGTCAAATTAGTATTTTGACATTTGTGAATGAATTGAGTTGCATAGAGTTGCTTATATTTCATCACATCAGCACGTGCTGAACAATTATAAATTTTTATTTAAAATATCCATGAATTAAAGATAGATGCTCATAATGCCTTGCTCATAACTTTTTTAGGCAACTGACAAGAGGCGTAAAGTTTACTAGCAGAACGAAAAAAGGTAGGAGTTCTTAACATGAATAATGAATTAATTAGAAAATGTCCTGTTAAATGTGAAATGGCTGTTAAATCCGAGGAATACGACACTAAGCAAGATATGGGACACGATGATTCTAATGAGGGCCTTAGAGAGTTTCTAATGGTTACTGATGCGCAAACGTTTAAATTAATATCAGGAGTTACAAGAGCAGAAAGACCGGGAAGATCGATTAGATATTTTATGCAAGACGATACAACACATTTGAGAAGGTGCCTGCCACTCTATGAAATATATTGCCTACCACAATCTAATTGGTGTAACCCATACTGAAGCCGAAGCTGAGGGAATTATGGTAAAAATAGTGTATGTTCATATATAAGTATTTAAAAAATTTTAACTGTTGCTTATTTACCAGGTTCGTGACGGTCCAGATGATACTGGTAGATATTTTGATCGTCCCGGTAAATTGTCGGATTACTTCCCCTCTCCGTATCCAAACGAAGAGGCTGCCGTGCTGCTAATAATGGTGCCTATCCACCTGACTTAAGTTACATTGTTTCAGCCCGTAAAGGTGGGGAAGACTACATTTTCTCCTTACTTACCGGGTACTTTGACGCACTAGCTGGTGTACAACCACTATTTCGCAGGTGGTACAATTGGTATGGCCCAAGTGCTGTACAATGAGGTTAGTAATATTTCATAATAAACCAATATTGTAGTTACCATTTCATTTGTCTTAAGGTTATTGAATATCAAGATGGCACCCCACCTACTCAAAGTCAATTGGCCAAGGATGTAGCTGCTTTTCTTAAATGGACCTCAGAACCAGAACATGATGTTCACAAGAATATGATTATTAAAGTTATAGGTATCATGACATTCTTGACCATCATTTCTTATTACATTAAGAGACACAAGTGGTCTTCATTGAAATCAAGAAAGATCTTCTACGTGCCCAAGAAAGATTCGAAGCTAAATTATTTATAAAATAATGAAAACGCCACACATTTCTATTTACAAACAAAAGATTATGCAACTAAGCTCACTTTACAGAAGAACTAGAGCCACTATAATCAACTGATAGTGATTGAAAAATAAATATGTTATTAGAAAAATGTTTAAACTAAGAGCAAAATTTAAAACCAAGGAAAAGTCAAAGAAAATAAAAATTACTGTTACGAGTAATTTAAATAACCAAAACAAACTGAAGTTATCTCTTAAGGAAAAGTTTCTCATTCAACAACTCCTGCAGAATTAATATTTTTATGCAAATACTTTTACACAAACACTTTTATTCTAGTCAGAAATTAAAAATTTTCTTCAAGGAAAGAAGAAGACTAGTAAATATACTTTGACAGTCGAGGCTTTTCAGAGCAAAAAATTATTAAAACAGCTGTCGAAGCTACCTGTTTTGAATTTGCCTTGACTGCTACATTACCATAATTAGACCAAAGCGAATTCAGTACAAGGTGGCCTAATTTCAGAAAATCAGCTAATACCATTAAAAAATTTCTGACATTTCAAAATCTTCTGCTTTGTTAGAGCTATTCTTTGCGCCATGAAACAAACGATTGCGAAAAATTTTTTAAAAACAATAGTTTGGAACTAAAGGTTGCTACTCATTGTAAAGAACAATCATTTTTATTTAATAAAAACAGTTTTGTAATAAAAAAGACAATTTCAAGTCTTGCAATGCTTGTAGCTTTTCTTCCGATGGCGGCAGTATGGGTATAGCATATGAAGGTCTTCTTTGGGGTACAGAAATTGGTCGTGAAGAGGCCTCTGTGTAAGGTGGTACAAGGTAGTTCCTTCCGTTTTTATTACGTATATATATGTATGTATATATACATATATATGAATATATATACATATATATATATATATATATATATATATATATATGTATTTATATGTATATATATTATATATAAATGAAATTTATTTGTTGGTGGTTAAGCAATGTCTATGTATATGCTTTACCAAATCATCAGTAGACTTTAACCACAGTTTTGAAAACATATACATTTGGTAGGTACAATGTGGTTCCTTCCGTTTTTATTAAATATATACATATATATATACATATATATATATATAATATGTATATATACATATATATGAATATATATATATATATATATATATATATATATATATAAATGTATATATATGTATATATATACATATATATGTATATATATGTATATATATACATATATATGAATATATATATATATATATATATATATATATACATATATATGAATATATATATATATATATATATATATATATATATATATATATATTATTATTATTATTATTATTTCAAGTCTATTATAATTAAAATTACAATAAACAAAAAGAAGTGAAGGCACTAGCAACTAATGGCTATCGGCCCAGATAGATATATATATATATATATATATATATATATATATATATATGTATCTATATATGTATATATATATATATATATATATATATATATATGTATCTATATATGTATATATATATATATATATATATATGTATCTATATATGTATATATATATATATATATATATATATATATATATACATAAATAACGTCTCTGTATATTAGTTGTCGTGTCTAGTTATTTGTCTATGGTTACCAGCATGGCGTAATAAAACCAGGTGGCAGCGTAAGGGCTACAAGTACAAAAACGTAGGGGTTTTGGTTTGTGTAATAAAGTTGAGATTGTCAAAATAATGAGTTAAGATATAAATGTCAAAAGTGTAAAAAAAGAAGCATTTAAAATTTAAGAAATAAAATATCTTGCATCATGCCAACATTCAAAAGTGAAGAAAAATTAAAAAAAGGGTTTAATCAAAACACAATATTTTCTTGTGACCTGAAATCGGAAATGGGTCTATATATGATATGATCTGAATCTTCAAAAAGTGATCAATGCATATAAGCGAACGTTTTGTGATTTGCTTTTGGCACAAGCTACTCCACTTTTCCATTGTTATGGAGCACTTAGGCACACAAAAAAATTAGTCGCCATTACCAGGAACATATTTTTTTTGCACAGCTCACAAAAAGGCATATTTTTATAAAAATTTGATAATTAATTTTGACCAATTAAAGAAAAAATATATAATTCCACTATGAAATGCAATATAATTCCAATATTAAACGAATTTGTTCCAAATATATTGAAAACACTTTTAAAAATATATTTGAAAATAACAGAAAAAACGACTGTAGCAAACATAAAACACCTTTTATCGTGTTTAACTAGTTTTTTATCTAGATTGTTATTATTATTATTAGTATTTTCTTCTAGTTCACTTTTTTCACAACAATAATTTAAAATATTCGTTTTTCAATAAACAGTTTTTATTCATATATCAGCTCTGAACATAAATATAATTACGCTGTGCTTTGACAGTTTAAACTCACAACAAACAAAAATTTAATAGGAGCAAAAAATTGTTTACATTACTAACGATGCCACCTGGTTTAGTACGCCCTGGTTACCAGTATAATTGTTTGAATTTCGGTATCGTTGTTTTCATCATAGGCTAAGTCTATGTCCACACGATGAAACATTATCTGCAGAAACATTTATTAATTCCCTTTTGAAACTGCATTCGTGTCCACACGTTTGAAACATTTGTTTTGCAGCATACATATATTATATTATATTATATTATATTATATTATATTATATTATATTATATTATATTATATTATATTATATTATATTATATTATATTATATTATATGCAGAAGCGGAGAATGGCGTGCTCAACACATGTTTCATGTACATGAAACACCGTACCCTTTTCCACTCGTCTTTTCACTCTCATCAACAAACACAATGTTTCTGCAGCAAATGTTTCACCGTGTGGACATAGTCTAAAGCATAGATGTTCAGCCCATACAACAATTGTTTGCAAAAAAAAATTCATACACATTTGTTACGCTCTTTTAAAAACTCATTCATTCGTCGTTGAGCAAGCGACGAAAACACATGCGTCGGAGTATCGTCATATTTTTCAGGAATTTATTAAGCATTGTTGTTGGGTTTTGTTGAGCAAAGCACAGTAAACACACACGATTCAATTACAATTAAACACACAAAAAATAAAAGCTACACGTCTACGAAATGAGATGTGAACGGTATTTTATGATAAATGATGCTTTTCATAACATTCAATGCCTTTTATGCTACAAAATATTTAAGGCTGGAAATGAAAACGTTTTGAAAACACATTTTTATTCATATCATTATGAAATTGAAAAAATAAATTTTAAAGAAAAGGAGGAGCTTCTTAATGAAAAGAAGAAAGTTTATTTTTTTCAATTACAGGAATGGCTTAATGGAATTGAAAACAATTCAGAAAATCAGAACCTAAAAAGTGGAATATCAAGCTTAGTAAGTTTAAATGTCGTCAGGCATGGAAGACCTTTTTCTGATGGGATCTTTATTAAAGAAGTTCTTATAAAGATTTTTGAAAAGCTAAGCTACAGTACTGACTTCATTAAATCTATTCCTTTATCCCGATTTATTCTAGTTCGGCGCACTACACAAATAGGAACTTCTTTAGAACATTTTATTACTGAAAAATTGAAAAGTTGCGAATTCTTTTCAGTCTGTCTAGATGAAAGTACCGACATTAATGGCGTTTGTGAACTTATAATTTGTATTCGTTGTGTAGATGCCAATTACAACGTTTTTGAAACAATGTTCACCCTTGAAAGTTTTTATGCAAACGTAACAGTCAAGTTATTGTTCGACATTGTTAGTGACAAACTATTTTCAATTGTAGACACAAACAAGTTTGCAGCAGTTTGTACAGATGGTGCCAGCGTAATGACTGGTAGATATGAAGGCTTTATCGGACAAATACAAAAACATGGTTTGTCAGTTCAAAATTTTCACTGCATAATCCATCAAGTAGCTCTTGCATCAAAATTCCTTTCAGAACATTCTGCTATGAAATCAGCAGAGCGCATAATTAATAGAATAAGTGGTGGACATAATTCCCTTACGCATAGGAAATTTGTAACTTTTTTAAAAACTAGAAAAGCTGCACATCATGACCTTAAAATGTACACTGACGTTCGATGGCTTAGCCGAGGTGATTGCCTAAATAGACTGTTTGACTTAAGAAAAGAGGTGGTAGAGTTTTTAGAGCTAGAAAATATAGATATATGTGAAGTAAAATTACTAAAACAATATGAATTCACCTTAGATTTAGCATTTTTGTCAGATATAACTAACTTCTTGAATGAGTTTAATTTACAACTTCAAGGAAAAGATAAAAGTATACTTGATATGTCTGAATTTCTGTTGAATTTTAAAACAAAATTATTTTTGCTGCTAATAGAAATTCGATCTGACGATTTCTCTAGTTTTACCAAAACTTCTCTTATATATAACAAACAAAATTATACTAAAAAACTTGATTATGTATCATTATTAGAAACCCTTTTTTTAATTTTGAAGACCGATTTAACGATTTAGAATGTATACAGTCTTTGCTTGATGTATTCAAAAACCCTTTAAATTGTGACATAAGCAAGTTCGATTTACACATTCAATCAGAGATAATAATACTTAGATCTGAGGTAAAAGCTTTCGATAAAATTAATTCTCTTGAGTTTTGGAAAAATTTAGATGGTGCCTTATGTCCTCAGCTCAAACGAATGCATTTAAAATATTTATCATTTTTTTCCTCAACATACTTATGTGAACAAATTTTTTCAGACATGAAAAACATTTGCTCCAAGCAGCGCAATCGCATGACCTCGGTGAACTTAAAAAATATTTTGCTAATTCGCCATTGTCATGCAGGTATTAACACGGAAAATTTAATTTAAAATCTTTAAAGCGATTTTAAAAATTGTAATAAAATTACGTTTTAATAATCAGAGACCGAAAATAATCATTATTGAATTTATTTTACAAAACACTACAATACAATATTCATCAAAGCTATTCATTAAAAAATAATTTATTTGAAAAAACATAATAATGGTTACTGTCTCTGTTAAAAACACCTTTTTATTCATATCGTTATGAAACTTGTTTTAGGTGTTTGCCAATATGTTTGCTGGGAGTTAGGGTTGCGAGAGCGAGCGCTAATACATCTCATTTTTATTTTTGATCATCTATGGTCTAAAGGCTCATTTAGCCGAACGTTGAAATCGTAAATGTGAGCTAAATGTAAATGTTAGGTATATGTAAATGTTGCTACACTTATAGAATGCTTAAAATCGTGTCATATGTTTTTGACAAAAACAAACATCAAATAATTATTTTTAAAATCAAAATCATAAAAAATTCCCAAAATATTGTGTTTCTTGTAAGCTATAACGATTGAGTGTATTTAATAAAGAAAACAATATAATACAATGGATGTGGAAGATATGTGTATCACAAAAAATCTGATGCGCATCACTTTCAAAAATAAATACAATAAAACTCTATTCAACTGTTTAAAACATTGATGGCACTTTAATATGTTAATGTTATTGGCGTTCGCGTTGAAAAAGTACGCAAATTAATTAAATGGTACAAAGAGGTATCAGAAACACCAATATACACAACTAATAGTATAATAAGTCATCCCTTGGCATAAGTTTAATAAAATGGGCACATTTTTTTTCCATATTACAATATATATTATATGTTTTGCAATATTGCAAAATGTTTATATATTCGTACAAACGAGTGTTTAATACATCTGAAACGAACAACCACATACAGACATGCGATATTTCATTGAGAATAAAACATTTATTTAGAAACTTAAACATATAAAATGCGTATATCATGTCCTTATACATATTTATTAACTAAACATATGAAAAGAGAAATAAGTACCAAAAGAGGTCTTTTGTGCCCCATTCTCATTCAACATACATACATCCCATCACTGTCTACAACTGTCACGTAACCTTAGAACAAAATTCTATTTTCTGTAGGTTCCAACGTTACGGCAATATTTTTCTAAAGTCAAGTAAGCGTTTTCATAACTTCCCATATTACTGTTTGGATCAGCTGACACATTTACCTAACATTTACGATTTCAACGTTCGGTTAAATGAACCTTAATGTAGACTGCTACCAAGGTATATCAATATAAGGTAGACTCGCGGCGAAAGCGAATTAATATGGATCTTCTGTGACTGTCAAACAGTTTCGTATGTCAAATTAGTATTTTGACATTTGTGAATGAATTGAGTTGCATAGAGTTGCTTATATTTCATCACATCAGCACGTGCTGAACAATTATAAATTTTTATTTAAAATATCCATGAATTAAAGATAGATGCTCATAATGCCTTGCTCATAACTTTTTTAGGCAACTGACAAGAGGCGTAAAGTTTACTAGCAGAACGAAAAAAGGTAGGAGTTCTTAACATGAATAATGAATTAATTAGAAAATGTCCTGTTAAATGTGAAATGGCTGTTAAATCCGAGGAATACGACACTAAGCAAGATATGGGACACGATGATTCTAATGAGGGCCTTAGAGAGTTTCTAATGGTTACTGATGCGCAAACGTTTAAATTAATATCAGGAGTTACAAGAGCAGAAAGACCGGGAAGATCGATTAGATATTTTATGCAAGACGATACAACACATTTGAGAAGGTGCCTGCCACTCTATGAAATATATTGCCTACCACAATCTAATTGGTGTAACCCATACTGAAGCCGAAGCTGAGGGAATTATGGTAAAAATAGTGTATGTTCATATATAAGTATTTAAAAAATTTTAACTGTTGCTTATTTACCAGGTTCGTGACGGTCCAGATGATACTGGTAGATATTTTGATCGTCCCGGTAAATTGTCGGATTACTTCCCCTCTCCGTATCCAAACGAAGAGGCTGCCGTGCTGCTAATAATGGTGCCTATCCACCTGACTTAAGTTACATTGTTTCAGCCCGTAAAGGTGGGGAAGACTACATTTTCTCCTTACTTACCGGGTACTTTGACGCACTAGCTGGTGTACAACCACTATTTCGCAGGTGGTACAATTGGTATGGCCCAAGTGCTGTACAATGAGGTTAGTAATATTTCATAATAAACCAATATTGTAGTTACCATTTCATTTGTCTTAAGGTTATTGAATATCAAGATGGCACCCCACCTACTCAAAGTCAATTGGCCAAGGATGTAGCTGCTTTTCTTAAATGGACCTCAGAACCAGAACATGATGTTCACAAGAATATGATTATTAAAGTTATAGGTATCATGACATTCTTGACCATCATTTCTTATTACATTAAGAGACACAAGTGGTCTTCATTGAAATCAAGAAAGATCTTCTACGTGCCCAAGAAAGATTCGAAGCTAAATTATTTATAAAATAATGAAAACGCCACACATTTCTATTTACAAACAAAAGATTATGCAACTAAGCTCACTTTACAGAAGAACTAGAGCCACTATAATCAACTGATAGTGATTGAAAAATAAATATGTTATTAGAAAAATGTTTAAACTAAGAGCAAAATTTAAAACCAAGGAAAAGTCAAAGAAAATAAAAATTACTGTTACGAGTAATTTAAATAACCAAAACAAACTGAAGTTATCTCTTAAGGAAAAGTTTCTCATTCAACAACTCCTGCAGAATTAATATTTTTATGCTAATACTTTTACACAAACACTTTTATTCTAGTCAGAAATTAAAAATTTTCTTCAAGGAAAGAAGAAGACTAGTAAATATACTTTGACAGTCGAGGCTTTTCAGAGCAAAAAACTATTAAAACAGCTGTCGAAGCTACCTGTTTTGAATTTGCCTTGACTGCTACATTACCATAATTAGACCAAAGCGAATTCAGTACAAGGTGGCCTAATTTCAGAAAATCAGCTAATACCATTAAAAAATTTCTGACATTTCAAAATCTTCTGCTTTGTTAGAGCTATTCTTTGCGCCATGAAACAAACGATTGCGAAAAATTTTTTAAAAACAATAGTTTGGAACTAAAGGTTGCTACTCATTGTAAAGAACAATCATTTTTATTTAATAAAAACAGTTTTGTAATAAAAAAGACAATTTCAAGTCTTGCAATGCTTGTAGCTTTTCTTCCGATGGCGGCAGTATGGGTATAGCATATGAAGGTCTTCTTTGGGGTACAGAAATTGGTCGTGAAGAGGCCTCTGTGTAAGGTGGTACAAGGTAGTTCCTTCCGTTTTTATTACGTATATATATGTATGTATATATACATATATATGAATATATATACATATATATATATATATATATATATATATATATATATATATGTATTTATATGTATATATATTATATATAAATGAAATTTATTTGTTGGTGGTTAAGCAATGTCTATGTATATGCTTTACCAAATCATCAGTAGACTTTAACCACAGTTTTGAAAACATATACATTTGGTAGGTACAATGTGGTTCCTTCCGTTTTTATTAAATATATACATATATATATACATATATATATATGATATGTATATATATATATATATATATATATATATATAAATGTATATATATGTATATATATACATATATATGTATATATATGTATATATATACATATATATGAATATATATATATATATATATATATATATATATACATATATATGAATATATATATATATATATATATATATATATATATATTATTATTATTATTATTATTTCAAGTCTATTATAATTAAAATTACAATAAACAAAAAGAAGTGAAGGCACTAGCAACTAATGGCTATCGGCCCAGATATATATATATATATATATATATATATATGTATCTATATATGTATATATATATATATATATATATATATATATATATATATATATATATTTATATGTATATATATTATATATAAATGAAATTTATTTGTTGGTGGTTAAGCAATGTCTATGTATATGCATTTCATTGGTGCTTTACCAAATCATCAGTAGACTTTAACCACAGTTTTGAAAACATATACATATGGTAGGTACAATGTGGTTCCTTCCGTTTTTATTAAATATATACATATATATATATATATATATATATATATATATATATATATATATATACATACATATATATATATATATATATAATATATATATATATATAATATATATATAATATATATATATATATATATATATATATATATATATATATATATATATATATGTATATATATGTATATATATACATATATATGAATATATATATATATATATATATATATATATATATATATATATGTATCTATATATGTATGTATATATATATATATATATATATATATATATATATATCTAAGGCCTAATGCATAAAAAATATTTCATGCTTATAACATCGTTATTTGACATATTTCTATGCGATAATTGTCAAATAAGACCGTTATAAGCATGAAGTATTTTTTATGAATTAGGCCTCTAATATATAAAATGCTCGTGTCACAATGTTCGTTCCCATACTCCTCCGAAACGGCTTGACCTATTCTTATGAAATTTTTTATGCATATTCAGTAAGTCTGAGAATCTATCTATTTTTCAAACCTCTAGGTGATAAGAGGTGTTCACCCCAAACATATTTTTTTAAATTTTATTTTTGATAATTTTTTTTTTTTATTATGTGGCATGAAAAAATACAAACAAGCTTAAGTTTGCACTTTTCTATCACCAACCCTTGCTTTTTAATAGTCATTTTAAAAATCTTATAATTTTTTATCCCGCTCGATAACTTCAATTGATAAGTTATCTCTTCCATGTGTCTACCGTTGTCATTTGTCACCCAGTAAACAGCACGGAGTAGGGATGGCAACGAAGATGGTCTCTTATTTCTCTCAAACAATAAGCAACAATTTTAGTTTTTTGAGAGTTTGTTCTGAAACGATTCACCCACTTCGAACAATGGTTCTGGAAAAACAAGGGTACCATATGAGATATTTTTGTAAACGATGTGTGTTAGTTTTTCAATTAGGCAACACAGTAGCAGATAAATGCAATTTGCTTGTTTTCTTGGCGTCACACTCATATATTTTATTGTGTAATAAACAAATTGTAAATTAAAAAATCTTAATAACATAAAAATTTCACTCTATTAAGATCGTATTATATATATATATATATATATATATATATATATATGTATATATATATATATATATATATATATATATATGTGTGTGTACATATATGATGTGGCATCTCAGTTCAACTTTACTTAAAAATTTAAAATAACTGGCATCACAGTTGAAATGTTTCAGAACAAAAATTAAAATTAAAGCAATTCATGTTCCGAACAAAGTTAATTCTCTTTCGATCTCTCTCTCTCTTTCAAAAAGAGAGACGTCAAACTACATATAAAAAAAATTGTTTCGGAACAGGGCGTACTAAACCAGGTGGCATCGTTAGGAATGTAAACAATTTTTTGCTCCTATTGAATTTTTGTTTGTTGTGAGTTTGAACAGTCAAAGTACGGCGTAATTATATTTATGTTCAGAGCTGATATATGAATAAAAACTGTTTATTGAAAAACGAATATTTTAAATTATTGTTGTGAAAAAAGTGAAGTAAAAGAAAATATTAATAATAATAACAATCTACATAAAAAACTAGTTAAACACGATAAAAGGTGTTTTATGTTTGCTACAGTCGTTTTTTCTGTTATTTTCAAATTTATGTTTTCAATATATTTGGAACAAATTCGTTTAATACTGCAATTATATAACATTTCATAGTGGAATTATATATTTTTTCTTTAATTGGTCAAATTTAATTATCAAATTTTATGAAAATATGCCTTTTTGTGAGCTGTGCAAAAAAATATGTTCCTGGTAATGGCAACTCATTTTATCGTGTGCCTAAGTGCTCCATAACAATGGAAAAGTGGAGTAGCTTGTGCCAAAAGCAAATCACAAAGCGTTCGCTTATATGCAGTGATCACTTTTTGAAGAATCAGATCATATCATATGTAGACCCATTTCCGATTTCGGGTCACAAGAAAATATTGTGTTTTGATTAAATCTTTTTTTTAATTTTTCTTCACTTTTGTATGTGGGCATGAAGCAAAATATATTATTTCTTAAATTTTAAATGCTTCTTTTTCTTACGCTTTTGACATTTATATCTTAACTCATTGTTTTGACATTCTCAACTTTATTACACAAACAAAAACACCTATGTTGTTGTATTATTGTACTTGTAGCCCTTACGCTGCCACCTGGTTTTATTACGCCATGTTTCGGAACAAATTTTTTGTTCCGAAACAATGGGTGAATCCAGCTTTAGTGTTTATGCTTCAAGCGTAGTAGTTAAACATTTTCACTATCTCAATGTAACTCTCATATCAAATATATTCTCGAGTAACTTTATTATTTACTTATTAATAACTAATATTATTGAATATAATTAATTATTAATAACTAATAAAATTATTAATTTTGAGTGTAATTCGCACGATCAGTTAATTAAGTGATTCATATAACCTCTAAAATAATCAACACGTGTCACGAGTTCCCGCAAACAACGGCTATTGAGTTGTAAGTAGAAATTATTTTTTACGTTTATTATAAAATCAAAAATTATTCTCTCTTATTTATAACGAAAATATTGTTGGCAATGGTGAAAAACGAATTCGGTGAAAGTTAGACTTTTATTACAATTGGGAATTTTTTTTGTGTTTACTTATAAGAGCTCCATGCTCTCGAGTGGGTAAATCATCAATTTTGTTTGTATTAGCTAAAGACGGACTAACAAAGAATATTGTTCACGTTGTAGCATTAAGAGATTAATATTATGTAATGAACTAATGATATAAATAGTTATTACTTTTAATAAATTAAAAAAATTAATATGTAGTAAGAATTTTAACGAACATTTTTATATTGCTATATTAAATTGAATTAAGATTCACTAGGCTAATTGTTCGAAATTTTTAATTTAAATCTCAGAAAGACATGATAAATATTCCAAGGCACAAAGGCAAGTCAACATCAGTTTTTGTTATTCAACTTACACAGCAGAGCAGAACAGCTGTTTTCGAAAGACGCAACCCTTTCATCATCAGTGCTCATGTGTATTGTCTTTGTCACCACTTATTAGGTGGCTTAGTTGAATGTAATAACAGTTCCTATTTACACAAATTTTATTGTGAAAAAGAATACGAGAACTGTATCAAGCTGATGTTAACATGTGATAACAGCTGTTCTGCTCTGCTGTGTAAGTTGAATAACAAAAACTGATGTTGACTTGCCTTTGTGCTTTGGAATATTTATCATGTCTTTCTGAGATTTAAATTAAAAATTTCGAACAATTAGCCTATTGAATCTTAATTCAATTTAATATAAAAAAATTAATTTTTTTTGTTTTGTTATTTTTAAATAACATTCCCTCATCGTTCACAGCGCTCCATGCCTTTTTCACTCATATTCCGCATCCTTGTACACATGCAGTGAGTTAGTTATTTTTTTTTCTACACTAGAAATTCTCTAGAAATTATTTACATGGCAAAACAACGTTTGCTGGGTCAGCTGGTATATTTATATATATATATATATATATATATATATGTATTTATATATATTTATATATATATATATATATATATATATATACATATATATTTATATATATATATATATATATATATATATATATATATATATATATATATATATATATGTATTTATATATATATATATATATATATATATATATATATATATGTATATATATATATATATATATATATATATATATATACTATATATATATATATATATATATGTATATATATATATATATATATATATATATATATATGTATATATATATATATATATATATATATATATATATATATATATATATGTATATATATATATATATATATATGTATATATATATATATATATATATATATATATATATACTTATATATATATATGTATATATATATATATATATATATATATATATATATATATATATATATATATGTATATATATATATATATATATATATATATATATATATATATATATGTATATATATATATATATATATATATATAATATATATATATATATATGTATATATATATATATATATATATATATATGTATATATATATATATATATATATATATATATATATATATGTATATATATATATATATATATATATATATATATATATATATATATAAATATATATATATATATATATATATATATATATATATATACAGTCGAACTTCCCTATAGTGAATCTCCACGGCGACATACAATTGTTTCACTATATAGAAATTTTATTATACAGAAATATTTTGTGTTTTATTTATTTATTTATTTTAATTACATTAAGACATTTAAATACATTAGTCAGAACGTTGCTCTACATCTCCATAAAAGTTCGTAGTATATCAAGTGAAGAGGAAACGTGTTCTAATGTAGGTGACGTTTTATCAATATTTGCCATTACTTCACCGCAAGTTTGAATCTGCATGCCATCTTTTAAAAATCCTGCCTTTTGGAAGCAGTTTGCAATAGTCTCTTGATTGTAGCAAATCTATGGCTATTACAGGTTTGTTTCATCCATTTGTGACAATATGTTCATCAAAATTCATTTTCTGTAAAGTTGTTTTATGTTGTAGATTATGCCTTGGTCCATTGGTTGAAGAAGAGAAGTCATATTGGGAGGAAGTAGACAAGTCCAAATTCTGCAGTTCATCTTTTACGTCTTTTGGATGCGCACTGCAGTTGTCAACAAAGAGCAGAACCTTTCCTTTTTTGCGAAGCAAATTTTTTGCCCAGCCCTAAAATCCATTTGGAAAAAATTTCTCCTGTCATCCACTCTTTTTTGTTGAAATCATAATCCACATCTAGAGATTTTATTCCTTTAAAGCATCTAGGGCTTTTAGCCTTTCCTATAACGAGCAGTTTTAGTTTCTCCATACCAGTCATATTGCTTCCTATTAGTACAGTTATTCTTCTTTTGCTCTGTGTTCAACCAACGCATTTTTCATTTTTCAATGCTAGTGTTTTATTTGGTAAGCACTTGAAAAACAAACCGATCTCATCGGCATTGAAGATGTCATTTGCATCATACTTTTCAATTAATCTTGGCAAAAACTTCCTTATCCATTCATCTTGTTTTCCTAAATTGGCGTCAGCGCTTTCCCCACACAAGGTTTTTCCAACAATATTATGTCGTTTTTTAAATTTATCTAAACATCCAGTACCTGCTTCGAAATCTTCGTGTCCCAAAGAATCACTTTCAGTTGGATTCTCGTGGTGTACGGACGTGTTTTTTATAAGCGGAAGTTTACGGCGAGTTTTTTCATAGTAAAAGTGCGAATTAAATTCTGATTTTTGGACTGCCTAAAGCCGGTAGTGTTACGATTACGTTGATGTAAAAATCTTTGAAATCGGTTGACGGGTTCCGGAATTATTCGGGTGTTAATTAGAATATTGATATTATAAAGCAATATTGCATGCTGTAGTGTATGCAAGTGGACTTTTTGTTGTTTGTTAACGGAACGTTTTGATTATTTGTCTGCTAAATTTGCTTTTTAGTGAATTTAATTTGTTCAAGGTGAGATTCCTGAACAAAGGGCAAATTCCAACGTTCAGTCGGCGTCGGTCTGTCGATTTGACGAAAAGTGTTGCCGTTGCGGGATTTCGGGAACAGTGTTGCCGTTTTTCCGGGGAAGTGCCGGGGAAGTCTGGGATTTTTCCAAACCTTTTGGGAATTCCAAAAGTGGTTTGCGTCTCTGCTAAGTGGTTGGTATCTGTGTTAAGGTGGTATGTGTCTCTGCTAAGTACAGGTGTCTTGGCTAAGTGTTTCCAAATTGCTGTTTTTTGTTGTTCAGGTACAACTGTCCCTGAAGTAAGGTATTTATACTTATATATATATACATATTTTTTCGTTTTTTGTTTTGTTTTTTGGTTGCTTGGTCGTGTTGAGTGGCAATGCCACCGGGGCCTCCTAAGGGTGATGGTGACACATCGGATGCTGCGTCGATGTCTGAGGTGGTACCACCGGAGTCGGGGAAGAAAATGCGTCAGCGAGGCCGATAGCGAGGCGGAGCAGATGGAGATTAGGGGGAAGAGGGTGAAACCGAACTCCCCTAAGACCAAGAAGAAGGTAGCTGTTACGGCTGTGGCTGCTCCTAGCACAGGTGACAAGGGGCCAATGCCTCCTCCTGAGGGTGACTCAATCTGGAGGGCCGCACCTCGTGTACGCAGCTAGGGTTGCTAGGGCGAACGCAAGGCACTAATATGGAGGGTTTTACTGTCTTACAGCAAAACCTACAAAGGGCTTACGCAGCGACGTGCGTGTTTGGGCAGGCGATGCGGCGTCGGTGAGCACCTTTTGGTCTTCTCCAGGAGCCGTATTACGCAAATGGCCGGGTCAGAGGGTTGCCGGGGGAATGCGAGTTTTCTCGAATTTACCGGGAAACTCAGATGTAGTTGTGGACTGTGACGACGTTGACTGTACTGTTGTTAGCCGCAGTCGGTGGGGGATCTGCATTGCAGTGGAAGGGCCGTTTGGGAGAATGCTGCTGGCTAGCATTTACTGCAAGTTCAGTAGCCCCTTGAAGCCATATATAGGTTACATGGATAGGGTGTTACTCCTAGCGAGTAACTCACCACTTATCCTAGGTCTAGACGCGAACGCATGCTCTCGTATGTGGTTCAGTAAGATGCCCAGGAATGCTCCTGGCCATCAGAACTATATACGAGGAGTTATGCTTAGTGAATGGCTGATCACTACTGGTGCTTCTGTGTTGAATGAGGCATGTGATTTGTACACCTTTGATGGCCCCAATGGGGCTAGTGACATCGACGTGATGGTCGCGAACGGTGCGGCACAGACAGTCTTTGACCTTAGGTGGAGGGTGTACGACAATGGGGGTATTAGTGATCATAATCTCATTGGGATTATGGTCAACTATCATAGGCGGGTGCGTTTGACTGCGCCTCATCGCAGGTGGCGACTGCATGGGGTGGACTGGGACAACTACGCGGACTACTTTAGGGCGGCTGCGTCTGAGCAGCCATTAGAGGTTTTTAGGGAAATGACTGTTGAAGAGCAGGTCGGCAAGATAGATCAGTGGATGTGTGCCGTTAATGGCACTTTACTTGGGCGTAGACGGACTAGGAGGCCAGGTAAAGTTAAATGGTGGACATGCCAGCTGGATGCGACGCGGAGGAACGTCAGGCGCCTGAGGAAGCAATTCCAAAGGGCCAGACGGGCCAATGCTGAGGATCTAGCTCAGCGTAAAGCTGAGTATCTTGCCGCCCTAAGGGACTACAAGGACGTTATTGTTCGAGTGAAGGAAGAACAATGGCGGGACTTTGTGAGGGACCATAGGGACGACCCCTGGGGTAAGGTTTACCGAATCTGCAGGGGTAAAGGTGTAGGGCTGGACATAGAGTCCCTTCAGGATGGCACCACTACCATGTCGACTTGGAGGGACTGTACGGACGTGCTTCTAAAGAATTTCTTTCCGGAGGCGGAACCGACTGGTAGCCCTCCTCTCATTAGGGAGGGAGCCAGTCCTCCAAGTCTGGGGGAGTCGGAGGTAGCAGACAGTGTTTGCCAGTTTCGTAGTAGGAAGTCTCCCGGCGTTGATGGCATGACTGGAGAGATGTGTAAAAGCATCTTTAAGGCTGTGCCTCAATATTTGGAGTCAATCTACGAGAAGTGTCTGAGTGAGGGCTATTTCCCTAGGGCTTGGAAAGTCGCCCAAGTCGTCGTCCTCCTGAAGTCTCCCGATAGAGATAGGAGTAATCCTCGCTCTTATCGGGGCATCAGCATCCTCCCAGTACTTGGAAAAGTGCTGGAGAGGATTATGGTGACACGACTGAAGGACGCCGACGCCGAGGGTCTTTCCGAGTACCAACATGGATTCAGGGAGGGGAGATCCGTTGAAAATGCGTGGCTGTATGTTAGGGATAGTGTTGCGAACTCTTCTGCCAAATA
This sequence comes from Linnaemya tessellans, assembly GCA_951800035.1. Lineage (NCBI taxonomy): Eukaryota > Metazoa > Arthropoda > Insecta > Diptera > Tachinidae > Linnaemya > Linnaemya tessellans. The sequence goes on from OX637534.1 coordinate 47,159,153, forward strand.
TGTCCTAGGCATATTTGTAGATTTTAAGGGTGCGTTTGATTACCTTTCATGGGATGTGGTTTTCGACAGGCTGCGTCAAGTAGGTTGTCGAGAGCTGCCCCTATGGAGGAGTTACTTCAGCGACAGGAAAGCTTGTGTGGTAGGCGCCAACGACACAGTTTGGAGGGATGTTGTCCAGGGGTGTCCGCAGGGCTCCATCTGCGGTCCATTTATTTGGAACGCCATGATGGATCCCCTGTTGACACAACTCGGCCGTTCACACAAATTGTGCGCATATGCGGATAATTTACTCATCCTTATCGAGGGACAGTCTCGTGCTGATCTTGAGAGAAAGGGTGGGGAGGTCATGCGTGATGTAGTTGAGTGGGGTAATCGTGTGGGTGTTGATGTGGCCTTTGACAAGACCGTCACAATGCTGCTCAAGGGCAGATTGTCGCGCGATCGTCCGCCACTCATTCGAACAGGCGATGTTAGTCTCAGGTATTCGACTGAGGTCAAGTACCTGGGAATAATGATGGGTGAGAGGATGAACTTCATGGTTCATCCCCTCTATGTTAGGGACAAGCTGAATGCCGTCGTAGGTAAAATTAGGCGTATCCTTAGGAGTGACTGGGGTCTCAGCAGGCGTGCTGTCCGTACTATATACGGAGGGCTATTTGTTGCCTGCGCAACATATGGTGCGCCGGTTTGGTACGAAACGGCTATGTCTGTTGTTGGCCGGAACAAGGTCTTGTCGTGTCAGAGGGTTGCCATGCTTGCCTGCATGCCAGTCTGTAGAACAGTTTCGACGGATGCTCTTCAGGTCTTACTGGGTGTGGCCCCGCTTGACTTGGAAGTAATTCGCAGGGCGATTGCTTACAAGGTCAAGAATGGTTTACCACTTCTCGAACGGGACTGGATTTCTGATGTGGACTTGGTGAATTTGGATGCCAGGGGAATCAAGGCGCTCCTAGACGAGCGCCTTGTATCCATCTGGCAAGGTAGGTGGACAAGTAGCGATAATGGGCGGGTGACGTATGAATTCATACGTGACATTAATTTTGTTAGGGACCGCCCAGATTTTTGCTTTGGCTTAAGTCTGGGCTTTTTGTTGACTGGACACGGTTCGTTCAATGCGTATTTGCACCCGAGGGGTCTATCTGACTCTTCGGAATGTGAATGCGGGGAGGGACCGGATAATCGTCTACGAGTTGCGGAGCTGTTGCGGCCTGATGTGGTGTGGAGGTGTAGGCGTATTTCCCTGCTGCTGGTGACTGGCAGTTGCTCTGCGGTCCTTGCTCTCGCTATGGGTCCCCTCACTCTCTCCCCTCGGGGATGTTTGGGGGGATTTGTAGCGGTGTGTATGGGCGCGTGGCAACTGACTCAGTGTGAAGTTTGCTACCCTGGCTATGACTGCGATTCTGATTGACGTTTTGATTTGGCTGCTGAGTCGTTTAACGACCATTTTTTCACCCGTGAAGGGAACTGTTGAGTGTTGTCTTCTTTTGTGAGTTATGTCCTGCTGGCCTCACACATGTGAGCAAAGTGTCGCCCGTGAGGGCGGCTGTTAATTGTCGGTGTGTGTTGTTTGTGCCATTTATGTTGATGTTTGTTGCTTGTGGTGGTGGGCCACCAGTCCCGAACTATTTGGAGTTCAACTGGTAGTAGTTTCGGCTACGGGGTCTGACCGGAGACTTGTATCTGGTACCACGGGTGTCGGGAGCCCCAGGAACCTTGGTTTCTGCCCGGCAATGGTGTGGCCCCTCGGGGAGCATCGTGGTGGCTGTGTGTTGAAACCCAAATCGAGGGGAGAGCGTTAGCTCAGTGTGGAGTTGCATTGCAACCGGGTGCCGTGACCCAAAGATCGGAAAGAGTTTTAGATGGGCTCCGCTCCTAACCAAGGGGGAAGCCATGTCCAAATACATGGTTTCAATTTGGTACTCATGGGTGACAGCTGTTGCGCATGGGGGCGTTGGTAGACGCATTGTATTCACCCGGTGCTAAGACCACCGTCAATTTGGGCCGCACGGCAGGTACTGACGTTAAACTCAGACACACTTGTCCCAAAGAATCAGCGAATTCTTTGGCTTTTTGCTTCAATAATAATCCAGATACGGGAAAATTCTTAGAACGAGCGGCCGTAACCCATTTGAGCATTGCTCCGTTAATGTCTTGAAAAAGATAAGATCGAAGTCTCTTACGCTTAATTCTCGTCTTCTACATTCTTTTAAATAACTGACTTGTTTTTAAAATGTTTGATAATGTAGTGGGAAGAATTCCAAACTCTTTAGCTATATCTTTTTTCTTTGATGACTATTACTAATAACTTCTTTTCAAGAGAGATACTACTCCGGTGCGTCATTTTCTTTCACTGAACTCGGTCAACTGATGTTAAAAGTCAAATCATTAACTTTTTTGTTTTCATTTTCATATTTTGCGAATCCCAAAAATATTACTTATTTTCTTTATAAATAGTGTTACTAACAAGTGTAAAATAAAGCTGTTAAAAATAGTTCACTTTATAATAAGGAGAACTTCATTGTATAGATGTTCACTATAAGGAAGTTCGACAGTATACACACACACGTGTATATATATATATATATATATATATATATAAACATATAAATATATATATATATATATATATATATATATATATATAAACATATAAATATATATATATATATATATATATATATATATATATATATATAAACATATAAATATATATATATATATATATATATATATATATATATATATATATACATATACATATGTGTATATACATATGTATGTATACACGTATCTTTCACACATTTGTTAACCAGTGTGAGACCTTCCAGGGAACGCTTTTCCCACCTCCCATCCCAGTTGAATTTCTCCACCAGGTCATCTGAAAATAGAAGCCGGATTACCGAGCTTGTACCTTCAAATACGCCTTTCACCTTTAGCATGTAGGAATTCTATAAAGAGCATAATAATATTTAAAAAAAGAAACATTATACGCATGGTTTTAGTTTTCTTACCATTGCCTCAGCGAAATCAGTCGAGTACAGCCTCTCTTCCACCTCTTCCAATGCTGCGATAGTCCGTAAGGGCAACAGACTTGCCACCTCATCAAATACATCATTTAATGCCTCGCCTGTTACGCGGTAAAGGGAGTCTTGCACTCTTTTGGAAGCCACCTCCACTTCCATCAGCAGCTTCGACTGAGCCATCAGCTCAGCTTTTGATGCGATCTGTTAAGGATGACACATTACAAAACAATAAGACAAAAACTATTAGATACTTACATTAGCCTCAAGCGCCTCTAATCTATTGGAGATTATCTGCTGATTAGCAGTCAGGGTACCCTGTCCCGTACTCAAGACGCGTTGGTTGTCCTGAATGGTTTTGAGCTGTGTAAATAAATATTTTTGACCCCTTGTAATCTTGTAGAAGAGCTAGAACGTCTAAAAAAATGATCAATGTGATGCGATTAAAAGAATATATTATTTCTACAATTACCTGTGTTATTTGGTGACACATTATTGGGAATCGTGTACACCATTCTGGGTACTACCTCCTGCCCATCTGGTAATCTGCCACTACACTCTTCAGCACCAAAATGTTATCTATATTACTCATGTAAAGTATTTATTAGCTTTATTACTTTAACTACCAATATCACTTTTTTATTTTATTATTAATAAGAAAAAGCATGGAAAAGGTGGTGCAGATAATGTAACTAAAAAAAAAAGAAATTTATTATTTATAGGAATAGAAACATATATATGGTCTACCTCTTGGCTAAAATAGTTTCACTACCTATTCACTTGGTTCGACTATGCCTAGATCAGAAAAAGACCTAAAGAGTTGCACAAAAAATTTTTCAGTTTTTCAGAAAACTTTGCACTTGTACTCGTCCGACTAATTTCTTTTGCCGATTATTTGCATGGTACCCCACTTTTTGCTGAAGCAGAAACTATCTTTTCTTGTTTAGAAATGTAATGAAAAATTTCCCAGCTTGCAACCACTTCGGGATATAGAATTTCGACCTTGAGTTTCTTGAAGCCTATGAGAAATTTGTGCAAAAATTTTGTTGGGCTTTTTCAAAATTTTTTTTTAATATATTGCATATAGTTTTCGAACTTATATGCCGAAAAAGAAACTAGTTGCCCAAATTGTTTTACATAATCTGATAAGTGCAATAACCCATGGACATTAAAATTGATTAACTTCTCACCACATAAAATACCGAAATAGTTTACGAAGTCTTCTAATAGTTTTTGGGAAATATCTGCCTTATTCTATGCGACCTTTCACTAGACAAAAGCCTTATAGCACAGTATAATAAGTAGTGGTATTATTGGTCACTACTTACACAATCTTTAAAAATGAAAATGCTAGTATATAATACAACTTAATTCATCTAAGCTCCTCGGCGCACGACAAAATTCAGATGGAACACATTTGGAAATTAGATTAATTTTGTAATTAATTTTTCCTACATTTGTTTTACAAATCAAATGCTTGAGCAACTTTTTAGTAACACCTAAATGCATGCTGTCTATTGGAAACTGGGAAACCATTCCAAAATCTGTATCTTCTAAAACAATTTTTCTATTTTTAAATTCTTCCCTATGATGAGATGGATAAGACTTCGACACAAATGTTTCATCTGATCTAGGAACTAAGACTTTTTTTGAAAAACACACACTTCTTTTCTTATATATCCCTTCCTGACTACATTTAGAACAACCATTCTTCCCATTATGAGACACCACACCTGTAACATATGCCCAAGCTGGAGAATCGCAAACGAACAACCGAACATTGAACCACATAAACCTTTCACTCAAACCTACTTCTACACAATTTTCTTTAAGGGCCTTCTCTTTTTAACAAAAATCAGTCATAAAAGAATCTAAATTTTATGGCTTTGTAAAACCTGAAAAACAACCAATCATGAATGAATTGACATGGCCGCAATACTCTGTTTGAGATTTTAAATAGTCTCAACCCATCAATCCCTACATCGATTAAAACTTCTTCTTTTCCCTCTAAATATTCGAATGACCCTGAAAGAAAATATTTCTGGATACCTAAGTATAAAAAATCTCCAACAGGAATGTTGGAAATTTGAACCTTTTTCCTACTCGTACATCCTCTAGCGCGCTTTGAGTTATATTATTCCTAAGGGCCCACATTTTGATTTCCCTTATTTTCATCTCACCATTACTATTTCCCTTACCTTCTGCAAATTGGAATGAACTATACTCAACTTTTGAAAAACCTGCGGAAGTGTATGGTACTGCATCAGAACTAGGAACACTCACCAATTCTATATTTTTAATACACTCTTTTTCACCAACTTTTTTTTAATGACTTGTATTTTTTTATAATGGACTCATATGTCCTTTTTTCTTTTGAAAGGCAGTTTTTTAAATACCTCTTACTAATTTTTTTATTTCTATTAAATTATATATTTAAATTATTTTAAAAATATACTTATCTTATATGCTCACAATCAAAATATTTTATATGCTCACAATCAAAATATTTTATATTTACTGATGCGCAAACGTTTAAATTAATATCAGGAGTTACAAGAGCAGAAAAACCGGGAAGATCGATTAGATATTTTATGCAAGACGATACAACACATTTGAGAAGGTGCCTGCCACTCTATGAAATATATTGCCTACCACAATCTAATTGGTGTAACCCATACTGAAGCCGAAGCTGAGGGAATTATGGTAAAAATAGTGTATGTTCATATATAAGTATTTAAAAAATTTTAACTGTTGCTTATTTACCAGGTTCGTGACGGTCCAGATGATACTGGTAGATATTTTGATCGTCCCGGTAAATTGTCGGATTACTTCCCCTCTCCGTATCCAAACGAAGAGGCTGCCGTGCTGCTAATAATGGTGCCTATCCACCTGACTTAAGTTACATTGTTTCAGCCCGTAAAGGTGGGGAAGACTACATTTTCTCCTTACTTACCGGGTACTTTGACGCACTAGCTGGTGTACAACCACTATTTCGCAGGTGGTACAATTGGTATGGCCCAAGTGCTGTACAATGAGGTTAGTAATATTTCATAATAAACCAATATTGTAGTTACCATTTCATTTGTCTTAAGGTTATTGAATATCAAGATGGCACCCCACCTACTCAAAGTCAATTGGCCAAGGATGTAGCTGCTTTTCTTAAATGGACCTCAGAACCAGAACATGATGTTCACAAGAATATGATTATTAAAGTTATAGGTATCATGACATTCTTGACCATCATTTCTTATTACATTATGTTATGGTTCACATGTAATAAAGCCAATGCCAGTTTATTTTGTTAAGTTAATGTAATGGAATAAAGAAGCCAGTTTATTTAATGTTATGCTTCACATATCTAATAAAGTAGTAAAGAAACCCAGTTTATTATGTTATGATTAAATGTAAATAAAGCCAGTTTATTTTTGTTACGGTTTTATTGTAAATAAAGAAACCCATGCCAGTTTATTTATGTTATGAAATATTCTGGAAAGATGGAAGGGTATATGAGGTGGACTTTATTACATTGTGACATATCCACGTTAAATTATCACCGCCAGTTTATTATATAATGTACTGGTCATATACCAATTTTAAATATAAATAATTATATTAATGACTTACCAGAAGCCAGTTTATTATATAAGGAAAATGGAAAATTGTAATTCTGATCCAAACTAAATTATTTGTAATGATCATAGGATAATATTCAGAGAATAGTTTATTTAAATGTTATAATCTACAAGGCGGAAGGAATATGTATAAACACATATTAGGTGGTATCTAAAAGGTTGGATATGAATTGCGCTGAAGGAATATGAATAAACACATATTAGGTGGTATAGGAAGACGACGATGTCTTGGAGGACTACGGGAGCCATTGATTTTACAATTGGTAGCTAACAGTCGGCATAGGGGGATTCGGTCCTCAGAAGGCATATAATCGTGGATTTATTCAGCAACAACGAGTCGTATATTTATTATAGACTCCCTATTTATTTATTTTTTAACGCGGGGCTGCTAACTAACAGACAGTTAAATATTCAAAGAATTTAAAACGGCAACGGAGACTGAAAAGTGGAACAATGAATAATGTGATGAAGAGCTTATCGGTAGAAATGTACCCTGTTGGTACGCTACGTCAGGTGTGGTAGACGAGCATGTCCTTTACCCTACCTCCCCATGGTCCTGGTGACTGAAATATGTATCCAGGAACCCCGAAACTTTCCCCTTTCTTACCCTACCAAACCTCAGAAAGAAAATAGAATTTTTAACAGTTCATTTTAGTATTTATTTATAGGATTTTTAAACTTAAGTTAATGATGGTAGTACCAAGTGTACTATTACAAATGTTATACGATATTTGATACAATGGTTTTTGGCTTTTAAAATAAGGCGAAAAGGGTTACTATACATAGTAAAAACAATTTCTACAAGAGAATAAGGTGAAATACAAGTTTGAATGGGTTAGTTTTACAAGGTTTAACCCAAAATAAATGATGTTATAGTAGTTTAACGGGAATATAATGGGAGCAAGATAACAAACAAATTTGGCTTCTAAAAATGTGGGTAGATTCCCAATTAAGTATAAAAGTAAAGTTTTTCACTCACCCTTACTCTGCTATCAGGTTTCGCGAAGGCCTCCGGATTGTGATGACAGGTACGGATAAATTGGCTGCAAAAGAAAATTAATACAAAACGACCCTATAAGCCCGCTAGGGTTAGAGTTGCACTTTTGTTTTGTTTTGTTTTTGCTCTCACTATTTTCGAAATTAACAGATTAGTTTTTTTTTTTTCTTGGTTTGGTTTGTATACAATAATTATTGTTTATTTTATTGGGGTTAAGACGGTTTACACAAGTATATAGATTTGTTTTTTTTTTTATATTACAATGGTTATACTTTACAAAATGTATAAATTTACTTATTTAATTTTGACATTACAAGGGTGCCCAAAAGTTTATTAAGGAAGAGTAAACACCAAAATATTGAAAGAAACCGAATTTTTATTCAATATTTTGTGGTTGTACTACGACTATGTACCAAGCCATATTATGCGTGAAACAAAAACAAAATCTTCACCGATGATTGCTGTCTACAATGTTTCCCAGCAAACCTTACGAAAGAGTTTTTGCTTGCTTCATTAATAATACTAAAAATTTAAGACAAAGTTTTTGTCTATTACAACGTATAGCACGTGGGCAGGCTTGTTACAATATAGATATATAGGTATGATAATAATAATAACAAACGGGGTTTAGGTTAGTTGGGGGGGTTTTCTTTTTCTCTTCTTTTTGATTTTTTTTTTCTTTTGTTTTTTAACAATATGAATTAAGGGGGAATTAATAAATTTTATGTTTATATATATACATATAATTTAGAGATATCGGCTTCGATTCCTTTTTTTCTGTTGACGGGTACCACGGTTCTTCGGTTTCGTTTCACTTCTGTTTCTTTTCTGAAATTCTTATTTCCACGTGTACGTAATTTTTTCCCGTTTTTGTTTTCTTCTTCGGTATCTTATAACTGACTTTTGTTTTCGGTTACTTTTCTGGTTCCCGTTAGTTTGGTCTCGCAGTTAGCTATTTTAGTACAGTTGTACAATTTAAGTTAGTTTTTTCTTTTTCGTAGTTTGAGTTTTGTAATTTTTAATTTTTTGGTTGTTTCAATTAACAATTTAGGTTAGGTTTTGTTTTACGTTTGCTTAGTTTGATCTTTTTTAAATTTTTGATTGTTTGTTTCAACTAACACGTTAATTTAGTTTTTCGTTTGCTTAGTTTGCTTTCTTTTTAATTTTTTGATTGTTTCAACTAACACGTTAATTTAGTTTTTCGTTTGCTTAGTTTGCTTTCTTTTTAATTTTTTGATTGTTTCAACTAACACGTTAATTTAGTTTTTCGTTTGCTTAGTTTAAGTTTTGTTAATTTCGTTTGGTTCTTTCCATTAACAATTTAATTTAGTTTTTCCGTTTGCTTAGTTTTAGTTTTGTTAATTTCTTTTGGTTGTTTCAGTTAACAATTTAAATTACGTTTTTCATTTGCGTAGTTTGAGTTGGGTTAATTTCTTTTCGGTTAATTTTAACAAAAATTGGGTGGCTGTCTTCTTTGCAAGAATCTTAAAATTTTATATATTTGCTGTTTTATTAAATTTTATGACTTCTTATAAAGCAGGATAATATTAATTTCATTTAGCCAACATTCGACACAAATTTTCTTTCTCAAAGTTTCACTGTACTTCTTTGCCGTATGCGATTTATAATATTTTTTCCAATATATTTTATAGTCTATAATAAAGGTTTTTGGTTGCTGCAGTTCTTTTCCTTTCTCAAACTCGACTGACTGAACCACCTTTTTACTTGCACTCGTTAACTTATATTCCTTTTTCTTCTGACAAAGTCAGACGAGAATCCCGTTACTTTTTTATTTCGTTCCTTATGAGCAAATATGAATTAAAAGAAAACACGTACTTTAATTTAACAAGATCCACAAAGATCAAAGCAAAAGAAAAAACAAACAAGTGCTGCTAATAGCTATATATATATTTTGCGCTTTTCATCATATGATGAAAACATGATATAGGTATGTTTCATATGGGAATTTTGCCTAACATATGAAAGACACAAAATGGGCCGTTACAAACTAGACAATAATGGTGACTTTCACAACAGGATTGGCTAGAGAAAATTATTATGTCAAGGGCGTAAATCCTTAGCATGATAAGTTCCGACCGTTCGACCTTGTAAATCTTCAATTAAATAATAATGAGAACCGAGTTTTTCTTTCACTCTACATTTTATGAAAAGCGGGGACAATTTTGCATTGAAATTCTTTTCAGCATTGCTCTGCACAAAGCTTCTACGGTATAATTCTTGTCCTACTCTAAAATTTACCGGGCGAGAACGAAGGTTATATTGTTTTCGACTAATCTCATATGCCTTTCGAATATTGTTTCGAATGTCAGTACGAATAAGTTGCAGATTATCATCTCTTGAAAGCGGATATAAAGGCTCATCAAGCACTCTTAGGTTCTTGAGCAAGGAATAGGAACTAGCATGAGTGATCATGTCTAATCCAAAAAGGGCATGATATGGTGAATTCTGAATGGATTGATGATATGCATTTCTTAGCGCACAGCTAATCTTAGATAAATTTTCATCCCAACCACGCTGATCATTCTTTAAATAAGCACGTATGGCTGCAATTACCGATCTATTTACACGTTCGGATGCATTACTTTGAGGGGAGTACACAGCCGTATACATATGCTGAATACCATAACTAGTTAAAAATGCATTAAAATCGTTCGCACGGAATTGAGAACCATTATCACTAACAATAGTCTCAGGAACACCATAGACATGAAAAATTTGTTTCTGTAATTGCTCTAGAATTATGTTAGAGGTGAATTTCTTCAATGGGAATAACCAATGGAATTTTGACATGTGGTCTAAAACGATTAAGAGTCCAATATTTCCCGATTTGCTACGTGGATATGGTCCAAGAAGGTCGATATATAGACGTTGAAAGGGTCTAAAGGAAAAAGTTTGTTTTCCCATTTCAGGTTTTAGAATTCTATTTGGGGCTTTAGTAGTCTTGCACACCTCACAATTTCTTACATATGTTCTAACGTCCTTTACTAGTCCTGGCCAATAAAAATTACGGCGTAACAAATTAATAGTTTTAGCCATGCCTCCATGAGCTCTAATAGGTTCATCATGGGCTCTTCTTACGACCTCTTGTCGTAATTTCTCTGGAATCCAAAGTTTCCAATTAAATTGATCTTGTCGTTCCTCCCCGATGCTATGTTCGGTTCGAATATAAACAAATCTATCCATAACTTTGATATCAGGGTATTTACTTGATTCACTTTGAATCTTCTGTTTTAAATTCAAATATTCTTGATCAAAAAAGTGTTTAGAGTCGAGATCAATCTCGGGTTCCGAAAAATCTAATTCAGATACTTCTCCATTATAACAACGTGACAATGCGTCTGGGACAACATGTTCCTGTCCTTTCCTATGACTGATCGTAAAATTAAAAGCTTGTAATTTTAATACCCAACGGGCTAATCTTCCTGACAAATCTGGTTGACGTAAGAGCCAAATAAGACTTGCATGGTCAGTTATGATCTCAAATTCTTGCAATTCAAGATAACAACGAAATCGATTCACAGCTTCTACTGCGGCTAAACATTCTCTTTCGGTTACACTGTAGTTTCGTTGTGCACTATTCAACTTCTTACTCATGAATGCTACAGGTCTTTCTACTTCTTCACTATCCAGCTGTACTAGCACTGCACCTATCCCAAAATCACTTGCATCGCAATGAAGAAAAAATTTCTTTGAAAAATCAGGGTTAATTAGTACGGGAGTAGTAGTAAGTAGTGTTTTAATTTCTTTGAACGCTGCATTAGCTTCATCTGTCCAACAAAACTTTCGCTTCTTAGAAATAACTTCCGTAATAGGAAATACGATCGTAGAAAAATTTTCCACAAACCTGCGGTACCATCCTGCTAATCCTAAAAATCCTCTTACTTGTCTAATAGTTCTAGGAACTGGCCAATTAACAATTGCACTCACCTTTTCAGGGTCAGTGGAAATACCTCCATTACCTATTACATATCCTAAGTAAGGAACTTTCGTAACACAAAATTTACTTTTCGAAATGTTTAATGTTAGATTTGCTTTGCGAAACTCTTCCGCTAGACGAACTAAAGTAGATAAATGTGAAGAGAAATCTTCGGATACAATGATCAGATCATCTAAATAACCGAAAACGGAATATCGTAAATCGGGTGGTATAATTTGGTCAATTAATCTACACATAGTCGAAGGCGCATTACAGAGACCGAATGGCATTACTGTAAATTGATATAAGGGACGGCCTGGAATGGTAAACGCTGTCAGCGGTTTAGCTGAATCAGACAAACCTATCTGCCAATAAGCATCTTTTAAATCCAACTTAGTGATTATATTAGCTTTTGGAAGTCTAGAAAATATACCTTCAATAGACGGAAGAGGATATGCATCCTTTAGGGTTACACTATTAAGTTTGCGAGCATCCAAACAAAGACGAACTTTGTTAGGTTTGATTACCAAACGCATGGGTGAACTCCATGGGGATTGAGACGGTTCTATTACGTTCAGGCTTAACATTCTATCTATTTCTGCAAACATCAAATTTTCTACAGCCGGTGAAACTGGGTAGAATCTCTGTTTTATGGGTTTAGAATTTCCTACATCAATATTGTGTTGAATTAGACTGGTTCGCGATAAACCTTGTTGTTCAAAATTTGGAAATAAAGCTATTACGGTATCTAATTGTTGACGTTGAGTCGGTGTTAACGGAAACACGAGTTCTTCTGACTGCATTTCAGAATTGCTAGGATTTTTTAATTCTAATTCGGGTAAGGGGTTTACAATTATGGCAGAGGCGACTTGGGTTAATTTACTTTGATCGATTATATCAGCGGATTCAATTGAACTAGGAATCAAATTAAATGCTTTCCAAAAATCTATTCCTAATATGAGACGTTGTGAGATTGACGGAATTATAAACAGATTTAATAAACGCTTTTGGTGTTTAAAAGTAATTTCAACCGATAACCAACCAATAACGGATTGGGAATGACCATCAGCGGTTTTTACTACTGAACGACATTTATGAAACTGAGGGTTATTTGAAAAGTTTATCTGGGCTAAATCACTACCTATGCAAGAAATATTTGCACCAGTATCAAGGAGTCCAAATTCGGAAAAATTTAAAAATGAAACTTTCGCATAAAAACGGTTATCTTGACGATTATTAATAATAGCGTGTATAAGAAATTTTCTACATTGCTTACGCAGCTTATAAAATTTTCTCATTCGAAGAGTCGATCTTTTTGGCTTATTAATAGTATGATGAAAATTATCAACATTAAAAATTTTATTTCGCTTATCTAGGTAATTCTGTAAACGAACATGATATGGTAGACTAGGAAAAATTATTTTAGAGGGATTTTCCTCGGTTACTATGCTTGGTGTCTCTGGCTTCAAAACAATAACTTCCTTATCTTCATCCTTACTAGTTATACGACTAGAGTTTACGACAGATTTGGGCTTTTCTAGTTTTTTGAACTCAGTTGCGAGTTTTTTGAAAAAATGAATTTCTTACTGGAACATTTTTGACATTGCGGTTTATATGTATCTTTTGCTCCGCAACCGTAACAAAATATTGTTCTATCCTTCAGACAATCGTACCAAAAGTGTTCTGGATCACCACAATTCCAACAGTAATATATTTTTGCTTTGGCCTCGATGGCATTAACTTCTTCGTTAGTTGACAATAATCCTTCGTGGGCTTCTTCAAAATCTAAACCAGCTACTTGTCTTCTTACTATCGGATGATTGGGCATTCGAGCTAATAAATTCTTACGTACATGTTCTTCATTCCAAAATGTTTCACGCATCTGTACTAGTTTTCTTAACTGAGATATTGAATGTATGGGAATATAGAGAATATCTTGGCGAATTTCTGGCCTAAGGTTCCTTGTCAAAATTCCTATAAGTTCCATTTCGGACATAGGCAAAGGCAACCTATCCATGATTGAGGATATAACATCGAAATAGGCATCAAAAGTTTCACCTACTTTTTGTTTTCTATTTCGTATTTCTTCCATAATATCAAACGAGGACCTAAAATCTCTATATTGACACTTAATAGCATCACTGAAACCTTGCCAAGTAATAATATTTACTTGCTTTCTATATCTCCAATACCAATCTTTGGCTTTACCATGCAAAAGCACATTTAAATTCTTTAGAATCGGAGCGAAGTCTCCTTCAAAGTTATCAAAAGTCAAAGAATTGATGCGGTATAAAAATTCATCTACGGTTAAACCAGTAGGGGATCCTTCAAATCTTATATTCCAACTCTGGATTATAGCTGTAAGTTTGTCAGGATTATATGCTGATGTGTTAGACATTGAGCGAATAGGCGTATATGATCTAAGAGGACTTCTATGATCATAATTTACATTATTTGGCCTAGTAGGGTTATTTGAATGTTCACGTGACCGAGTCGATTGATTCGCATTATTATTCATATTATTTGGGTTTCTTTCGTTCGTCACAGGATTGGGTTGTGATTGGGACGCTGGCACAAAATTAAAATTAGACAAAAGTCTAGCCATAGTGGTTTCTATCAATTGATTCAATTGATCATAGTTAATAGGAGTGTTTAAATTTTCTCTAGGGGATCTAGAAGGCTGAGCTACCTCTGAATCATCTTCTTCAGGAACATCCTGATCCTTCTCTCCTAAGCTACGTCGACTATCATGAAACAAAGACCTAGTTTGACTACGAGTATTATATGGCATAGTTGAAGTACCACGACCACGACCTTTCAAACCTTGCTTAGTTTGAATGTCTGGTTGCGAAAAATTTATTCTTTTAAGATCACCTAACTCACATGGTTTTTTACATATCGGACATTGAGCCGTGTTAACTAAATAATTTTCAATACAAGTTTGATGAAAACTATGATTACAAGTTGTGATTATAAGACAACGGTCTTTTCCTGACATTTCCGTAGAACAGACACTACAAATATTTTCCCCTGCCGACGACGATGTTGACGCGGAGGCTTCATTAGGCGGAGTTCTTGGAAGTGACATTTCCGGTTTACTTGATTATTCAAATTTACAATTGGTCTTTTTTTCTTTTCCTGTTCTTTCAGGAATGATTTGATTAGTTATACATGTTATAGGTTTTTTTTTTTTTTTCAAAATTTATTTAAGATGATATTTTTTTTGTTTTTTTTTTTTTTTCTTCTCTATTTATGGATTTACTTACACCATACAAATGTATTAAATTTAATATTAACTTTGCTTTCTTCGTTAATTGCTTATTCATATATTAATTTTTTTTTTTTTTTCAAAATTATCGGAATTTAATTATATTTATCCCGACGATAAGATTTATTATATTAACACTACGTTTTATATTTGTGTTTGGTTTGCTAACTAGCGAAAAAAAAGAATTCCGATTTCTATCTCGCAAAATTTTAATTAATTGCTTATGAAATTATTATACACTCTGTAAACAAAATTTTTCTTTCTTTGAGGCTGGTAGGTAAGGGTACTTAATTCAATTTATTAGGATACATTAACATCTTATTTGTTCAACAAAATCAGTTCTGTAACGAGTTGTTTTACCAGGAGTTACTACATAGAAGATTCCTTTTACTATCTCCATACAAATTTGAAATCATTTGACAAATAAGGTTCTACTACGATAAGTGGGATTACAAATACTGGGCTATTTAACTATGGTTATGTGTAATACTATTCATGCGCAAGTTCACCAATTAATTCTTTCAAGTTCTGATACAACTTGTCCGAGACAACAACTTCGGATAGATTTTCGCTTCTTTGCAAGAATCTATTTTTCCTAGAATTTATTATCCAAGAGCAAAATCAACTATATAGACTCTACACCAATAGTACTATACACAATCTTACGCTTTTGAAAATTTTGGTACACCGATACACACATGTTCAGTAGAAAAGACAACCAGTTGGCTTAAAGGTCGTTTTACTCGATTAAAATTCAAGTAAACGAAAAATCCATAAAAGGACTGATTATTATACCTCCGAAAATACGATAATACTACTGTACTTCAAATATCAAAACGCATAGAATGGAATTTACTCATTAAATTGTAAAAAAAATATTTAAAGTGAAATATGTATTTAAGTATTCAGGCAGCAAATTGCTTAACCCCTTCCTGCCACGTTGGGCTTTTGGTTTTGGGCCCCACGTTGGGCGCCAGTTTATTTATTATGTTATGGTTCACATGTAATAAAGCCAATGCCAGTTTATTTTGTTAAGTTAATGTAATGGAATAAAGAAGCCAGTTTATTTAATGTTATGCTTCACATATCTAATAAAGTAGTAAAGAAACCCAGTTTATTATGTTATGATTAAATGTAAATAAAGCCAGTTTATTTTTGTTACGGTTTTATTGTAAATAAAGAAACCCATGCCAGTTTATTTATGTTATGAAATATTCTGGAAAGATGGAAGGGTATATGAGGTGGACTTTATTACATTGTGACATATCCACGTTAAATTATCACCGCCAGTTTATTATATAATGTACTGGTCATATACCAATTTTAAATATAAATAATTATATTAATGACTTACCAGAAGCCAGTTTATTATATAAGGAAAATGGAAAATTGTAATTCTGATCCAAACTAAATTATTTGTAATGATCATAGGATAATATTCAGAGAATAGTTTATTTAAATGTTATAATCTACAAGGCGGAAGGAATATGTATAAACACATATTAGGTGGTATCTAAAAGGTTGGATATGAATTGCGCTGAAGGAATATGAATAAACACATATTAGGTGGTATAGGAAGACGACGATGTCTTGGAGGACTACGGGAGCCATTGATTTTACAATTGGTAGCTAACAGTCGGCATAGGGGGATTCGGTCCTCAGAAGGCATATAATCGTGGATTTATTCAGCAACAACGAGTCGTATATTTATTATAGACTCCCTATTTATTTATTTTTTAACGCGGGGCTGCTAACTAACAGACAGTTAAATATTCAAAGAATTTAAAACGGCAACGGAGACTGAAAAGTGGAACAATGAATAATGTGATGAAGAGCTTATCGGTAGAAATGTACCCTGTTGGTACGCTACGTCAGGTGTGGTAGACGA
Organism: Linnaemya tessellans; assembly: GCA_951800035.1. Lineage (NCBI taxonomy): Eukaryota > Metazoa > Arthropoda > Insecta > Diptera > Tachinidae > Linnaemya > Linnaemya tessellans. The sequence goes on from OX637534.1 coordinate 47,175,895, forward strand.
GCATGTCCTTTACCCTACCTCCCCATGGTCCTGGTGACTGAAATATGTATCCAGGAACCCCGAAACTTTCCCCTTTCTTACCCTACCAAACCTCAGAAAGAAAATAGAATTTTTAACAGTTCATTTTAGTATTTATTTATAGGATTTTTAAACTTAAGTTAATGATGGTAGTACCAAGTGTACTATTACAAATGTTATACGATATTTGATACAATGGTTTTTGGCTTTTAAAATAAGGCGAAAAGGGTTACTATACATAGTAAAAACAATTTCTACAAGAGAATAAGGTGAAATACAAGTTTGAATGGGTTAGTTTTACAAGGTTTAACCCAAAATAAATGATGTTATAGTAGTTTAACGGGAATATAATGGGAGCAAGATAACAAACAAATTTGGCTTCTAAAAATGTGGGTAGATTCCCAATTAAGTATAAAAGTAAAGTTTTTCACTCACCCTTACTCTGCTATCAGGTTTCGCGAAGGCCTCCGGATTGTGATGACAGGTACGGATAAATTGGCTGCAAAAGAAAATTAATACAAAACGACCCTATAAGCCCGCTAGGGTTAGAGTTGCACTTTTGTTTTGTTTTGTTTTTGCTCTCACTATTTTCGAAATTAACAGATTAGTTTTTTTTTTTTCTTGGTTTGGTTTGTATACAATAATTATTGTTTATTTTATTGGGGTTAAGACGGTTTACACAAGTATATAGATTTGTTTTTTTTTTTTATATTACAATGGTTATACTTTACAAAATGTATAAATTTACTTATTTAATTTTGACATTACAAGGGTGCCCAAAAGTTTATTAAGGAAGAGTAAACACCAAAATATTGAAAGAAACCGAATTTTTATTCAATATTTTGTGGTTGTACTACGACTATGTACCAAGCCATATTATGCGTGAAACAAAAACAAAATCTTCACCGATGATTGCTGTCTACAATGTTTCCCAGCAAACCTTACGAAAGAGTTTTTGCTTGCTTCATTAATAATACTAAAAATTTAAGACAAAGTTTTTGTCTATTACAACGTATAGCACGTGGGCAGGCTTGTTACAATATAGATATATAGGTATGATAATAATAATAACAAACGGGGTTTAGGTTAGTTGGGGGGGTTTTCTTTTTCTCTTCTTTTTGATTTTTTTTTTCTTTTGTTTTTTAACAATATGAATTAAGGGGGAATTAATAAATTTTATGTTTATATATATACATATAATTTAGAGTCTAGCCATAGTGGTTTCTATCAATTGATTCAATTGATCATAGTTAATAGGAGTGTTTAAATTTTCTCTAGGGGATCTAGAAGGCTGAGCTACCTCTGAATCATCTTCTTCAGGAACATCCTGATCCTTCTCTCCTAAGCTACGTCGACTATCATGAAACAAAGACCTAGTTTGACTACGAGTATTATATGGCATAGTTGAAGTACCACGACCACGACCTTTCAAACCTTGCTTAGTTTGAATGTCTGGTTGCGAAAAATTTATTCTTTTAAGATCACCTAACTCACATGGTTTTTTACATATCGGACATTGAGCCGTGTTAACTAAATAATTTTCAATACAAGTTTGATGAAAACTATGATTACAAGTTGTGATTATAAGACAACGGTCTTTTCCTGACATTTCCGTAGAACAGACACTACAAATATTTTCCCCTGCCGACGACGATGTTGACGCGGAGGCTTCATTAGGCGGAGTTCTTGGAAGTGACATTTCCGGTTTACTTGATTATTCAAATTTACAATTGGTCTTTTTTTCTTTTCCTGTTCTTTCAGGAATGATTTGATTAGTTATACATGTTATAGGTTTTTTTTTTTTTTTTCAAAATTTATTTAAGATGATATTTTTTTTGTTTTTTTTTTTTTTTCTTCTCTATTTATGGATTTACTTACACCATACAAATGTATTAAATTTAATATTAACTTTGCTTTCTTCGTTAATTGCTTATTCATATATTAATTTTTTTTTTTTTTCAAAATTATCGGAATTTAATTATATTTATCCCGACGATAAGATTTATTATATTAACACTACGTTTTATATTTGTGTTTGGTTTGCTAACTAGCGAAAAAAAAGAATTCCGATTTCTATCTCGCAAAATTTTAATTAATTGCTTATGAAATTATTATACACTCTGTAAACAAAATTTTTCTTTCTTTGAGGCTGGTAGGTAAGGGTACTTAATTCAATTTATTAGGATACATTAACATCTTATTTGTTCAACAAAATCAGTTCTGTAACGAGTTGTTTTACCAGGAGTTACTACATAGAAGATTCCTTTTACTATCTCCATACAAATTTGAAATCATTTGACAAATAAGGTTCTACTACGATAAGTGGGATTACAAATACTGGGCTATTTAACTATGGTTATGTGTAATACTATTCATGCGCAAGTTCACCAATTAATTCTTTCAAGTTCTGATACAACTTGTCCGAGACAACAACTTCGGATAGATTTTCGCTTCTTTGCAAGAATCTATTTTTCCTAGAATTTATTATCCAAGAGCAAAATCAACTATATAGACTCTACACCAATAGTACTATACACAATCTTACGCTTTTGAAAATTTTGGTACACCGATACACACATGTTCAGTAGAAAAGACAACCAGTTGGCTTAAAGGTCGTTTTACTCGATTAAAATTCAAGTAAACGAAAAATCCATAAAAGGACTGATTATTATACCTCCGAAAATACGATAATACTACTGTACTTCAAATATCAAAACGCATAGAATGGAATTTACTCATTAAATTGTAAAAAAAATATTTAAAGTGAAATATGTATTTAAGTATTCAGGCAGCAAATTGCTTAACCCCTTCCTGCCACGTTGGGCTTTTGGTTTTGGGCCCCACGTTGGGCGCCAGTTTATTTATTATGTTATGGTTCACATGTAATAAAGCCAATGCCAGTTTATTTTGTTAAGTTAATGTAATGGAATAAAGAAGCCAGTTTATTTAATGTTATGCTTCACATATCTAATAAAGTAGTAAAGAAACCCAGTTTATTATGTTATGATTAAATGTAAATAAAGCCAGTTTATTTTTGTTACGGTTTTATTGTAAATAAAGAAACCCATGCCAGTTTATTTATGTTATGAAATATTCTGGAAAGATGGAAGGGTATATGAGGTGGACTTTATTACATTGTGACATATCCACGTTAAATTATCACCGCCAGTTTATTATATAATGTACTGGTCATATACCAATTTTAAATATAAATAATTATATTAATGACTTACCAGAAGCCAGTTTATTATATAAGGAAAATGGAAAATTGTAATTCTGATCCAAACTAAATTATTTGTAATGATCATAGGATAATATTCAGAGAATAGTTTATTTAAATGTTATAATCTACAAGGCGGAAGGAATATGTATAAACACATATTAGGTGGTATCTAAAAGGTTGGATATGAATTGCGCTGAAGGAATATGAATAAACACATATTAGGTGGTATAGGAAGACGACGATGTCTTGGAGGACTACGGGAGCCATTGATTTTACAATTGGTAGCTAACAGTCGGCATAGGGGGATTCGGTCCTCAGAAGGCATATAATCGTGGATTTATTCAGCAACAACGAGTCGTATATTTATTATAGACTCCCTATTTATTTATTTTTTAACGCGGGGCTGCTAACTAACAGACAGTTAAATATTCAAAGAATTTAAAACGGCAACGGAGACTGAAAAGTGGAACAATGAATAATGTGATGAAGAGCTTATCGGTAGAAATGTACCCTGTTGGTACGCTACGTCAGGTGTGGTAGACGAGCATGTCCTTTACCCTACCTCCCCATGGTCCTGGTGACTGAAATATGTATCCAGGAACCCCGAAACTTTCCCCTTTCTTACCCTACCAAACCTCAGAAAGAAAATAGAATTTTTAACAGTTCATTTTAGTATTTATTTATAGGATTTTTAAACTTAAGTTAATGATGGTAGTACCAAGTGTACTATTACAAATGTTATACGATATTTGATACAATGGTTTTTGGCTTTTAAAATAAGGCGAAAAGGGTTACTATACATAGTAAAAACAATTTCTACAAGAGAATAAGGTGAAATACAAGTTTGAATGGGTTAGTTTTACAAGGTTTAACCCAAAATAAATGATGTTATAGTAGTTTAACGGGAATATAATGGGAGCAAGATAACAAACAAATTTGGCTTCTAAAAATGTGGGTAGATTCCCAATTAAGTATAAAAGTAAAGTTTTTCACTCACCCTTACTCTGCTATCAGGTTTCGCGAAGGCCTCCGGATTGTGATGACAGGTACGGATAAATTGGCTGCAAAAGAAAATTAATACAAAACGACCCTATAAGCCCGCTAGGGTTAGAGTTGCACTTTTGTTTTGTTTTGTTTTTGCTCTCACTATTTTCGAAATTAACAGATTAGTTTTTTTTTTTTCTTGGTTTGGTTTGTATACAATAATTATTGTTTATTTTATTGGGGTTAAGACGGTTTACACAAGTATATAGATTTGTTTTTTTTTTTTATATTACAATGGTTATACTTTACAAAATGTATAAATTTACTTATTTAATTTTGACATTACAAGGGTGCCCAAAAGTTTATTAAGGAAGAGTAAACACCAAAATATTGAAAGAAACCGAATTTTTATTCAATATTTTGTGGTTGTACTACGACTATGTACCAAGCCATATTATGCGTGAAACAAAAACAAAATCTTCACCGATGATTGCTGTCTACAATGTTTCCCAGCAAACCTTACGAAAGAGTTTTTGCTTGCTTCATTAATAATACTAAAAATTTAAGACAAAGTTTTTGTCTATTACAACGTATAGCACGTGGGCAGGCTTGTTACAATATAGATATATAGGTATGATAATAATAATAACAAACGGGGTTTAGGTTAGTTGGGGGGGTTTTCTTTTTCTCTTCTTTTTGATTTTTTTTTTCTTTTGTTTTTTAACAATATGAATTAAGGGGGAATTAATAAATTTTATGTTTATATATATACATATAATTTAGAGATATCGGCTTCGATTCCTTTTTTTCTGTTGACGGGTACCACGGTTCTTCGGTTTCGTTTCACTTCTGTTTCTTTTCTGAAATTCTTATTTCCACGTGTACGTAATTTTTTCCCGTTTTTGTTTTCTTCTTCGGTATCTTATAACTGACTTTTGTTTTCGGTTACTTTTCTGGTTCCCGTTAGTTTGGTCTCGCAGTTAGCTATTTTAGTACAGTTGTACAATTTAAGTTAGTTTTTTCTTTTTCGTAGTTTGAGTTTTGTAATTTTTAATTTTTTGGTTGTTTCAATTAACAATTTAGGTTAGGTTTTGTTTTACGTTTGCTTAGTTTGATCTTTTTTAAATTTTTGATTGTTTGTTTCAACTAACACGTTAATTTAGTTTTTCGTTTGCTTAGTTTGCTTTCTTTTTAATTTTTTGATTGTTTCAACTAACACGTTAATTTAGTTTTTCGTTTGCTTAGTTTGCTTTCTTTTTAATTTTTTGATTGTTTCAACTAACACGTTAATTTAGTTTTTCGTTTGCTTAGTTTAAGTTTTGTTAATTTCGTTTGGTTCTTTCCATTAACAATTTAATTTAGTTTTTCCGTTTGCTTAGTTTTAGTTTTGTTAATTTCTTTTGGTTGTTTCAGTTAACAATTTAAATTACGTTTTTCATTTGCGTAGTTTGAGTTGGGTTAATTTCTTTTCGGTTAATTTTAACAAAAATTGGGTGGCTGTCTTCTTTGCAAGAATCTTAAAATTTTATATATTTGCTGTTTTATTAAATTTTATGACTTCTTATAAAGCAGGATAATATTAATTTCATTTAGCCAACATTCGACACAAATTTTCTTTCTCAAAGTTTCACTGTACTTCTTTGCCGTATGCGATTTATAATATTTTTTCCAATATATTTTATAGTCTATAATAAAGGTTTTTGGTTGCTGCAGTTCTTTTCCTTTCTCAAACTCGACTGACTGAACCACCTTTTTACTTGCACTCGTTAACTTATATTCCTTTTTCTTCTGACAAAGTCAGACGAGAATCCCGTTACTTTTTTATTTCGTTCCTTATGAGCAAATATGAATTAAAAGAAAACACGTACTTTAATTTAACAAGATCCACAAAGATCAAAGCAAAAGAAAAAACAAACAAGTGCTGCTAATAGCTATATATATATTTTGCGCTTTTCATCATATGATGAAAACATGATATAGGTATGTTTCATATGGAGATTTTGCCTAACATATGAAAGACACAAAATGGGCCGTTACAATTAAGAGACACAAGTGGTCTTCATTGAAATCAAGAAAGATCTTCTACGTGCCCAAGAAAGATTCGAAGCTAAATTATTTATAAAATAATGAAAACGCCACACATTTCTATTTACAAACAAAAGATTATGCAACTAAGCTCACTTTACAGAAGAACTAGAGCCACTATAATCAACTGATAGTGATTGAAAAATAAATATGTTATTAGAAAAATGTTTAAACTAAGAGCTAAATTTAAAACCAAGGAAAAGTCAAAGAAAATAAAAATTACTGTTACGAGTAATTTAAATAACCAAAACAAACTGAAGTTATCTCTTAAGGATAAGTTTCTCATTCAACAACTCCTGCAGAATTAATATTTTTATGCAAATACTTTTACACAAACACTTTTATTCTTCTAGTCAGAAATTAAAAATTTTCTTCAAGGAAAGAAGAAGACTAGTAAATATACTTTGACAGTCGAGGCTTTTCAGAGCAAAAAATTATTAAAACAGCTGTCGAAGCTACCTGTTTTGAATTTGCCTTGACTGCTACATTACCTAATTAGACCAAAGCGAATTCAGTACAAGGTGGCCTAATTTCAGAAAATCAGCTAATACCATTAAAAAATTTCTGACATTTCAAAATCTTCTGCTTTGTTAGAGCTATTCTTTGCGCCATGAAAAAAACGAATGCGAAAAATTTTTTAAAAACAATAGTTTGGAACTAAAGGTTGCTACTCATTGTAAAGAACAATCATTTTTATTTAATAAAAACAGTTTTGTAATAAAAAAGACAATTTCGAGTCTTGCAATGCTTGTAGCTTTTCTTCCGATGGCGGCAGTATGGGTATAGCATATGAAGGTCTTCTTTGGGGTACAGAAATTGGTCGTGAAGAGGCCTCTGTGTAAGGTGGTACAAGGTAGTTCCTTCCGTTTTTATTACGTATATATATGTATGTATATATATACATATATATGAATATATATATATATATATATATATATATATATATATATATGTATTTATATGTATATATATTATATATAAATGAAATTTATTTGTTGGTGGTTAAGCAATGTCTATGTATATGCTTTACCAAATCATCAGTAGACTTTAACCACAGTTTTGAAAACATATACATTTGGTAGGTACAATGTGGTTCCTTCCGTTTTTATTAAATATATACATATATATATACATATATATAATATATATATATATATATATATATATATATATATATATATATATATATATGTATATATATGTATATATATACATATATATGAATATATATATATATATATATATATATATTATTATTATTATTATTATTTCAAGTCTATTATAATTAAAATTACAATAAACAAAAAGAAGTGAAGGCACTAGCAACTAATGGCTATCGGCCCAGATAGATATATATATATATATATATATATATATATGTATCTATATATGTATATATATATATATATATATATATATATATGTATCTATATATGTATATATATATATATATATATATATATATATATATATATATATATATGTATCTATATATGTATATATATATATATATATATATATATATACACATAAATAACGTCTCTGTATATTAGTTGTCGTGTCTAGTTATTTGTCTATGGTTACCAGCATGGCGTAATAAAACCAGGTGGCAGCGTAAGGGCTACAAGTACAAAAACGTAGGGGTTTTGGTTTGTGTAATAAAGTTGAGATTGTCAAAATAATGAGTTAAGATATAAATGTCAAAAGTGTAAAAAAAGAAGCATTTAAAATTTAAGAAATAAAATATCTTGCATCATGCCAACATTCAAAAGTGAAGAAAAATTAAAAAAAGGGTTTAATCAAAACACAATATTTTCTTGTGACCTGAAATCGGAAATGGGTCTATATATGATATGATCTGAATCTTCAAAAAGTGATCAATGCATATAAGCGAACGTTTTGTGATTTGCTTTTGGCACAAGCTACTCCACTTTTCCATTGTTATGGAGCACTTAGGCACACAAAAAAATTAGTCGCCATTACCAGGAACATATTTTTTTTGCACAGCTCACAAAAAGGCATATTTTTATAAAAATTTGATAATTAATTTTGACCAATTAAAGAAAAAATATATAATTCCACTATGAAATGCAATATAATTCCAATATTAAACGAATTTGTTCCAAATATATTGAAAACACTTTTAAAAATATATTTGAAAATAACAGAAAAAACGACTGTAGCAAACATAAAACACCTTTTATCGTGTTTAACTAGTTTTTTATCTAGATTGTTATTATTATTATTAGTATTTTCTTCTAGTTCACTTTTTTCACAACAATAATTTAAAATATTCGTTTTTCAATAAACAGTTTTTATTCATATATCAGCTCTGAACATAAATATAATTACGCTGTGCTTTGACAGTTTAAACTCACAACAAACAAAAATTTAATAGGAGCAAAAAATTGTTTACATTACTAACGATGCCACCTGGTTTAGTACGCCCTGGTTACCAGTATAATTGTTTGAATTTCGGTATCGTTGTTTTCATCATAGGCTAAGTCTATGTCCACACGATGAAACATTATCTGCAGAAACATTTATTAATTCCCTTTTGAAACTGCATTCGTGTCCACACGTTTGAAACATTTGTTTTGCAGCATACATATATTATATTATATGCAGAAGCGGAGAATGGCGTGCTCAACACATGTTTCATGTACATGAAACACCGTACCCTTTTCCACTCGTCTTTTCACTCTCATCAAAAAACACAATGTTTCTGCAGCAAATGTTTCACCGTGTGGACATAGTCTAAAGCATAGATGTTCAGCCCATACAACAATTGTTTGAAAATAATTCATACACATTTGTTACGCTCTTTTAAAAACTCATTCATTCGTCGTTGAGCAAGCGACGAAAACACATGCGTCGGAGTATCGTCATATTTTTCAGGAATTTATTAAGCATTGTTGTTGGGTTTTGTTGAACAAAGCACAGTAAACACACACGATTCAATTACAATTAAACACACAAAAAATAAAAGCTACACGTCTACGAAATGAGATGTGAACGGTATTTTATGATAAATGATGCTTTTCATAACATTCAATGCCTTTTATGCTACAAAATATTTAAGGCTGGAAATGAAAACGTTTTGAAAACACATTTTTATTCATATCATTATGAAATTGAAAAAATAAATTTTAAAGAAAAGGAGGAGCTTCTTAATGAAAAGAAGAAAGTTTATTTTTTTCAATTACAGGAATGGCTTAATGGAATTGAAAACAATTCAGAAAATCAGAACCTAAAAAGTGGAATATCAAGCTTAGTAAGTTTAAATGTCGTCAGGCATGGAAGACCTTTTTCTGATGGGATCTTTATTAAAGAAGTTCTTATAAAGATTTTTGAAAAGCTAAGCTACAGTACTGACTTCATTAAATCTATTCCTTTATCCCGATTTATTCTAGTTCGGCGCACTACACAAATAGGAACTTCTTTAGAACATTTTATTACTGAAAAATTGAAAAGTTGCGAATTCTTTTCAGTCTGTCTAGATGAAAGTACCGACATTAATGGCGTTTGTGAACTTATAATTTGTATTCGTTGTGTAGATGCCAATTACAACGTTTTTGAAACAATGTTCACCCTTGAAAGTTTTTATGCAAACGTAACAGTCAAGTTATTGTTCGACATCGTTAGTGACAAACTATTTTCAATTGTAGACACAAACAAGTTTGCAGCAGTTTGTACAGATGGTGCCAGCGTAATGACTGGTAGATATGAAGGCTTTATCGGACAAATACAAAAACATGGTTTGTCAGTTCAAAATTTTCACTGCATAATCCATCAAGTAGCTCTTGCATCAAAATTCCTTTCAGAACATTCTGCTATGAAATCAGCAGAGCGCATAATTAATAGAATAAGTGGTGGACATAATTCCCTTACGCATAGGAAATTTGTAACTTTTTTAAAAACTAGAAAAGCTGCACATCATGACCTTAAAATGTACACTGACGTTCGATGGCTTAGCCGAGGTGATTGCCTAAATAGACTGTTTGACTTAAGAAAAGAGGTGGTAGAGTTTTTAGAGCTAGAAAATATAGATATATGTGAAGTAAAATTACTAAAACAATATAAATTCACCTTAGATTTAGCATTTTTGTCAGATATAACTAACTTCTTGAATGAGTTTAATTTACAACTTCAAGGAAAAGATAAAAGTATACTTGATATGTCTGAATTTTTGTTGAATTTTAAAACAAAATTATTTTTGCTGCTAATAGAAATTCGATCTGACGATTTCTCTAGTTTTACCAAAACTTCTCTTATATATAACAAACAAAATTATACTAAAAAACTTGATTATGTATCATTATTAGAAACCCTTTTTTTAATTTTGAAGACCGATTTAACGATTTAGAATGTATACAGTCTTTGCTTGATGTATTCAAAAACCCTTTAAATTGTGACATAAGCAAGTTCGATTTACACATTCAATCAGAGATAATAATACTTAGATCTGAGGTAAAAGCTTTCGATAAAATTAATTCTCTTGAGTTTTGGAAAAATGTAGATGGTGCCTTATGTCCTCAGCTCAAACGAATGCATTTAAAATATTTATCATTTTTTTCCTCAACATACTTATGTGAACAAATTTTTTCAGACATGAAAAACATTTGCTCCAAGCAGCGCAATCGCATGACCTCGGTGAACTTAAAAAATATTTTGCTAATTCGCCATTGTCATGCAGGTATTAACACGGAAAGTTTAATTTAAAATCTTTAAAGCGATTTTAAAAATTGTAATAAAATTACGTTTTAATAATCAGAGACCGAAAATAATCATTATTGAATTTATTTTACAAAACACTACAATACAATATTCATCAAAGCTATTCATTAAAAAATAATTTATTTGAAAAAACATAATAATGGTTACTGTCTCTGTTAAAAACACCTTTTTATTCATATCGTTATGAAACTTGTTTTAGGTGTTTGCCAATATGTTTGCTGGGAGTTAGGGTTGCGAGAGCGAGCGCTAATACATCTCATTTTTATTTTTGATCATCTATGGTCTAAAGGCTCATTTAGCCGAACGTTGAAATCGTAAATGTGAGCTAAATGTAAATGTTAGGTATATGTAAATGTTGCTACACTTATAGAATGCTTAAAATCGTGTCATATGTTTTTGACAAAAACAAACATCAACTAATTATTTTTAAAATCAAAATCATAAAAAATTCCCAAAATATTGTGTTTCTTGTAAGCTACAACGATTGAGTGTATTTAATAAAGAAAATAATATAATACAATGGATGTGGAAGATATGTGTATCACAAAAAATCTGATGCGCATCACTTTCAAAAATAAATACAATAAAACTCTATTCAACTGTTTAAAACATTGATGGCACTTTAATATGTTAATGTTATTGGCGTTCGCGTTGAAAAAGTACGCAAATTAATTAAATGGTACAAAGAGGTATCAGAAACACCAATATACACAACTAATAGTATAATAAGTCATCCCTTGGCATAAGTTTAATAAAATGGGCACATTTTTTTCCATATTACAATATATATTATATGTTTTGCAATATTGCAAAATGTTTATATATTCGTACAAACGAGTGTTTAATACATCTGAAACGAACAACCACATACAGACATGCGATATTTCATTGAGAATAAAACATTTATTTAGAAACTTAAACATATAAAATGCGTATATCATGTCCTTATACATATTTATTAACTAAACATATGAAAAGAGAAATAAGTACCAAAAGAGGTCTTTTGTGCCCCATTCTCATTCAACATACATACATCCCATCACTGTCTACAACTGTCACGTAACCTTAGAACAAAATTCTATTTTCTGTAGGTTCCAACGTTACGGCAATATTTTTCTAAAGTCAAGTAAGCGTTTTCATAACTTCCCATATTACTGTTTGGATCAGCTGACACATTTACCTAACATTTACGATTTCAACGTTCGGTTAAATGAACCTTAATGTAGACTGCTACCAAGGTATATCAATATAAGGTAGACTCGCGGCGAAAGCGAATTAATATGGATCTTCTGTGACTGTCAAACAGTTTCGTATGTCAAATTAGTATTTTGACATTTGTGAATGAATTGAGTTGCATAGAGTTGCTTATATTTCATCACATCAGCACGTGCTGAACAATTATAAATTTTTATTTAAAATATCCATGAATTAAAGATAGATGCTCATAATGCCTTGCTCATAACTTTTTTAGGCAACTGACAAGAGGCGTAAAGTTTACTAGCAGAACGAAAAAAGGTAGGAGTTCTTAACATGAATAATGAATTAATTAGAAAATGTCCTGTTAAATGTGAAATGGCTGTTAAATCCGAGGAATACGACACTAAGCAAGATATGGGACACGATGATTCTAATGAGGGCCTTAGAGAGTTTCTAATGGTTACTGATGCGCAAACGTTTAAATTAATATCAGGAGTTACAAGAGCAGAAAGACCGGGAAGATCGATTAGATATTTTATGCAAGACGATACAACACATTTGAGAAGGTGCCTGCCACTCTATGAAATATATTGCCTACCACAATCTAATTGGTGTAACCCATACTGAAGCCGAAGCTGAGGGAATTATGGTAAAAATAGTGTATGTTCATATATAAGTATTTAAAAAATTTTAACTGTTGCTTATTTACCAGGTTCGTGACGGTCCAGATGATACTGGTAGATATTTTGATCGTCCCGGTAAATTGTCGGATTACTTCCCCTCTCCGTATCCAAACGAAGAGGCTGCCGTGCTGCTAATAATGGTGCCTATCCACCTGACTTAAGTTACATTGTTTCAGCCCGTAAAGGTGGGGAAGACTACATTTTCTCCTTACTTACCGGGTACTTTGACGCACTAGCTGGTGTACAACCACTATTTCGCAGGTGGTACAATTGGTATGGCCCAAGTGCTGTACAATGAGGTTAGTAATATTTCATAATAAACCAATATTGTAGTTACCATTTCATTTGTCTTAAGGTTATTGAATATCAAGATGGCACCCCACCTACTCAAAGTCAATTGGCCAAGGATGTAGCTGCTTTTCTTAAATGGACCTCAGAACCAGAACATGATGTTCACAAGAATATGATTATTAAAGTTATAGGTATCATGACATTCTTGACCATCATTTCTTATTACATTAAGAGACACAAGTGGTCTTCATTGAAATCAAGAAAGATCTTCTACGTGCCCAAGAAAGATTCGAAGCTAAATTATTTATAAAATAATGAAAACGCCACACATTTCTATTTACAAACAAAAGATTATGCAACTAAGCTCACTTTACAGAAGAACTAGAGCCACTATAATCAACTGATAGTGATTGAAAAATAAATATGTTATTAGAAAAATGTTTAAACTAAGAGCAAAATTTAAAACCAAGGAAAAGTCAAAGAAAATAAAAATTACTGTTACGAGTAATTTAAATAACCAAAACAAACTGAAGTTATCTCTTAAGGAAAAGTTTCTCATTCAACAACTCCTGCAGAATTAATATTTTTATGCAAATACTTTTACACAAACACTTTTATTCTAGTCAGAAATTAAAAATTTTCTTCAAGGAAAGAAGAAGACTAGTAAATATACTTTGACAGTCGAGGCTTTTCAGAGCAAAAAATTATTAAAACAGCTGTCGAAGCTACCTGTTTTGAATTTGCCTTGACTGCTACATTACCATAATTAGACCAAAGCGAATTCAGTACAAGGTGGCCTAATTTCAGAAAATCAGCTAATACCATTAAAAAATTTCTGACATTTCAAAATCTTCTGCTTTGTTAGAGCTATTCTTTGCGCCATGAAACAAACGATTGCGAAAAATTTTTTAAAAACAATAGTTTGGAACTAAAGGTTGCTACTCATTGTAAAGAACAATCATTTTTATTTAATAAAAACAGTTTTGTAATAAAAAAGACAATTTCAAGTCTTGCAATGCTTGTAGCTTTTCTTCCGATGGCGGCAGTATGGGTATAGCATATGAAGGTCTTCTTTGGGGTACAGAAATTGGTCGTGAAGAGGCCTCTGTGTAAGGTGGTACAAGGTAGTTCCTTCCGTTTTTATTACGTATATATATGTATGTATATATACATATATATGAATATATATACATATATATATATATATATATATATATATATATATATATATATATATGTATTTATATGTATATATATTATATATAAATGAAATTTATTTGTTGGTGGTTAAGCAATGTCTATGTATATGCTTTACCAAATCATCAGTAGACTTTAACCACAGTTTTGAAAACATATACATTTGGTAGGTACAATGTGGTTCCTTCCGTTTTTATTAAATATATACATATATATATACATATATATATATATGATATGTATATATATATATATATATATATATAAATGTATATATATATGTATATATATACATATATATGTATATATATGTATATATATACATATATATGAATATATATATATATATATATATATATATATATATATATATATATATATATACATATATATGAATATATATATATATATATATATATATATATATTATTATTATTATTATTATTTCAAGTCTATTATAATTAAAATTACAATAAACAAAAAGAAGTGAAGGCACTAGCAACTAATGGCTATCGGCCCAGATATATATATATATATATATATATATATATATATATATGTATCTATATATGTATATATATATATATATATATATATATATATATATATTTATATGTATATATATTATATATAAATGAAATTTATTTGTTGGTGGTTAAGCAATGTCTATGTATATGCATTTCATTGGTGCTTTACCAAATCATCAGTAGACTTTAACCACAGTTTTGAAAACATATACATATGGTAGGTACAATGTGGTTCCTTCCGTTTTTATTAAATATATACATATATATATATATATATATATATATATATACATATATATATATATATATATATATATAATATATATATATATATATATATATATATATATATATATATATATATATATATATATATATGTATATATATGTATATATATACATATATATGAATATATATATATATATATATATATATATATATATATATATATATGTATCTATATATGTATGTATATATATATATATATATATATATATATATATCTAAGGCCTAATTCATAAAAAATATTTCATGCTTATAACATCGTTATTTGACATATTTCTATGGGATAATTGTCAAATAAGACCGTTATAAGCATGAAATATTTTTTATGAATTAGGCCTCTAATATATAAAATGCTCGTGTCACAATGTTCGTTCCCATACTCCTCCGAAACGGCTTGACCTATTCTTATGAAATTTTTTATGCATATTCAGTAAGTCTGAGAATCTATCTATTTTTCAAACCTCTAGGTGATAAGAGGTGTTCACCCCAAACATATTTTTTTAAATTTTATTTTTGATAATTTTTTTTTTTTATTATGTGGCATGAAAAAATACAAACAAGCTTAAGTTTGCACTTTTCTATCACCAACCCTTGCTTTTTAATAGTCATTTTAAAAATTTTATAATTTTTTATCCCGCTCGATAACTTCAATTGATAAGTTATCTCTTCCATGTGTCTACCGTTGTCATTTGTCACCCAGTAAACAGCACGGAGTAGGGATGGCAACGAAGATGGTCTCTTATTTCTCTCAAACAATAAGCAACAATTTTAGTTTTTTGAGAGTTTGTTCTGAAACGATTCACCCACTTCGAACAATGGTTCTGGAAAAACAAGGGTACCATATGAGATATTTTTGTAAACGATGTGTGTTAGTTTTTCAATTAGGCAACACAGTAGCAGATAAATGCAATTTGCTTGTTTTCTTGGCGTCACACTCATATATTTTATTGTGTAATAAACAAATTGTAAATTAAAAAATCTTAATAACATAAAAATTTCACTCTATTAAGATCGTATTATATATATATATATATATATATATATATATATATATGTATATATATATATATATATATATATATATATATATATATATATATATATATGTGTGTGTACATATATGATGTGGCATCTCAGTTCAACTTTACTTAAAAATTTAAAATAACTGGCATCACAGTTGAAATGTTTCAGAACAAAAATTAAAATTAAAGCAATTCATGTTCCGAACAAAGTTAATTCTCTTTCGATCTCTCTCTCTCTCTTTCAAAAAGAGAGACGTCAAACTACATATAAAAAAAATTGTTTCGGAACAGGGCGTACTAAACCAGGTGGCATCGTTAGGAATGTAAACAATTTTTTGCTCCTATTGAATTTTTGTTTGTTGTGAGTTTGAACAGTCAAAGTACGGCGTAATTATATTTATGTTCAGAGCTGATATATGAATAAAAACTGTTTATTGAAAAACGAATATTTTAAATTATTGTTGTGAAAAAAGTGAAGTAAAAGAAAATATTAATAATAATAACAATCTACATAAAAAACTAGTTAAACACGATAAAAGGTGTTTTATGTTTGCTACAGTCGTTTTTTCTGTTATTTTCAAATTTATGTTTTCAATATATTTGGAACAAATTCGTTTAATACTGCAATTATATAACATTTCATAGTGGAATTATATATTTTTTCTTTAATTGGTCAAATTTAATTATCAAATTTTATGAAAATATGCCTTTTTGTGAGCTGTGCAAAAAAATATGTTCCTGGTAATGGCAACTCATTTTATCGTGTGCCTAAGTGCTCCATAACAATGGAAAAGTGGAGTAGCTTGTGCCAAAAGCAAATCACAAAGCGTTCGCTTATATGCAGTGATCACTTTTTGAAGAATCAGATCATATCATATGTAGACCCATTTCCGATTTCAGGTCACAAGAAAATATTGTGTTTTGATTAAATCTTTTTTTTAATTTTTCTTCACTTTTGTATGTGGGCATGAAGCAAAATATATTATTTCTTAAATTTTAAATGCTTCTTTTTCTTACGCTTTTGACATTTATATCTTAACTCATTGTTTTGACATTCTCAACTTTATTACACAAACAAAAACACCTATGTTGTTGTATTATTGTACTTGTAGCCCTTACGCTGCCACCTGGTTTTATTACGCCATGTTTCGGAACAAATTTTTTGTTCCGAAACAATGGGTGAATCCAGCTTTAGTGTTTATGCTTCAAGCGTAGTAGTTAAACATTTTCACTATCTCAATGTAACTCTCATATCAAATATATTCTCGAGTAACTTTATTATTTACTTATTAATAACTAATATTATTGAATATAATTAATTATTAATAACTAATAAAATTATTAATTTTGAGTGTAATTCGCACGATCAGTTAATTAAGTGATTCATATAACCTCTAAAATAATCAACACGTGTCACGAGTTCCCGCAAACAACGGCTATTGAGTTGTAAGTAGAAATTATTTTTTACGTTTATTATAAAATCAAAAATTATTCTCTCTTATTTATAACGAAAATATTGTTGGCAATGGTGAAAAACGAATTCGGTGAAAGTTAGACTTTTATTACAATTGGGAATTTTTTTTGTGTTTACTTATAAGAGCTCCATGCTCTCGAGTGGGTAAATCATCAATTTTGTTTGTATTAGCTAAAGACGGACTAACAAAGAATATTGTTCACGTTGTAGCATTAAGAGATTAATATTATGTAATGAACTAATGATATAAATAGTTATTACTTTTAATAAATTAAAAAAATTAATATGTAGTAAGAATTTTAACGAACATTTTTATATTGCTATATTAAATTGAATTAAGATTCACTAGGCTAATTGTTCGAAATTTTTAATTTAAATCTCAGAAAGACATGATAAATATTCCAAGGCACAAAGGCAAGTCAACATCAGTTTTTGTTATTCAACTTACACAGCAGAGCAGAACAGCTGTTTTCGAAAGACGCAACCCTTTCATCATCAGTGCTCATGTGTATTGTCTTTGTCACCACTTATTAGGTGGCTTAGTTGAATGTGATAACAGTTCCTATTTACACAAATTTTATTGTGAAAAAGAATACGAGAACTGTATCAAGCTGATGTTAACATGTGATAACAGCTGTTCTGCTCTGCTGTGTAAGTTGAATAACAAAAACTGATGTTGACTTGCCTTTGTGCTTTGGAATATTTATCATGTCTTTCTGAGATTTAAATTAAAAATTTCGAACAATTAGCCTATTGAATCTTAATTCAATTTAATATAAAAAAATTAATTTTTTTTGTTTTGTTATTTTTAAATAACATTCCCTCATCGTTCACAGCGCTCCATGCCTTTTTCACTCATATTCCGCATCCTTGTACACATGCAGTGAGTTAGTTATTTTTTTTTCTACACTAGAAATTCTCTAGAAATTATTTACATGGCAAAACAACGTTTGCTGGGTCAGCTGGTATATTTATATATATATATATATATATATATATATATATATGTATTTATATATATTTATATATATATATATACATATACATATATATTTATATATATATATATATATATGTATTTATATATATATATATATATATATATATATATATATATGTATTTATATATATATATATATATATATATATATGTATATATATATATATATATATGTATATATATATATATATATATACATATATATATATATATATATATATATATATATACTATATATATATATATATGTATATATATATATATATATATATATGTATATATATATATATATATATATATATATATATATATATATATGTATATATATATATATATATATATATGTATATATATATATATATATATGTATATATATATATATATATATATATATATATATATATATGTATATATATATATATATATATATATGTATATATATATATATATATATATATATATATATATATATATATATGTATATATATATATATATATATATATATATATATATATGTATATATATATATATATATATATATATATATATGTATATATATATATATATATATATATATATGTATATATATATATATATATATATATATATATATATATATAAATATATATATATATATATATATATATATATATATATATATATATACAGTCGAACTTCCCTATAGTGAATCTCCACGGCGACATACAATTGTTTCACTATATAGAAATTTTATTATACAGAAATATTTTGTGTTTTATTTATTTATTTATTTTAATTACATTAAGACATTTAAATACATTAGTCAGAACGTTGCTCTACATCTCCATAAAAGTTCGTAGTATATCAAGTGAAGAGGAAACGTGTTCTAATGTAGGTGACGTTTTATCAATATTTGCCATTACTTCACCGCTAGTTTGAATCTGCATGCCATCTTTTAAAAATCCTGCCTTTTGGAAGCAGTTTGCAATAGTCTCTTGATTGTAGCAAATCTATGGCTATTACAGGTTTGTTTCATCCATTTGTGACAATATGTTCATCAAAATTCATTTTCTGTAAAGTTGTTTTATGTTGTAGATTATGCCTTGGTCCATTGGTTGAAGAAGAGAAGTCATATTGGGAGGAAGTAGACAAGTCCAAATTCTGCAGTTCATCTTTTACGTCTTTTGGATGCGCACTGCAGTTGTCAACAAAGAGCAGAACCTTTCCTTTTTTGCGAAGCAAATTTTTGCCCAGCCCTAAAATCCATTTGGAAAAAATTTCTCCTGTCATCCACTCTTTTTTGTTGAAATCATAATCCACATCTAGAGATTTTATTCCTTTAAAGCATCTAGGGCTTTTAGCCTTTCCTATAACGAGCAGTTTTAGTTTCTCCATACCAGTCATATTGCTTCCTATTAGTACAGTTATTCTTCTTTTGCTCTGTGTTCAACCAACGCATTTTTCATTTTTCAATGCTAGTGTTTTATTTGGTAAGCACTTGAAAAACAAACCGATCTCATCGGCATTGAAGATGTCATTTGCATCATACTTTTCAATTAATCTTGGCAAAAACTTCCTTATCCATTCATCTTGTTTTCCTAAATTGGCGTCAGCGCTTTCCCCACACAAGGTTTTTCCAACAATATTATGTCGTTTTTTAAATTTATCTAAACATCCAGTACCTGCTTCGAAATCTTCGTGTCCCAAAGAATCACTTTCAGTTGGATTCTCGTGGTGTACGGACGTGTTTTTTATAAGCGGAAGTTTACGGCGAGTTTTTTCATAGTAAAAGTGCGAATTAAATTCTGATTTTTGGACTGCCTAAAGCCGGTAGTGTTACGATTACGTTGATGTAAAAATCTTTGAAATCGGTTGACGGGTTCCGGAATTATTCGGGTGTTAATTAGAATATTGATATTATAAAGCAATATTGCATGCTGTAGTGTATGCAAGTGGACTTTTTGTTGTTTGTTAACGGAACGTTTTGATTATTTGTCTGCTAAATTTGCTTTTTAGTGAATTTAATTTGTTCAAGGTGAGATTCCTGAACAAAGGGCAAATTCCAACGTTCAGTCGGCGTCGGTCTGTCGATTTGACGAAAAGTGTTGCCGTTGCGGGATTTCGGGAACAGTGTTGCCGTTTTTCCGGGGAAGTGCCGGGGAAGTCTGGGATTTTTCCAAACCTTTTGGGAATTCCAAAAGTGGTTTGCGTCTCTGCTAAGTGGTTGGTATCTGTGTTAAGGTGGTATGTGTCTCTGCTAAGTACAGGTGTCTTGGCTAAGTGTTTCCAAATTGCTGTTTTTTGTTGTTCAGGTACAACTGTCCCTGAAGTAAGGTATTTATACTTATATATATACATATTTTTTCGTTTTTTGTTTTGTTTTTTGGTTGCTTGGTCGTGTTGAGTGGCAATGCCACCGGGGCCTCCTAAGGGTGATGGTGACACATCGGATGCTGCGTCGATGTCTGAGGTGGTACCACCGGAGTCGGGGAAGAAAATGCGTCAGCGAGGCCGATAGCGAGGCGGAGCAGATGGAGATTAGGGGGAAGAGGGTGAAACCGAACTCCCCTAAGACCAAGAAGAAGGTAGCTGTTACGGCTGTGGCTGCTCCTAGCACAGGTGACAAGGGGCCAATGCCTCCTCCTGAGGGTGACTCAATCTGGAGGGCCGCACCTCGTGTACGCAGCTAGGGTTGCTAGGGCGAACGCAAGGCACTAATATGGAGGGTTTTACTGTCTTACAGCAAAACCTACAAAGGGCTTACGCAGCGACGTGCGTGTTTGGGCAGGCGATGCGGCGTCGGTGAGCACCTTTTGGTCTTCTCCAGGAGCCGTATTACGCAAATGGCCGGGTCAGAGGGTTGCCGGGGGAATGCGAGTTTTCTCGAATTTACCGGGAAACTCAGATGTAGTTGTGGACTGTGACGACGTTGACTGTACTGTTGTTAGCCGCAGTCGGTGGGGGATCTGCATTGCAGTGGAAGGGCCGTTTGGGAGAATGCTGCTGGCTAGCATTTACTGCAAGTTCAGTAGCCCCTTGAAGCCATATATAGGTTACATGGATAGGGTGTTACTCCTAGCGAGTAACTCACCACTTATCCTAGGTCTAGACGCGAACGCATGCTCTCGTATGTGGTTCAGTAAGATGCCCAGGAATGCTCCTGGCCATCAGAACTATATACGAGGAGTTATGCTTAGTGAATGGCTGATCACTACTGGTGCTTCTGTGTTGAATGAGGCATGTGATTTGTACACCTTTGATGGCCCCAATGGGGCTAGTGACATCGACGTGATGGTCGCGAACGGTGCGGCACAGACAGTCTTTGACCTTAGGTGGAGGGTGTACGACAATGGGGGTATTAGTGATCATAATCTCATTGGGATTATGGTCAACTATCATAGGCGGGTGCGTTTGACTGCGCCTCATCGCAGGTGGCGACTGCATGGGGTGGACTGGGACAACTACGCGGACTACTTTAGGGCGGCTGCGTCTGAGTAGCCATTAGAGGTTTTTAGGGAAATGACTGTTGAAGACCAGGTCGGCAAGATAGATCAGTGGATGTGTGCCGTTAATGGCACTTTACTTGGGCGTAGACGGACTAGGAGGCCAGGTAAAGTTAAATGGTGGACATGCCAGCTGGATGCGACGCGGAGGAACGTCAGGCGCCTGAGGAAGCAATTCCAAAGGGCCAGACGGGCCAATGCTGAGGATCTAGCTCAGCGTAAAGCTGAGTATCTTGCCGCCCTAAGGGACTACAAGGACGTTATTGTTCGAGTGAAGGAAGAACAATGGCGGGACTTTGTGAGGGACCATAGGGACGACCCCTGGGGTAAGGTTTACCGAATCTGCAGGGGTAAAGGTGTAGGGCTGGACATAGAGTCCCTTCAGGATGGCACCACTACCATGTCGACTTGGAGGGACTGTACGGACGTGCTTCTAAAGAATTTCTTTCCGGAGGCGGAACCGACTGGTAGCCCTCCTCTCATTAGGGAGGGAGCCAGTCCTCCAAGTCTGGGGGAGTCGGAGGTAGCAGACAGTGTTTGCCAGTTTCGTAGTAGGAAGTCTCCCGGCGTTGATGGCATGACTGGAGAGATGTGTAAAAGCATCTTTAAGGCTGTGCCTCAATATTTGGAGTCAATCTACGAGAAGTGTCTGAGTGAGGGCTATTTCCCTAGGGCTTGGAAAGTCGCCCAAGTCGTCGTCCTCCTGAAGTCTCCCGATAGAGATAGGAGTAATCCTCGCTCTTATCGGGGCATCAGCATCCTCCCAGTACTTGGAAAAGTGCTGGAGAGGATTATGGTGACACGACTGAAGGACGCCGACGCCGAGGGTCTTTCCGAGTACCAACATGGATTCAGGGAGGGGAGATCCGTTGAAAATGCGTGGCTGTATGTTAGGGATAGTGTTGCGAACTCTTCTGCCAAATATGTCCTAGGCATATTTGTAGATTTTAAGGGTGCGTTTGATTACCTTTCATGGGATGTGGTTTTCGACAGGCTGCGTCAAGTAGGTTGTCGAGAGCTGCCCCTATGGAGGAGTTACTTCAGCGACAGGAAAGCTTGTGTGGTAGGCGCCAACGACACAGTTTGGAGGGATGTTGTCCAGGGGTGTCCGCAGGGCTCCATCTGCGGTCCATTTATTTGGAACGCCATGATGGATCCCCTGTTGACACAACTCGGCCGTTCACACAAATTGTGCGCATATGCGGATAATTTACTCATCCTTATCGAGGGACAGTCTCGTGCTGATCTTGAGAGAAAGGGTGGGGAGGTCATGCGTGATGTAGTTGAGTGGGGTAATCGTGTGGGTGTTGATGTGGCCTTTGACAAGACCGTCACAATGCTGCTCAAGGGCAGATTGTCGCGCGATCGTCCGCCACTCATTCGAACAGGCGATGTTAGTCTCAGGTATTCGACTGAGGTCAAGTACCTGGGAATAATGATGGGTGAGAGGATGAACTTCATGGTTCATCCCCTCTATGTTAGGGACAAGCTGAATGCCGTCGTAGGTAAAATTAGGCGTATCCTTAGGAGTGACTGGGGTCTCAGCAGGCGTGCTGTCCGTACTATATACGGAGGGCTATTTGTTGCCTGCGCAACATATGGTGCGCCGGTTTGGTACGAAACGGCTATGTCTGTTGTTGGCCGGAACAAGGTCTTGTCGTGTCAGAGGGTTGCCATGCTTGCCTGCATGCCAGTCTGTAGAACAGTTTCGACGGATGCTCTTCAGGTCTTACTGGGTGTGGCCCCGCTTGACTTGGAAGTAATTCGCAGGGCGATTGCTTACAAGGTCAAGAATGGTTTACCACTTCTCGAACGGGACTGGATTTCTGATGTGGACTTGGTGAATTTGGATGCCAGGGGAATCAAGGCGCTCCTAGACGAGCGCCTTGTATCCATCTGGCAAGGTAGGTGGACAAGTAGCGATAATGGGCGGGTGACGTATGAATTCATACGTGACATTAATTTTGTTAGGGACCGCCCAGATTTTTGCTTTGGCTTAAGTCTGGGCTTTTTGTTGACTGGACACGGTTCGTTCAATGCGTATTTGCACCCGAGGGGTCTATCTGACTCTTCGGAATGTGAATGCGGGGAGGGACCGGATAATCGTCTACGAGTTGCGGAGCTGTTGCGGCCTGATGTGGTGTGGAGGTGTAGGCGTATTTCCCTGCTGCTGGTGACTGGCAGTTGCTCTGCGGTCCTTGCTCTCGCTATGGGTCCCCTCACTCTCTCCCCTCGGGGATGTTTGGGGGATTTGTAGCGGTGTGTATGGGCGCGTGGCAACTGACTCAGTGTGAAGTTTGCTACCCTGGCTATGACTGCGATTCTGATTGACGTTTTGATTTGGCTGCTGAGTCGTTTAACGACCATTTTTTCACCCGTGAAGGGAACTGTTGAGTGTTGTCTTCTTTTGTGAGTTATGTCCTGCTGGCCTCACACATGTGAGCAAAGTGTCGCCCGTGAGGGCGGCTGTTAATTGTCGGTGTGTGTTGTTTGTGCCATTTATGTTGATGTTTGTTGCTTGTGGTGGTGGGCCACCAGTCCCGAACTATTTGGAGTTCAACTGGTAGTAGTTTCGGCTACGGGGTCTGACCGGAGACTTGTATCTGGTACCACGGGTGTCGGGAGCCCCAGGAACCTTGGTTTCTGCCCGGCAATGGTGTGGCCCCTCGGGGAGCATCGTGGTGGCTGTGTGTTGAAACCCAAATCGAGGGGAGAGCGTTAGCTCAGTGTGGAGTTGCATTGCAACCGGGTGCCGTGACCCAAAGATCGGAAAGAGTTTTAGATGGGCTCCGCTCCTAACCAAGGGGGAAGCCATGTCCAAATACATGGTTTCAATTTGGTACTCATGGGTGACAGCTGTTGCGCATGGGGGCGTTGGTAGACGCATTGTATTCACCCGGTGCTAAGACCACCGTCAATTTGGGCCGCACGGCAGGTACTGACGTTAAACTCAGACACACTTGTCCCAAAGAATCAGCGAATTCTTTGGCTTTTTGCTTCAATAATAATCCAGATACGGGAAAATTCTTAGAACGAGCGGCCGTAACCCATTTGAGCATTGCTCCGTTAATGTCTTGAAAAAGATAAGATCGAAGTCTCTTACGCTTAATTCTCGTCTTCTACATTCTTTTAAATAACTGACTTGTTTTTAAAATGTTTGATAATGTAGTGGGAAGAATTCCAAACTCTTTAGCTATATCTTTTTTCTTTGATGACTATTACTAATAACTTCTTTTCAAGAGAGATACTACTCCGGTGCGTCATTTTCTTTCACTGAACTCGGTCAACTGATGTTAAAAGTCAAATCATTAACTTTTTTGTTTTCATTTTCATATTTTGCGAATCCCAAAAATATTACTTATTTTCTTTATAAATAGTGTTACTAACAAGTGTAAAATAAAGCTGTTAAAAATAGTTCACTTTATAATAAGGAGAACTTCATTGTATAGATGTTCACTATAAGGAAGTTCGACAGTATACACACACACGTGTA
The DNA here is from genome assembly GCA_951800035.1 of Linnaemya tessellans. Taxonomy (NCBI): domain Eukaryota; kingdom Metazoa; phylum Arthropoda; class Insecta; order Diptera; family Tachinidae; genus Linnaemya; species Linnaemya tessellans. The sequence goes on from OX637534.1 coordinate 47,201,595, forward strand.
TATATATATATATATATATATATATATATATATATAAACATATAAATATATATATATATATATATATATATATATATATATATAAACATATAAATATATATATATATATATATATATATATATATATATATATATATATATACATATACATATGTGTATATACATATGTATGTATACACGTATCTTTCACACATTTGTTAACCAGTGTGAGACCTTCCAGGGAACGCTTTTCCCACCTCCCATCCCAGTTGAATTTCTCCACCAGGTCATCTGAAAATAGAAGCCGGATTACCGAGCTTGTACCTTCAAATACGCCTTTCACCTTTAGCATGTAGGAATTCTATAAAGAGCATAATAATATTTAAAAAAAGAAACATTATACGCATGGTTTTAGTTTTCTTACCATTGCCTCAGCGAAATCAGTCGAGTACAGCCTCTCTTCCACCTCTTCCAATGCTGCGATAGTCCGTAAGGGCAACAGACTTGCCACCTCATCAAATACATCATTTAATGCCTCGCCTGTTACGCGGTAAAGGGAGTCTTGCACTCTTTTGGAAGCCACCTCCACTTCCATCAGCAGCTTCGACTGAGCCATCAGCTCAGCTTTTGATGCGATCTGTTAAGGATGACACATTACAAAACAATAAGACAAAAACTATTAGATACTTACATTAGCCTCAAGCGCCTCTAATCTATTGGAGATTATCTGCTGATTAGCAGTCAGGGTACCCTGTCCCGTACTCAAGACGCGTTGGTTGTCCTGAATGGTTTTGAGCTGTGTAAATAAATATTTTTGACCCCTTGTAATCTTGTAGAAGAGCTAGAACGTCTAAAAAAATGATCAATGTGATGCGATTAAAAGAATATATTATTTCTACAATTACCTGTGTTATTTGGTGACACATTATTGGGAATCGTGTACACCATTCTGGGTACTACCTCCTGCCCATCTGGTAATCTGCCACTACACTCTTCAGCACCAAAATGTTATCTATATTACTCATGTAAAGTATTTATTAGCTTTATTACTTTAACTACCAATATCACTTTTTTATTTTATTATTAATAAGAAAAAGCATGGAAAAGGTGGTGCAGATAATGTAACTAAAAAAAAAAGAAATTTATTATTTATAGGAATAGAAACATATATATGGTCTACCTCTTGGCTAAAATAGTTTCACTACCTATTCACTTGGTTCGACTATGCCTAGATCAGAAAAAGACCTAAAGAGTTGCACAAAAAATTTTTCAGTTTTTCAGAAAACTTTGCACTTGTACTCGTCCGACTAATTTCTTTTGCCGATTATTTGCATGGTACCCCACTTTTTGCTGAAGCAGAAACTATCTTTTCTTGTTTAGAAATGTAATGAAAAATTTCCCAGCTTGCAACCACTTCGGGATATAGAATTTCGACCTTGAGTTTCTTGAAGCCTATGAGAAATTTGTGCAAAAATTTTGTTGGGCTTTTTCAAAATTTTTTTTAATATATTGCATATAGTTTTCGAACTTATATGCCGAAAAAGAAACTAGTTGCCCAAATTGTTTTACATAATCTGATAAGTGCAATAACCCATGGACATTAAAATTGATTAACTTCTCACCACATAAAATACCGAAATAGTTTACGAAGTCTTCTAATAGTTTTTGGGAAATATCTGCCTTATTCTATGCGACCTTTCACTAGACAAAAGCCTTATAGCACAGTATAATAAGTAGTGGTATTATTGGTCACTACTTACACAATCTTTAAAAATGAAAATGCTAGTATATAATACAACTTAATTCATCTAAGCTCCTCGGCGCACGACAAAATTCAGATGGAACACATTTGGAAATTAGATTAATTTTGTAATTAATTTTTCCTACATTTGTTTTACAAATCAAATGCTTGAGCAACTTTTTAGTAACACCTAAATGCATGCTGTCTATTGGAAACTGGGAAACCGTTCCAAAATCTGTATCTTCTAAAACAATTTTTCTATTTTTAAATTCTTCCCTATGATGAGATGGATAAGACTTCGACACAAATGTTTCATCTGATCTAGGAACTAAGACTTTTTTTGAAAAACACACACTTCTTTTCTTATATATCCCTTCCTGACTACATTTAGAACAACCATTCTTCCCATTATGAGACACCACACCTGTAACATATGCCCAAGCTGGAGAATCGCAAACGAACAACCGAACATTGAACCACATAAACCTTTCACTCAAACCTACTTCTACACAATTTTCTTTAAGGGCCTTCTCTTTTTAACAAAAATCAGTCATAAAAGAATCTAAATTTTATGGCTTTGTAAAACCTGAAAAACAACCAATCATGAATGAATTGACATGGCCGCAATACTCTGTTTGAGATTTTAAATAGTCTCAACCCATCAATCCCTACATCGATTAAAACTTCTTCTTTTCCCTCTAAATATTCGAATGACCCTGAAAGAAAATATTTCTGGATACCTAAGTATAAAAAATCTCCAACAGGAATGTTGGAAATTTGAACCTTTTTCCTACTCGTACATCCTCTAGCGCGCTTTGAGTTATATTATTCCTAAGGGCCCACATTTTGATTTCCCTTATTTTCATCTCACCATTACTATTTCCCTTACCTTCTGCAAATTGGAATGAACTATACTCAACTTTTGAAAAACCTGCGGAAGTGTATGGTACTGCATCAGAACTAGGAACACTCACCAATTCTATATTTTTAATACACTCTTTTTCACCAACTTTTTTTTAATGACTTGTATTTTTTTATAATGGACTCATATGTCCTTTTTTCTTTTGAAAGGCAGTTTTTTAAATACCTCTTACTAATTTTTTTATTTCTATTAAATTATATATTTAAATTATTTTAAAAATATACTTATCTTATATGCTCACAATCAAAATATTTTATATGTTTGTTTATTTAAACTCTTTTTTATATATTTTACTACTTGGCGTTTAAGTTTATAAAATAGTTTTTTTTCTATGTATTTCCATATGTATACAATTATAATTTATTTTATGATTTCACAAAAATTCACACCAAATCGCACACAAATCTTAAATGAAAGTCATTTGAGGATTCACATATAATATGTTTAACGTCAAAAGACGTCAAAATGAAACCCTGAAACATACATTTGTCAGCAGTAATATACGTCGGCATCACCAGTGACGACCAATGTTCGGTAATGCATAAAATTTTTTACAAATGTGTTAGTAAATAATTGCTTGTGTATTAGTTTCAGTCACTCATTTCTTGTTGGGTCGGCAAAATGTATTTATAGTCTTCTTTCTTTTTTCTCACAAGCGCATTTTTGTGTGTAAGGCATGATACACTTTTTATTATATGTATGATACACTTTTATTATATTTAAAAGTAATTAATAAAATTTTTTTATATTAAATATAATTAAGATATATAGGTTAATTGTTCGAAATTTTTCGTTTTAAATTCAGGAAGACATGATAAATATTCCAAGGCACAAAGGAAAGTCAACATCAGTTTTTAGTTATTCAAATTACGCAGTAGGGCAGAACAGCTGTTTTGGAAACCGCAACGCTTTCATCATCAGTGCTCATGTGTATTGTGTTTGTCACCACTTATTAGGTGGCTTAGTTGAGTATGATAACAGTTCCTATTTAAACAAATTTTATTAGGAAATTGAATACGAAAACTGTATCAACCTGATGTTAACATGTTGTTGTTTTAATACCCGTGTTACCGTTTGATTATTTTCTTCAAGTCCCATTTTTAAACTATCCTCACAAGCACATGTGTGTGTGTATTTTAATTATTCATTTTCAAATGATAAAAAACACGCTTTTGAAACTGGTTAGATAATAAAAGAAGTTATTTTTGAAGCGAATTCGGCCGCGACTTAATACATGTTCAATCTTGTCCAAGTCACTCCAATAACAACATAAACAATAGTAAACAAGCAATAGTAAACACATAGCAGACAAAGGTCAGCATTATCAACACACATTTCGTTAATAACACATAGCAGACAAAGGTCAACACACATTTTGGGAAACCCAATATAACCAGAAGATATTTTATCTTACATATTTTCCAAACAAAGAAATAAGTATTTTCATAACAAGAAATAAGAATTTCATCTTATTATAAATAGTCAAGTAACATTTGTACATTAGTCTTATATGGTGTTCAGACATTCGCCTTAATTGAGTTTATCGTAATTAACGGCATTATTGAGCTCAATTACCCATACAAAATTTTAATTAGCTAATTGATCAATTAATGCTTAATTTTCTATAACTCATATGTAAACAAATTCACAGAAACAAATGGCGAGTCAAGTTGAGGGTGAGTTTTTTAATTAACAATTAAAACAACTGAAAAATAAAAAATTTATTTCGTTCAACAACAGGTCAAAAGGCAAAAAGAAAGCGCATTTTATGGAACGACGCCAGTGAAGCAGCAATGTAAACAACACCTTTTGTCAGCTGCTGTCAAACGCTAATTGAGTTAGCTATATTGAGTATGTGTGAACACTTTTCAATTAACTTATTATTGACTCAATTAAAAATGCATGTCTGAACACCATATTAAGAATATTACTAATAAAGAAGCACACGTTTCGGTGTAGCTAAAAAATTAAAATATATTTTTTTGATTCATTCCTTAGCCAAGGAATTAACTGGGGGTTCAATCGGGATACAATCGAAATAATCTTGCATTCCCAGCCAAACAAAAATTAACGATCCCGAAGAAGGATAAAATAATAGTTCCTGAAATATTGGAAAAAATAAAATAATAATTCCTAAAATATTGGAAAAAATAGAAAATTAAAAACGAAGTTCGTGGAAAATTATTTTTAAAATAGTTATTAAAAAGTGAAAGTTCGGAAAATAAAAAAAATAATAAAAATTAAATTCCTTAAACTGGATTCTCGGAAGAAACGTCAACAAATATTTAATTTATTCTGGGCAATAAACGAAGATATCAATATGACTGAAGCTACAACAGTCCAAGCTCACATTGATGTGCTAACTGAGCAATTAAAGGCTCTGAAAACAGACTTCGAAGCCTTAAAAAGTCAAACACCCTTAGCTATAACAACTATGCCATCAATGCCCGCACTAAAACCTCAACTATCTCTTCCCAATCAAATAAACACGGAAACTTTTAATTGTCTACCAACGTTCGATGGAACGGAAGGCGAATACAATCCATGGAGAAATCAGGTATGGACTCAGATGTACACTATCAAACAGTTTATAAAAAGAACAGAACATTACAATTGTGTTTGCATAATTCGTGCAAAAATTACTGGAGCTGCATCAAAGGTTCTGTCAGTTAATGGGACCGAACTCAACTTTTATTCCATCATAAATCGATTAGATTACACCTATTAGGATAAAAGGCCAATGTACGTACTGAGGGACAATATGCTAAGGATCAAACAAGGAAGTAAGTCATTAACCGTATATCATGACGAGATTCATCAAGCCTTGACTCTCATACAACAAAAAATTGAAACGGCAGATGAAGGAATGAGGGCAGCTCGACTATCAGATATAAATGATGATGCAGTACGTACTTTCATCACGTCTTTACGTAGCAGCTACACAAAAGGAATCTTGTACGCGAATTACTCTAAGAGTCTTGGGGAGCCATATGCCATTGCCTGTACAATATACCATGACATTCATTTCGAGAATACAATCATAAGGCGACAATATCATAATAAACAACGACTTACACATCACCAAAGTAAAAAACATCACCAACTAAGACCAGCATATCAGGTTCAGCAACAACATTATAATCATCCAGCATGACAACGAAATTACATCGAGCCAATGGAAGTCGACAACTCAGCGAAATATTGAAGGCCTACAAACTTCCGACAAGAACAAAGATGGAGTAGTAATAATCCCCCACAAAACAATGCAGCACATCACAATCCGTTCCGTCACAACAACCAAATGCCTGGAAAGAGAGGAAGGAATCCTTCATCCTATAACTTCAGCACAAATAAAGTTCAGTGTGTACATCAAACACATGACGAGGATCTTCAGTCCATCCAACCTCAACACACCGAGGACGATTTTGATGCTGGAAGTGCTTTTTTAAGCCAATGAATAGTCTACCATGCCTACAATGAACTTGCAGAGAAACAGGTAGATCAATAAATATTTTAATAGATACAGGGGCCACAAATAATTATATAAGTACTAGTTGTAAGGTAAGGGAATCCATAGAAATTAAGCCTATAAAAGGCATGGATATTCCATAGTAAAAAAAAGTAATTACAGTTTTAAACCACAATTTAACTTTTTATGAAACAGAAGCACTTCAAGAATTCGACATGCTTCTTGGTGAGCAAGGTCTACGAATGATAAAAGCAGAAATTAATCTCTTTGATTATAGTTTTAAATATAAATACAAAAAAGAAATAATCACCCTTATTCTATTTGACAACGGCAATAGAAAACAACGCCGTTTTTTATCTTTTGTTGCAAATCTGTATTCTAGTTGGCGGTATTGCCATTTATCGATAACTTTTAACATATGTTTGGTATTTTGCAAGCCAAATTGACGTTGATGTTGTCTCTAATTGCCTTTGAATTTGTCGTCGCCATTTTTGGTGTTGTATTGCGTTGCTTTCTGTTGTGTTTAAAAACTTTGCAAAATGCAACATTACAGTTTTCTTTCTTTCTGTGTTTTTGGTATTTTTTTATATATTTGTGTTGAATTTTTGGTATATTGTGTTGATTTTTGATTTAAATGAAATAATGGAAAAAATTAAAATAACAAATAAATGCCAATTCGAGAAGCTTGTCCAAGAACTTGAAAAGAATCCATCACTAGCCAGAGGATTTCGCAGGGGCATTGCTCCTACTAATTTTAAGGAAGAGTGGGAGAGTATTGCTACTGTGCTAAATTCGCTTGGTCCACCAGTTAGAACTGGCGATGGATGGCAAAAAGTAAGGTAAAGTGTTTGTTTGAAAAATATGTTGTCTAACGAAATTATTTTTATAGATTTGGCGGGACTTAAAGTTCAAAGTCAGAAGGAAAATGGCGACAAACAGAGCAGAGTGTAAAGCTACTGGAGGTGGTATATTTAAGCAGGTAATACTGAGTCCCTTAGAGGAAGCTGTGGCTAATCTGCTGCAGTTTGAAAAAAAAAATAAGTCCCGAGGGTATGGTTCAGGGAATTCCTGATACTGATGTCAGTGTTGATTTTCACATTTTGGAATCAATGCAATTGGTAAGCCATATTTTTTCAATAGGTCTACTTTCTTGCGGCACATTAATATTTTACTGTTTACATCAGTGGCAATGCTGCTGCGGCATCAACAGCATTTGTGCCATCAACATCAGCAGCTTCTGCGCCATCAATAGCAACAGCTTCTGAGCCATCAAAATCGACAGTTTCTGCGCCATCAACAGCAACAGCTTCTGAGCCATCAAAATCTACAGCTTCTGCGCCATCAACAGCAACAGCTTCTGAGCCACCAAAATCAACAACCAAGAAACAAGATTAGCTCAGCGCCAAAAAAGAATTCCGCCAACCGCGATGAACTGTTTGAAAGACATACTACTGACCAAGCCAGAATATTGACAGAATTGTCAAGTTCCATAGCATCAATAAAACGTAGCATAAGAGAAGTTAAGGATATTGAAGCCAAAAGGTTGAAATTAGAAGTGAAGCAAACGGGAGGAGGAACGGCACATAGCCGATATGAAAATTAAAAGAATTGAGCTATCAATTAAAGAAAAGGAGCTGCAATTACTAAATAACTGAAGTTGATAAAATGTATTTATTTTTGATTTTTGTTATGAAATTAATTTTTTGTTAAGTGGATTTTTTACTATTTTTTGTTAATTAGAATTTTATTAAGAATTTTTTATGAAATTAATTTATTTTATTTTTTGTTAATAAGAATTTTTGTATTTTGTTATAAACGTTTGTGCTTTATAACCATAAGTATTACATACATATATAACATATAAATAAAAAAATGGATAGATGTTATTTTTGTGCCACAAAATTTTTAAGTTAAAATAATTTAATAAAAGTGAATTGAAAAGACTGATTTAAAACTATTGGATGCTGTTTTTTATTTCTTCTCTTCTTTGATATGCCTCAGTACTTTGTGTACTTTCATGACTATCATTCCCTTCCATGTCGTTTGAGTAATTTTCCGTTTCTTCATTTGTCATATCCAATCCATATTCAATACAAATGTTGTGAAGTGCAGCACATACATTTACAATTTTAATAGCTTTTGCTGGTCTGTAGTGAAGTTGACGTGCACCGAGAAGGCAACGAAATTTGTTTTTTTAAGACACCTATGGTTCTTTCTATTACATTTCGCGCCTTAGCGTGTTTGGAATTGTAAACAGCCTCTGCACTTCCTTCACAAGCCGAGCGGTATGGCGTCATCAAATAAGGCTCTAGAGGATAGCCAGCATCACCTGATTAAAAAAAGTTAAATTAATATACATATATGTGACATATAAATTAATATTATAATGTTACCTAAAAGCCACGAATTATGGTCATTTGCGTCATAGCGTGTTTTCAAAATTCGTTTTGCATGGCTCACGTTGCAAATTAACGAATCATGGCTAGAGCCTGGATATCGTGCGTCCAAAAATCGAATCCGCATTTTGTGATCACAAATCTATGTTAGTAAAAAATAGTTATACATACATAAATATAAAGAAAATAAAAAAAATTACAAACTTACTATCATGGCATTTAAGCTAAAATATCCTTTGCGGTTGAAGTATAGATGCTGTTCTTCTTTTTTTGGGGCTAAAATTTTGATGTGGGTTCCGTCCACACACCCAATCACACCTGGAAATTGTGTTTTTGCGAAAAAATGTAACTTAGCTTCATTTTTTTCATCATCCGTCATATCAAACTTTATCCATTCTGGACAAACTTCCCTCTCCATGACAACCAGAACCTCGGACTGGCTGTGACAGTCCGAGGTTGAAATCATTTCCAACACTGAGCTGGTACGACCCCTGAGCCAAAAATCGCAATGTCGCTGCCAATTTTATGGTATTTGGAACATATGTTGACCTCGTCCCTTTTTTTTAAATGAGGCTCTATTATTTGTAGGACATGTTTAAAAGATGGTTTATTTAACCGAAAATAACTTTCAAATCTTAAAAAGGATAAAAAATCCATTACTTGGGAAATTATTGCTTCAAATTTGTAACTTACTTCTCATCGGGCAAGTTAAAAATGCAAGATTTCTGTCTAAGCAGTCTTCTTTCCACTATCAATCTTTTTTTATTTTCTTCATCACTGGAGTCCGAATCGAGAAGAAAAATCATTTTTTATTTTAATGCGTGCACAATTTTTTGTATTTATTCAAAAACACTTTTACCGAAAATAGTAAACTAAATGAATCAGCTGACTCAAATATTAGATATGTGTGTTGTATGTATCGATAAATAGTCAACATCGTCATAATGCTGTTAGGGAATACAAAATTAGTATTGACGTTGTGTTATATTGATGTTGCCTCAAAATTGACGACGATGTTGCCGACGCCAAATAGAATAAAGGTGAATAAGTAATGAACAGAACATAAATAATGAGACATAAAGGCAAGATATTGAAAGGATCATGCAGAAAAATAACGCAACTACTGAAAAATTACCATTTACTACAACAATTCAGGCATCTATTACGACAAAGTCAGAACATCCTATTTATGTAAAGCAACACCCTTATCCAATATCAGATAACGAGTTCATTAATAACGAAATAAATAAACTTTTGGATAATGAAATCATACATCCAAGTTGGAGTCCGTAAAATTTACCCATTTGGACAATCGCCAAAAAGGGTACCGAAGACCATGGTAAACGCAAAAGGTGAATTGTAGTCGATCAGACAATTACTGACCGTTACCCGATTTCTGATGTTGGAATGACAATCTAGAACTTAGGCAAAGCAAAAGTATTCACTACATTAGACTAAGAATCAGGATTTCATCAAATTCTTATAAAAGAAGCAGACAGAGAAAAAACAGCATTGAGTGTGAATGGCGCAAAGTATGAATTCTTAAGGATGCCTTTTGGGCTTAAAAACGCTCCTTTCATTTTCAACGATGCGTAGATGATATTCTCCGTCCATTTATAGGAAAATTTGCGTACGTCTACATAGACGATGTGTTAATATATTCTTCTTCACCTGAAGAACACATGGAGCACATCCGCACTATAGTTAATGCACTACACAATGCAAATATGAAAATATCTGATGAAAAATCACATTTCTCCCAGGACTTCGTTGAATACCTAGGGCATATAATAAAATAACAGTAGATCCTAATAAAGTGGAAACAATAAAAAACTATCCCATTCCTACGAATTTAAAAGAACTTAGGTCATTTTTAGGCTTAGCAAGCTATTATAGAAAATTTATTCAAAACTTTGCACCAATTGTAAAATCACTTACAATACATCTCAGAAGAGAAAATGGGGGAATTAGTAAAAATCAAAGCGCAAAAGTAAAAATAACCTGGACAAACCAGCATTAGATGCCTTAAATAAAATAAAAGAATCTCTTCAAGCACAAGATAAATTATTCCAACCCGAATTTAATAACCCATTCGATTTAACCACAGATGCAAGTAATTTTGCTATCGGTGCGGTACTCCCCCAAAATAAAAATCCTATAGCATTTATTTCACGTACCTTAAATGAAACATAACAAAACTCCAGTACGAACAAAAAGAATTATTAGCCATTGTCTGGGCCTTACAAAAACTCAGAAATTATCTTTACGGTATTGCTGACCTAACAATATACACTGATCCCCAGTATGCACAGAATACCCAAAAGTGACAGTTCAATTTGGCCCAAATCAGCTTTTTTATTACTGTTCAAAACTAATTGAACATAAATAAATATAGATATGTTTACTTAGGATAATCTCACTAATGAGCGGTACTCTGAAGTTTTCCTTGTCTACTAGTGATATGAAATTTTAAACCATAATTTTAGATCAACAGAACATGTTTGAGTTTCAATTGTTCTAAAAAAACAGTCTAATTCTTGTTTGTTATAAGACATCTGTGCGCTGTAGTTTTTTAGATAAGAAAACAATATTTTGGTTTTTCCTTTAGTTATAAGATATGTAGAAATTGTGATATTAGCTCAATTTAAAACTGATAAGAACAAATTTTGTTGTTAAAGATTTACAGCCTTGTGCAAAAAAACTTAACACAGACTGGTAAACCAATGTTAAGCAAAATTCCTTAAAGTATCATGCAAAAACGGTTGTTAGCTTAACACACGTGTTGTAAACCGATGTTAACATCAAATAATTTAAAGTAGCTACACATGTACTTTAAAGCGGTGTTAAATATTTTTTTTTGGCAAATGCTTTGTGAAAACTTTTAATTAAAGCATTTCAGTTTTGTGTATTTTATATTAAAAATGGATACATTAAATTTAATGAACAGAATCGGTAAAATTATTTATTTCGATGTGAAAATTTTATTCAATGTGTAATTTTTATTTAGAACGTATAATTGAAATAGCGGGCTATTATCGGACACGTACTTGTAAAAGAGATGTACCGTTTTAGCAAGGAAAGAGTGAGGAAAATTGTAACACTGATAAAACAAGACATTGAAGTAGACAGCAGGGGATGTGGAACATCACCAAAATACAATTTTGGTAGCCATCCACTGATTTTTCAGCTGTTATTGTGCGTTGACTCCCGACACATTAACTGTTGAAGCTAAAAATTTTAAGAAATTTAAAAAAAGGAAATGATCATGTGGTTGTATATATACATATATTTATGTACATATATGTGATGTAGATAACTTTCATCCACTTCCACCCATGCTTTTTTCTTTGAATGGTTAGTGTTGTTGTCCGTATTTTTGTTTTCAATTACTTTTACCTTCTTTCTTATGGGTTCCTTAAGCAGCATCTATGACGGTAAATATCATTCAAAGTATTAACACACATAATGTACAAACAATAAAATTTATAGTGATGTACATGCAATCAACACAAGTAAAGAATGGTTGTTTTTTAAATAATCGGTTTAAACCCTTAACAAAAAATGGTGTATTTATTATTTTTCACTATTATAAATATCTTTAGTTTATGTTTTTTCTGTAGTATATATATTATTTTGCATATAAAAATTTTTATTTTATGTTAAAAATATACAAAACATTGTTAAAACATCCGACTATCAGGATGAATTAGTACTCACTATTTTGCATTGTTAACTACAAAGAGACAAGAGAGAATGATGACGTTGCCAGTATCAACAAGTAAAATTATTTGAAGTATGCAATAGTTAACGCACTGTTTTTGCATATAATTTTTTAACATAGGTATGTTAGCCTTAAAGTAGCTATTAACTAACGTGAACTTCAAGCATCAATTAAGATTTTTTTTTGCACCGTTAGTATATAAGTAGATATATTTTTAGAAAATGAGTAGTAATAAATATATGTTTGAAAATTAAACAATTACGATTGTGTAAACGAATACAAAAGATATAACAGCGTGCTAACAATAGTGGTTGAAAATAAAACAAAAATTTATTTTAGAGAAAAAATGTGAAATAATTAATACAAATAAGTGTTAAGTGTTTTTAAAAAAATAATGAACTGTTTCCTAACAGTAAACGAAGATACTAAAACATCTAAATAGTGGCTGGCGGTCAATGCTGTTAAGAAATCAACATAAACATGTGCCCCGATTCCCAAAGACTTGGAATTTGACCAAAGACAAAGATAATCGTTGCAATGACCACCACTTATTCAGGATGAATATATGAAATGGAGCTTACATGTAGAAGTTGCAGGTACAACTAAGGATCCCAATGGTGGTTGGAAATGAGACAAACATTTTGTTTATGTGGACAAACATAACATATTTAATAAAATTTTTGGTTAAGGCAGCTGAATGAACTTGTCGGAACAAAAATCATTTCTTAATCGGAGATACAACTTAAATTGATTTAAAATTAATTATTGAACTGCGTATTGGTGAACTAAAAGTATTGAATTTAGAAAAGTAAGAGTGTATAAAAATGTAAGTATTTTACTTCATTATTAGTTTATTACAATTTAAAAATGTTAATAAAAATGAGTATATATATCTTTTTCAGAGACACGGTGCCGACAAAGAATTTGCTGATGAAAAATTGGTCTTGAACGATGGACTAATTGCGATGAATTCTCAACCGACATGCTTGAATGGAGAATAGCAAAGTGTGGAGCAATGGTAATCTGATAACAATATAAGATGTTAAAAGATAACGTAGCAGAAAACCTATACGTGGTGGCTATGATATAGATGACTCCAATATTGGATTTCATGATTAATTAATTTGCATGATACTATAGAAGTGCTTTGTTTATTGTGTGGTTAAGTAAATATGTCTTATGCATATGAAGTAAATATGAAATTGTGAAAGATACCTCCTAATACCAGTGGTAAATCTTGCAAAGTGGAAAGACGTAAGCGCATGGAAGTTATGCCATCTTCATTTACAAAGCTGTGAAAAAAGTACATCCATTCAACAATTATTAGCTGTGAAATTCAATTTGTTGTCGGTCTACTGTTGCCTGGTGAATTGGCTAAGCATGCTGTCAGTTGGCGTAACCAAATATACCACCATACCAAGTAAATGTCTATGAATGTTTATTTTAACAAAAAACCAGAAAGAAAACACAAACAGCTCTTTTCAGGGCCACAAAATGAATTTCAAAAAGAGGTAGCCGATTTTGTGTCTACAAATAATAAAAAAAATTATGTTGTGAAATGTTTTATTTCAAAGTGTTTGTAAATTGGGCTCGTTTTTTAATCCTAGAAAGATAACGTAATACTTTTGTACGGTAGAGATAACGCTACGCCTGAGAGACGTAATGTTTCTAGCATCCTTTTAAGTACTTTAAATAATTAAAAATTGGTTTAAGTTTTATTGAAATCATTTATTTGTAATGTTTTCTCTTTGATAATATAAAATCTTAGTAAATTAAAATAATAATAATGAAAAATTAATTAAAATTGAATAGAGATCAATAATTAACATAACATAAACAACTTTTTTCAAAGGATTAAAAAACAATTATACAAAAATAAAAAATTATGATTTTTTTAAATTCATTCAAATATATATATGTAATACAAGTTTGGTGTATAAGAGTTTTCTTTGTTTTTGTACCTTATATGCAAGTGTTGCGGACTAGTTTTTTGTGTTCTCCACAAACAGGTGTTTGACATTTTATACATAACATTTTTGACATTCGTTGGATTTTCAAAGGACAAAATCCACAATATCTTCTTTTCTGGGCAGGTTCATCTTTATTATTAATCAAATCATTTTCGATATTATTAGGAACTAATTTTTGTATGCTGCCACGCAACGATTTCGACAAAGTGGGAGTTTCGAGCCTCATTTGCATCCAAGGTGTTGTTAGGTACGATGCAATTTTTTTCACATATTCCCTGCGACTTAAAGGCTTCTTATTCGCCGAAATTACGTTGTGAGAATTAATCACGTAAGAATTTATGAATGCCATGTTCATCATTCCATAAAATACTGCCATTGGCCATCTGCAGATTTTTCTTGAACATGACATCTGCAAGCATATTTGGTGGAATGTATCGACTCCGAGACGTATTGTTTGCAATTTCTTAGAAATATAATTAACTTATCGCACGAAAACAACCACCACTAGCAAGCTACTGAGATCAACTAAGATTACTGAGCATACAGGTTTTCTCTCATAACAAACGACAGAGATTGAGAACAAAATTAAAAAGGCATATGTCTGATCAAGAATGATAAAATAAAGATTACGCCTTGTGCATGATTTACCGTTTGATGACGTATTTGTTCCCTCGAAGAGATTGCCAAATGTTTATTATATGCAAAACTAATACTTTCTCGTACAAAATTAATATTTTATGCTATATTTGGCAACTCTTCACACAATTTACTCAGAGTGATTTCCAATTTACTCAGAGAGATTTCCAACAAGCAAATTAAATCCGAAAGTGCAAGGTTTGTGTTGTATTTTATAATAAATTGTGTTATATTTTAAATAAATATATTAAAATAATTATTAAATAACTAAAAGTGTAAAAAACTTATTAAAACTTGATTTTTAAAGCTCATAAACTGTAAACAAAAAACCTAAATTAAAGAGAACAAAAAGAGCAAACATGAAATGTGCAGTGGGCAATTACAAACAAAGTAACAGCAAAAAAACAAGTGAGAAATAATTGTGTTAAAATGTAATATTTTTATCAATTTTTTTTTTGTTTTCAAAAAGCTGTGTCATTTTATAGTTTTCCAAGAGATGAACCTCAAAGAAAGTTATGGCTGATATTTTGCAAGCAAAAAAAATTTGTTTTGAATGGGGGAAAAAGAAAAATAATTAGCAATTGCGTTCAATATTTATGTAAAATAACTATAAATTGACAATTTGAAATAAAAAAGTGGAAAATAAAATAAAATTTTTTAAAATTGTTTATTATCAAATAAATTTAATTTGAAAAATCGCAATTTGCCCCACTGTCCTGTTTTTATAATAACATAATAGTTCTCCAGCTGAATTTTATTAGCCAATCAGAACACATGTTGAGTGACGTCAGAGTTCCTTCATGCGCAGAAGAGTATTTTTATTTCAGCTTGTTGGCGGAATCTTTATTTTATCATTCTTGCGTCTGATAGACGTACGTTATCTTTCTAGGGTTAAAATATATTGTAGCCCTTAAATGGGCTTTCTTTTTATTTCGATTGTCGAAAAATAGTTTAAATTGAAGCGGAAGCAATTTATTTGTTTCGTGCGGTCTTTTTCGCTGTTGGTTCTTTTGTAAGGGTTATCTTTTTCAGTTTCGCTGATATAGAACTTTTAGCTTTGGGTGCTTTTGGTTTGCTTGATGGTACCTCTTTGGTGGGTTTTGCTTTAATGGTGACAGTCTTTCTGATGGGGCTTCCTGTGCCACTGTTGCTTTTCGAAGATGAACACCAATTTTAATTGGATATTCACCTTCTTAAACTCCAGTCCGGTTCCTGATGAAACGAATGATACAAATTTTGTAACGCATTCATGAGTATAGAATTTTTATATAAAATGGACACAATTGACTCACCTGGTCGGATATTTAGGAAATAGGTGTAACGTCAGTCCTTCCTTGTATCCCATTACGCATTACGGATCATGGATGACATTAGAATTATAAGTTTTATAAAAATTTATATTCACAATTTTTACTTAGATATTATTGCTGGTACCACTATTTTGTAGCTGATTTTATTGTTCTGCGCTTTTGTTTATCTTCGCACAGTGTTGGTAATCAGTGGATTAATCTATAGATGATATTTCATCCATAAATTACCAACTTTAAGCAATACATTTGGCGTAAAATGAACTTTTTAACAATTTGCGCCAAGAAATTTAATTTTAACGTAAAAAAAATGAAATGTCATTTTACTTTGATGAAATAAAAGATATAGCAAACAAAGAAATTTGCCGTCTCTCTCACAATATCGTAATAACCGACATCTCAAGGCAGATTTACTAGGTACCCCCATAACTACAACAATTAACAACACCAAAAACCACACGTATTTTGTTGCTAGAATTTAAGCGCCTCGTTGTCAAAAATCAATGTTATTTTCTTGTACCTGTTCGGTGGAAGGGCATGTCATCGGGGCTGTAACCATTAGTGGTTTATAATTGCTCTAATTTAATTTTTTATTTAAAACGGACTGAATTATGTTGTTCTGCAGGATAGAAAGAAAATAATTGTTTAATTATTTATTATAAGTCAAGGTATTTAGCAAATTTTTTGAAACTAACTTGTATGGTTCGAAAAATTATAAATCCGGCGTCCCTGTTGCTTAAATACAATTGCATCGATCTTTGTAACGTCGGCAGTTTCTTTTTTATAAATCGTTGAGTCTCTTGTAGGTATAATATTGCTAATGTACTGTGGACTCGCCATTGAACTTTGCCTCAGTGTATAGTATATTTTACTACTTTGTTGTTGCTGATGTTCCTTGGCGGCCGCAAGCACTGAAGAACTTACAACGGCCTGTGCTTTTTTCAGAAATGTTACAAGAGGTGGTGTTAAATTGTTAAGAGCATCTTTTATGAACTTTTCACAAACAAATTTCAATTTAATATCAACTTCTTTGCGAGAATCCAATAAATGTTCTTTAATTTGAGGCATTCCATCTAATAAAAACTCCAAGAGAGCGTTGTGACTACCCATTGAGAACAATTGCTTGCGCTTCAGTAGTAGACCAAAAGCGGCAGTTTTTACTTTTTTTTTTTTTTTAAAATAATGAACTGTTTCCTAACAGTAAACGAAGATACTAAAACATCTAAATAGTGGCTGGCGGTCAATGCTGTTAAGAAATCAACATAAACATGTGCCCCGATTCCCAAAGACTTGGAATTTGACCAAAGACAAAGATAATCGTTGCAATGACCACCACTTATTCAGGATGAATATATGAAATGGAGCTTACATGTAGAAGTTGCAGGTACAACTAAGGATCCCAATGGTGGTTGGAAATGAGACAAACATTTTGTTTATGTGGACAAACATAACATATTTAATAAAATTTTTGGTTAAGGCAGCTGAATGAACTTGTCGGAACAAAAATCATTTCTTAATCGGAGATACAACTTAAATTGATTTAAAAGTAATTATTGAACTGCGTATTGGTGAACTAAAAGTATTGAATTTAGAAAAGTAAGAGTGTATAAAAATGTAAGTATTTTACTTCATTATTAGTTTATTACAATTTAAAAATGTTAATAAAAATGAGTATATATATCTTTTTCAGAGACACGGTGCCGACAAAGAATTTGCTGATGAAAAATTGGTCTTGAACGATGGACTAATTGTGATGAATTCTCAACCGACATGCTTGAATGGAGAATAGCAAAGTGTGGAGCAATGGTAATCCGATAACAATATAAGATGTTAAAAGATAACGTAGCAGAAAACCTTTACGTGGTGGCTATGATATAGATGACTCCAATATTGGATTTCATGATTAATTAATTTGCATGATACTATAGAAGTGCTTTGTTTATTGTGTGGTTAAGTAAATATGTCTTATGCATATGAAGTAAATATGAAATTGTGAAAGATACCTCCTAATACCAGTGGTAAATCTTGCAAAGTGGAAAGACGTAAGCGCATGGAAGTTATGCCATCTTCATTTACAAAGCTGTGAAAAAAGTACATCCATTCAACAATTATTAGCTGTGAAATTCAATTTGTTGTCGGTCTACTGTTGCCTGGTGAATTGGCTAAGCATGCTGTCAGTTGGCGTAACCAAATATACCACCATACCAAGTAAATGTCTATGAATGTTTATTTTAACAAAAAACCAGAAAGAAAACACAAACAGCTCTTTTCAGGGCCACAAAATGAATTTCAAAAAGAGGTAGCCGATTTTGTGTCTACAAATAATAAAAAAAATTATGTTGTGAAATGTTTTATTTCAAAGTGTTTGTAAATTGGGCTCGTTTTTTAATCCTAGAAAGATAACGTAATACTTTTGTACGGTAGAGATAACGCTACGCCTGAGAGACGTAATGTTTCTAGCATCCTTTTAAGTACTTTAAATAATTAAAAATTGGTTTAAGTTTTATTGAAATCATTTATTTGTAATGTTTTCTCTTTGATAATATAAAATCTTAGTAAATTAAAATAATAATAATGAAAAATTAATTAAAATTGAATAGAGATCAATAATTAACATAACATAAACAACTTTTTTCAAAGGATTAAAAAACAATTATACAAAAATAAAAAATTATGATTTTTTTAAATTCATTCAAATATATATATGTAATACAAGTTTGGTGTATAAGAGTTTTCTTTGTTTTTGTACCTTATATGCAAGTGTTGCGGACTAGTTTTTTGTGTTCTCCACAAACAGGTGTTTGAAATTTTATACATAACATTTTTGACATTCGTTGGACTTTCAAAGGACAAAATCCACAATATCTTCTTTTCTGGGCAGGTTCATCTTTATTATTAATCAAATCATTTTCGATATTATTAGGAACTAATTTTTGTATGCTGCCACGCAACGATTTCGACAAAGTGGGAGTTTCGAGCCTCATTTGCATCCAAGGTGTTGTTAGGTACGATGCAATTTTTTTCACATATTCCCTGCGACTTAAAGGCTTCTTATTCGCCGAAATTACGTTGTGAGAATTAATCACGTAAGAATTTATGAATGCCATGTTCATCATTCCATAAAATACTGCCATTGGCCATCTGCAGATTTTTCTTGAACATGACATCTGCAAGCATATTTGGTGGAATGTATCGACTCCGAGACGTATTGTTTGCAATTTCTTAGAAATATAATCAACTTATCGCACGAAAACAACCACCACTAGCAAGCTACTGAGATCAACTAAGATTACTGAGCATACAGGTTTTCTCTCATAACAAACGACAGAGATTGAGAACAAAATTAAAAAGGCATGTCTGATCAAGAATGATAAAATAAAGATTACGCCTTGCGCATGATTTACCGTTTGATGACGTATTTGTTCCCTCGAAGAGATTGCCAAATGTTTATTATATGCAAAACTAATACTTTCTCGTACAAAATTAATATTTTATGCTATATTTGGCAACTCTTCACACAATTTACTCAGAGTGATTTCCAATTTACTCAGAGAGATTTCCAACAAGCAAATTAAATCCGAAAGTGCAAGGTTTGTGTTATATTTTATAATAAATTGTGTTATATTTTGAATAAATATATTAAAATAATTATTAAATAACTAAAAGTGTAAAAAACTTATTAAAACTTGATTTTTAAAGCTCATAAACTGTAAACAAAAAACCTAAATTAAAGAGAACAAAAAGAGCAAACATGAAATGTGCAGTGGGCAATTACAAACAAAGTAACAGCAAAAAAACAAGTGAGAAATAATTGTGTTAAAATGTAATATTTTTATCAATTTTTTTTTTGTTTTCAAAAAGCTGTGTCATTTTATAGTTTTCCAAGAGATGAACCTCAAAGAAAGTTATGGCTGATATTTTGCAAGCAAAAAAAATTTGTTTTGAATGGGGGAAAAAGAAAAATAATTAGCAATTGCGTTCAATATTTATGTAAAATAACTATAAATTGACAATTTGAAATAAAAAAGTGGAAAATAAAATAAAATTTTTTAAAATTGTTTATTATCAAATAAATTTAATTTGAAAAATCGCAATTTGCCCCACTGTCCTGTTTTTATAATAACATAATAGTTCTCCAGCTGAATTTTATTAGCCAATCAGAACACATGTTGAGTGACGTCAGAGTTCCTTCATGCGCAGAAGAGTATTTTTATTTCAGCTTGTTGGCGGAATCTTTATTTTATCATTCTTGCGTCTGATAGACGTACGTTATCTTTCTAGGGTTAAAATATATTGTAGCCCTTAAATGGGCTTTCTTTTTATTTCGATTGTCGAAAAATAGTTTAAATTGAAGCGGAAGCAATTTATTTGTTTCGTGCGGTCTTTTTCGCTGTTGGTTCTTTTGTAAGGGTTATCTTTTTCAGTTTCGCTGATATAGAACTTTTAGCTTTGGGTGCTTTTGGTTTGCTTGATGGTACCTCTTTGGTGGGTTTTGCTTTAATGGTGACAGTCTTTCTGATGGGGCTTCCTGTGCCACTGTTGCTTTTCGAAGGTGAACACCAATTTTAATTGGATATTCACCTTCTTAAACTCCAGTCCGGTTCCTGATGAAACGAATGATACAAATTTTGTAACGCATTCATGAGTATAGAATTTTTATATAAAATGGACACAATTGACTCACCTGGTCGGATATTTAGGAAATAGGTGTAACGTCAGTCCTTCCTTGTATCCCATTACGCATTACGGATCATGGATGACATTAGAATTATAAGTTTTATAAAAATTTATATTCACAATTTTTACTTAGATATTATTGCTGGTACCACTATTTTGTAGCTGATTTTATTGTTCTGCGGTTTTGTTTATCTTCGCACAGTGTTGGTAATCAGTGGATTAATCTATAGATGATATTTCATCCATAAATTACCAACTTTAAGCAATACATTTGGCGTAAAATGAACTTTTTAACAATTTGCGCCAAGAAATTTAATTTTAACGTAAAAAAAAATGAAATGTCATTTTACTTTGATGAAATAAAAGATATAGCAAACAAAGAAATTTGCCGTCTCTCTCACAATATCGTAATAACCGACATCTCAAGGCAGATTTACTAGGTACCCCCATAACTACAACAATTAACAACACCAAAAACCACACGTATTTTGTTGCTAGAATTTAAGCGCCTCGTTGTCAAAAATCAATGTTATTTTCATGAAAACAAAACAAAAAGTAAAATAAACAAAAGGCAGCTAAAACTAAATAAAAATAATAAAAGTAAATTTACGTGTTTTGAATTATTTTTATTAAATTTTTATAATACAGGAAAACATTTTTTATCTATATATGTAAATATAAAATTAGGGAATCGTAATTAAAAGGTGGTAAATACATAATTTTTAATTCGGCTGTCTAAGCTGCCTTGGGCAGTAGAGTTAAAAGATATTAAAATGCGTTTTCCAAAGATGGTAATTATATTGAAATCAATTAATATTTGGAAAAAAATAAAGTGTTTAATTTTCCAGTATGAATCTGGGAAGCCACTCAATATATTACGTGTAGGGCTGCTCGGCGTAAACTTTAATTGTAGACGAATCTGTAGTTTGGCCTCTCTGCGATTATAAGATAAGTGTAAATATGCGTATGTAACATACGTAGCATTAATCTATTTACTTTTTCTCAATAGATATTCGCAAATGCTGGACGATACCAAGCTATAAAATATTTTTCAATCAGAATGAGAAACAATAACTCATCAGATTGTGGACCGTCCGTCTCTTGCTAAACAATATATTTCAAGAGATTATGTTTAACCACAGTGGTTTTTTGATTGTGTGAGCAGACGTCAATAGCTGCCAACCAATAAATATTTTATGGATGTGGTATTACCGCCCCATTTGTTGAATCTAATCGCGATGCGTACATACATACCTACTGAAGAGCAGTCTTTACATGAAGAATTAGATAATAATGAAGAAGTATATGAAAATGAAAGTAGTTTTTTACATTAGTTTTCAATATATTTATTGAATAAATAAAACATAGCTTAAAGATACTTTATAAAACAACAAATAAAAATCTTTAAGAGGAAATGTTGAATATCTTCCAAAAGAAAAAGCTGCATGAAAACTTAATTTTACAAGATCTTCTAATTTGGAAATAACGAAAGCCTCCATGTCCTCCGTGTGCGGTGCTGTAAACGGGTTTTGTTCAAACATCGGGAAATCTATAACCCACACAATAATATCACTATTTTTGAAAACTTTTTTAATATTACTGTTGTTATCTGTTGATGATATACTTGTTTTGCGTTGGGCAGCAGAAAAGTTAATCATCGCATCGAATGCTAAAATACTGCCGCTAGATAATATTATTGATACCTGTTCGGTGGAAGGGCATGTCATCGGGGCTGTAACCATTAGTGGTTTATAATTGCTCTAATTTAATTTTTTATTTAAAACGGACTGAATTATGTTGTTCTGCAGGATAGAAAGAAAATAATTGTTTAATTATTTATTATAAGTCAAGGTATTTAGCAAATTTTTTGAAACTAACTTGTATGGTTCGAAAAATTATAAATCCGGCGTCCCTGTTGCTTAAATACAATTGCATCGATCTTTGTAACGTCGGCAGTTTCTTTTTTATAAATCGTTGAGTCTCTTGTAGGTATAATATTGCTAATGTACTGTGGACTCGCCATTGAACTTTGCCTCAGTGTATAGTTTATTTTACTACTTTGTTGTTGCTGATGTTCCTTGGCGGCCGCAAGCACTGAAGAACTTACAACGGCCTGTGCTTTTTTCAGAAATGTTACAAGAGGTGGTGTTAAATTGTTAAGAGCATCTTTTATGAACTTTTCACAAACAAATTTCAATTTGCCATCAACTTCTTTGCGAGAATCCAATAAATGTTCTTTAATTTGAGGCATTCCATCTAATAAAAACTCCAAGAGAGCGTTGTGACTACCCATTGAGAACAATTGCTTGCGCTTCAGTAGTAGACCAAAAGCGGCAGTTTTTACTTTTTTAAATTCCAAAAATGTTTCTTTTATTGTGAAATCCACTCCGAAACACACAAACAAACTTTTGACTGAGATATTTTAGATGCTGCTGCCGAAACACTTTCAATATATCACTATTTTTGAAAACTTTTTAATATTTTGCCGTAATTTTTCACTAAAAAAAACTATTTGTGTACCTTGTAAACAAACTTTTGACAATGAGTTGCTTTGTAAACAATAGACAGCTGCGCTAGTGGGGGTACCTGTTTAATCTGCCTGGCGACATCTCTGTATTAGACATAAATAACGTCTCTGTATTTTAGTTGTCGTGTCTAGTTATTTGTCTACGTTCAGTAAAATCATACCTGGCGTTATTTTAAGTTTTAATTCCTCTGTAGTGTGATATAGGTGTCAAATGAAAGGTGTGAATGTCTTCTATTAATTGTACTATACACTGACAAAATTATGACAGTAACGGAATGTATTTTGTTCAAGAAGTTTTCCGTTCAGTCATTTTTAAATGCATAAGCATTTAAAACTGTAAGCAAATTTATTTTTAACTGATTCTAACAGTCATTCAAAAAACTAACTACACATTAATACGGATTTTCGGTTGCTTTCAATATTGTCCGTTGTTTATTTTGTATGTATATTCACAATATTATCAAAGAAACGGAATGTAATTTATTCAAGAAGTATTCCGTATAATAATTCTTAAATGAACAAACATTTAAAATTTTAAGCAATTTTAATTTTAACTGATTCAAACAATACTATTTCTCTTTGAGCTAACATGCATGCATACATACATACATCCCAGCGAACAATTTTTGCCGAATTCGGTCAGAAACTTTGCACAAAAATCTGACACAACGTCAGATATTTTCCAGAAATTTCTGAACCTTTTTACGATAAATATTAATAATTTCGCATATAATTCTGAAAAGAAAATAATAATTATTGTGTATACATATATATCACTTATTTGTTTATTTCTCAATTTTTTCCACTTTTTTCTTTTTAATTTCTTCAGTTAAATATACATATTTATCAGGGACCCTAAATAATTGTTATTTTTTTCTTTCGGATAAAAAGGTTACGAGAAAATTCCCTTTATCTGTTTTAGGTCACAGTACTTTTCGCTTATAGTCCACAACTATAGTTGCCTAACTTTTGTGAACTTTAAACGAATTTGGACTATAACCGATTTTCTTTATAAGCCACTTAATGGATTATAAGTGAATCCTGATTTAACCCACATTTTGGACTATATAAAATTATTTTCTTCCACTTTTTAAAACAAAAGAATAGTTTATTTAAAACAACCAAATATTGATTTACATTAAATCAATAGTTAAAACAAAAACATTTATTATTATACCCTCCAAGTCTATATTAAATTGAATTAAGATTCATAGGCTAATTGTTCGATATATGTTTTTAAATCTCAGAAAGACATGATAAATATTCCAAGGCACATAGGAAAGTCAACATGAGTTTTATTCAACTTACTCATTTCGTTTGTAACGCAGCGAAATACCCATCTGAGAACCCATAAGAAATATATATATTTTGATTAGTGATGAAATCTAAGACGATCTGAGCATGTCCGTACATCCGTCCGTCCGTCTGTGGAAATCACGATTCAGTTCAAACGAAAACGGCTAGACTCTTGAAATTTTGTATAAATATATCCTAAATGATAGCACAGATTGAGTGCGGAAATGGGCTAAATAGACCAAGAAGGAAAAAATTTCCCCTAAGAAGAACTAAACCAACCTCTAAAAAACAACATAATATTTCAAGCTTTTTTTTCGTAATTTTGTTAAGCAAATGATATATTTTTATGTTAAAGAAGGTCCAACGCGTTAAACTTGGAGCCATAAAATATACAATTAAAAAAAGAGAGTGGACTATACGCGAGTTTTTTCCATACAATATTAGTTACGCATGCCAACAAAACGTGGACTTTAAGCGAAAATGGACTGCAAGCGAAGTGGACTTTAGAACAAATAATTTGTATGAAATTCAAAAAAAGCTGCAAATGAATACGACAGTTTTGGCTTATATCCGGTTTTGGCCTTTAAGCGGAATGAACTATAAGCGAAAAGTACTGTATTTGTTTACCATTATTGTAAGATATACATATATTATTTTGGTCACCGTAACCATTATAAATAAGAAATATATTTTTTTGCTTATGAATAACTATTATATCAACCAAAAAAATAATTTGGTTACCAATAACTATTATCGAAAATAATGCAATTTTTTGGTTATCGCAGTTTAATATAAATAATATTTTACTTATAAAATTAATAAATATGTTTTACAAACTGCCCGTTTTGTTACTTTCCCAAAGACATTTAAATTCCTTGCCCTACAAACCCCTTAGAAATTCATCCTTTACATCTAAAATACGATATTTATCCGGGAAGCGATAACCGAAATAAACTTGAAAAATACTTGTGATAACCAAACAATTTTTTTGTCGCTATAATAGTTATTCATAACCAAAATAAAATATTTTTCTCTTATATTGGTTACGATGACCAAAATTAAATATGTATGTGTTACGATAATGGTTGATTATAACCATTATTTGAATTCATTAATGTTAATGGTTAATGTTATTCTGTTAACAACTCGATTGATTGTCTGATAAAGTTCAGATTTTCTCTATCAGACATGTCTTCAAAAAATGTTCCGGCGATATTTCATTTAATGTCAATGCAAAAGTAACTGTATTTATTTGTATGTTTGTACAAACATACATCCATACATCATGGTGAATTTAGTCTACAGGTGGCAGCGAAACGATCAGTCTTTAAGTACAAGCCGGAATAGAGTGGCGTTGATTTAATTCCAAGTACATATAAAATAAATTTGTTTAATCTTCTTTAAATTCTGTTCAGTATTTTGTGTAAATATGTAAGTAGGAGTACATATGTACATCAGTATATGACATTTAAAGTGCAAGAAGTGTACATACATACATACAGATATATGCATAATATTTTAAAAATTAAAAAAAAATTGTGGTTTTTCATCTTGAATAAAAACATACACTGGTGGTCGCACAATTAAAATGGGAGATATTCCGTACGTTGTATGAAAAAGTATTGTATGCTAAAGAATTCAAATGAAAAAATGCGTTTTTCTATAGAAAAATATATATACATATACTATTTTATAAAATAGTATATATATACTATTTTATAAAAAAAATCTTCCATAAAAAATTATGTGCTTCTAATAAGCATAATTTTTCCTAACTTAAAATACCTTTCTCTATAGAAAAGAAAAGACAAATTCTTTTACACAAGAAATGTTGTGTTCTATGGCAAAAATAAAAAAAATCAGTTAAGTTTATTTAGATAGAAACAATTCATTTAACACACATTTTTTCTTACAAAAATCTTGTACAACAATTACGTTTACAAAAATATGTATATTCTATAATATATTTTTCTAATATAGAATACAGAAAAATGGCGAAAATTTTTTCTTTGACATTTTTTAACATCATATATAAAAAAAACATACAAACGTCCGCCTCATATGTACATTCCTCGCCGTTTCAGCGACAACTGAATCAAATATAGAAAAACAACCAAATTAATAGGTATGATCCATTGTGCATTCTGTTTGACTCAATTATGTTATTGTATAAGTGAGGGAAATTGTTCTGAGCATCACTGATTTAGATGACTCCAATATTAGATTTCATGATTAATTAACTTGCATGATACTAAAGGAGAATAAATATATAAGTGCTTTGTTTAATGGGTGGTTAAGTAAATATGTCATATGCATATGAAGTGAATATGAAATTGTGAAATATGCTACTAATACCAGTGGTAAAGCAGCAAAGACAGCTGGTAAAGCGCAAAAAAAATATTAACAAAAAAAAATATTAGCTACAAGAGAAAGAGACTTAGGCGAAAGGAAAGTTATGCCATCTACATTTACAAAGTTTTGAAACTAGTACATACGGATACTGGAATAGTTTTATTAATATTTTTTAGTGCATTGATGCCTCAGCATCACGTTTATCTGAATACAACAAGCGTTCAACAGTTATCAGTCGTGAAACTCAATTTGTTGTCCGTCTACTGTTGTCTGGTGAAATGGCTAAGCATGCTGTCAGTGAATATACTAAGGGCGTAACTAAATATACCAGTTCCAAGTAAATGCCAATTAGTGTTTATTTTAACAAAAAACCAGAAAGAAAACACAAACAGCCCTTTTCAGGGCTACAAAATGAATTTCAAAAAGAGGTAGCCGATTTTGTGTCTACAAATAATAAAAAAAAAATTAATTACATTTTAAAGTCTACTGATGATTTGGTAAAGCACCAATGAAATGCATATTAAACATTACTTGACCAGCAACAACTAAATTTAATTTAAAAAAATTTTATATTGTGAAATGTTTCGTTTCAGAGTGTTTGTAAATTGAACTCTTCTTTAAAATATATTGTAGCCCTCCAAAGGGCTTCTTTTATTTCGATTGCCGAAAAATAGTTTAAATTGAAGCGAAAGCAAATTACTTGTTTCATGCGGTCTTTTTCGCTGATGGTTCCTTTGTAAGGGTCATCTTTTTCGGTTTCTTTTAGATTTAGGTGCTTTGTTTGGTTGCTGGTATCTTTTTGGTGGCTTTTGCTTTCATGGTGACGGTCTTTCTGATGGGTTTTGCCTTGCCGCTGTTGCTTTTCGAAGGTGAACACTAATTGTAATTGGATATTCACACCAGTCCGGCTCCTGATGAAACGAATGGTACAAATTTTGTAATGCATCCATGAGAGCAAAATTTTTATATAAAATATACACAATTGACTCACCTGGTCGGATATTTGCATCCCATTACGCATTTACGGCTCCTGGAAAACATTATCATTATAAGTTTTATAAAAATTAATATTCACAATTTTTATTTACATTTTGTTGCTGATACCCCTATTGTGTAGCTGATTTTATTGTTCTTCTGTGCTTTTGTTTATCTTCGCACAGTGTTGGTAATCAGTGGATGAATCTATAGATGATATTTCATCCATACATTACCAACTTTGAGTAATAAATTTGGCGTAAAATGAACTATTTAACAGTTTGCGCCAATAATCCTGCCAAGCAATTTCATTTTAACGTAAACAAAAACGAAATGTCAAATTACTTCTATGAAATAAAAGAGATAGCAAACAAAGAAATTTGCCGTCCCTCTCGCAACTTCGTAATAACCGACATCTCTGTATTAGGTATAAATAACGTCTTTGTATATTAGTTGTCGTGTCTAATACCTTGTTTCCACGACAACTTGAATCACCTGTTTCGCTTTCTCAAGCAAGTTTATGAATCATGCTGTTTACACGACTCATATATCTGCTTAGATTTGACAGTTCTTATTAAAGAGAAACAGTTTATTTTTTAAAACGTGAAAAACAATTTCTTTTAAATGGACAAAAAAAGTAAGTTAAAATTAGTTAGCTTTTAGAAAAAATAACTTTAGATGTACATATTTATTTTCATTAATTCTAGCACCAAGAAAAAGTGCGAGCAAGTGGGACCAGGTAGGAGAACGGGCTCTATTAGAGATATGGGCAGAAAAGATGCCCCAGTTGCGCGGCTGCCGCAAAAACAGCCACATTCATATGGAAATGGCTTCGGAGTTGGAAATGCAGGGCTTTAAATATACGCCGGAAGAGCTGAGGACGAAAATGCACAATATGACTTGCAGATACCGGTATGTTAAAATATATGTATATTTATACATGTGTTGGCCGAGTTACTACGCGCAGGTTACAATGCATACGTAGAATTCAATGTCGAATATTTCAAATTGGTTTTTTGGATTAGATTAGAAACATGATTTGCATTGCATACTTGGTTTTTTATTTACGTTACAATAAGTGAGTCGTATGTACATACACATTTCATATTTACAGGAAAGAAAAAGTGAAAATTGGTTCAACCGGTGGTTCTCCATCAGAGTGGAATCTCTACAAGGATATGGAACATTTGTTGGCTCCATTTAAAAGCTACCATCCTGAAGGTTTAGTTTCCGACAGCATAAGCAATAAGCATACATTTTGAAAATAATAACACTAAAATTGAAAACATTATTATTTATTTATTTATATTTAAGATATATCATCAAATATTGGAGCAGAGCCATTGCCGTCACCGTGTTCATCATCCAGTCTACCTCCACCGCCATCGCCGCCACTATCCATGTCAGATACATCACCACCGCCTAAACTTTGTATGTCTGCAAATAAAAAGAAAAATAGTGTAGAAAAATTATTAAAAGAAATAGAAAAAAATGTCAGGATGATATGGCATCTACTTCAAGAAAAATGTTAGAAATTGAAGAGGAGAAGAAAGAAATTTTGAAATCTTTTGCTGCCAACGAAGCTGAGTTTCAAAGGAACTTAATGAATTTTTTACAAAAACCATAGTTTTTAATTATTTTTTATACTTTCTACTTACATATATATGTATGTACATATGAATTTGATCTCCTTTTTTATTTTTTTTTATACATGAGTTATTTTT
This sequence comes from Linnaemya tessellans, assembly GCA_951800035.1. Classification (NCBI taxonomy): domain Eukaryota; kingdom Metazoa; phylum Arthropoda; class Insecta; order Diptera; family Tachinidae; genus Linnaemya; species Linnaemya tessellans. The sequence goes on from OX637534.1 coordinate 47,231,287, forward strand.
GTTTTGTTTCGTTATATAGTATATTTACATATGTACATATCGTTATGGATTGTTTTTGTTATGTAAATGGTATGTTGTATGCATATATGTAGATAGGTACATTTTAGTATGTACATATTAATGAATTTAAAATAAAATAACACTTACACAAATATTCAGATATTGCCCGTCTTATATTTTCTGGATTATTTGTATGGTCCGTTAACGTTGTTAAGAATTCTGGAGGGAACCGGTTTACTTCCGCAGCTTCTAAAGTCTGCAACCAATTTTCATTTATTTTGTCACTGTTTTCATTAAGAAAATTGTGAAGGACACAACATGACAAAATAATGACGTTCGCATTTCTTATGGCATTGTCAATGCCTTTTCCAATACGCCTAAAACGTGCTTTTAAGTGTCCAAAAGCATTTTCAACCACTCGACGTGATTTGGACAATGAATAGTTGAAACACTTTTGTTGGTAGCTTTGTGACACTTCAAAAGCATATGGCTTCATAATTTTGTCGCTTAATCGAAATGCTGAATCGCCGATTATATGAATTGGAACATCTACTCCGGAAATATTTTTTTTCAGATCCGTCAAAATATCGCACTGATCCAACTGTTGCTTTAGCGAGGACTCTTGGTATATTTGCGAATCATTGCAACGTCCTGGGCTACCACAGCTTACATAAATAAAACGGCATCTACATTGGAAAATATATATAAATTTACTAAAACATATATTTCTATTTAATTACACCTATATACCTTGCATCGACCAATGCTAAAAGCACAGTTGAATGTCACCCTTTATAATTGTAATAGTCCGTCGCCTCCTCATGGCCTGGATGAATCTCAATGTGGCAACCGTCTATAAATTAAAGACTTGCAAAATGTAAAAGACTTAATGTTGATACAATTTACTTACCAAGAGCTCCCATACACTGTGGATATCCAAGAACTTGAAATTCTTGAACAAGATCTTGAAGTTTTTCTCGTTTTAGGGGAAAATTATTTATAAATAATGGCGATAGAACCTTCCATACTTCGACACAAAAGCTCAACAGAATTTTACATACTGTTGCCTTTCCAACCCCAAACAAATTACCAATTGTACGGTACTCTGCCGACGAGCCCAAAGCATACAAACTTATTGCAACCCTCTTTTCTAAAGGTATTGCTTCTCGCATGTTGGTGTCTTTTTTACGCAAATCAGTCAGAAACTCGCATAATTTATAAAACGAGCTCCGACACATCCTGAAGTTATTCTGGAAGAGACTTTCATCAGCTATTTGGCAGTCTCTCTCCCAGAAAGTTTGACTTCGATCCTGAAATATTTAAAAGTTTCATAAACAATTCACAAAAACAATATAATAATTACATTACACATAAGTATACATTATGCAACTTACTATTTTCCAAGCTAGTCTCTCCGATATTAGCGACAATTTAATAACATTAAGCAGTTGTAGCTGCTCCAAGAGCTGTGCATGCTTCTGTTTCAATTCCGTCATTAAGTTGAAGCACATTTTGGAATATTCCATAAGTCTTATTTTGGAAGATATCCTTCTTGCCATGATAGCATTTTTTATAATTTTTTTTCTATCCATTGTTTTTTAACTTTTATCAAATATAAATAAATTAACTTTTCACTGAATTCAAATTTATTATTACGCCTAGGAAACACACACAAAAAACAATTATATTTTTTAACTTTTCACTTTTAATTTTGTTTTGTTTACAAAAATATTTAATTTTGACAACTAGTGCAGATAAACTTACGATAAAAATTAGAGAAGATAGGATTTTTTCTTGTTTCGCAAATAGATTCAATATGAGAATCTACCTGCTTCGCTCTAAAAATTTTGTATGGCGAAGCAAGTTGATTCGCTCATGATTGGGGTGTGAAGCAAGAATAGAGAGCGAAGCATGTGCCGTGGAAACAAGGTATAATTATTTGTCTATGTCAGAATCATGTTTATCTTTGCGAAGATAAACAAAAGCGCAGAAGAACAGGAGCCGTAATGCGTAATGGGATGCAAGGAAGGACTGACGTTACACCTATTTCCTAAATATCCGACCAGGTGAGTCAATTGTGTCCATTTTATATAAAAATTCTACACTCATGAATGCGTTACAAAATTAGTATCATTCGTTTCATCAGGAACCGGACTGGAGTTTAAGAAGGTGAATATCCAATTAAAATTGGTGTTCACCTTCGAAAAGCAACAGTGGCACTGGAAGCCCCATCAGAAAGACTGTCACCATGAAAGCAAAACCCACCAAAGAGGTACCATCAAGCAAACCAAAAGCACCCAAAGCTAAAAGTTCTATATCAGCGAAACTGAAAAAGATAACCCTTACAAAAGAACCAACAGCAAAAAAGACCGCATGAAACAAATAAATTGCTTCCGCTTCAATTTAAACTATTTTTCGACAATCGAAATAAAGAAAGCCCATTTAAGGCCTACAATATATTTTAAAAAAGAGCCCAATTTACAAACACTTTGAAATAAAACATTTCACAATATAAATTTTTTTTTATTTGTAGACAAAATCGGCTACCTCTTTTTGAAATTCATTTTGTAGCCCTAAAAAGGGCTGTTTGTGTTTTCTTTCTGGTTTTTTGTTAAAATAAACAATCATAGGCATTTACTTGGTAGTGGTGGTACATTTGGTTACACCTTTAGTATCTTCACTGACAGCATGCTTAGCAAATTCACCAGGCAACAGTAGACGGACAGCAAATTGAATTTCACGACTAATAATTGTTGAACCGGATGTACTTTTTGCACAACTTTGTAAATGAAGATGGCATAACTTTCCATGCGCTTACGTCTTTCAACTTTGCCAGATTTACCACTTGTGTTAGGAGGTATATTTCACAATTTCACATTTACTTCATATGCATATGACATATTTACCACACAATAAACAAAGCACTTCTATAGTATCATGCAAATTAATTAAACATGAAATCCAATATTGCAGTCATCTAAATCATAGCCATCACGTATAGGTTTTCTGCTACGTTATCTTTTAACACCTTATATTGTTATCAGATTACCATTGCACCACACTTTGCTATTCTCAATTCAAGCATGTCGGTTGAGAAATCATCACAATTAGTCCATCGCTGAAGATGACTTCAAGAACAAATTTTCAACAGCAAATTCTTTGTCGGTACCGTGACTCCGAAAAAGATATATGTATATGTATACTCATTTTTATTAAAATTTTTAAATTGTAATAAACTAATAATGAAGTAAAATATTTACATTTTTATACACTCTTACTTTTCTAAATTCAATCCTTTTAGTTCACCAATACGCATTTCAATAATTACTTTAAATCAATTTAAGTTGTATCTCCGATTAAGAAATGATTTTTGTTCCGACAGGTTCATTCAGCTGCCTTAACCACCAATTTTATTAAATATTTTATGTTTGTCCACATAAACAAAATGTTTGTCTCATTTTCAACCACCATAGGGATTTTTAGTTGAACCTGCAACTTCTACATATAAGCCCTATTTCATATATTCAACCTGAGTAAGTGGTGGTCATTGCAACGATTATCATTGTCTTTGGTGTTTCATTTAAGGTTTTTAATTATTTTTTCGAGCACTAAAATTTTTACAAATTAAAAACAATATTAATATGATCAAATTCCAAGTCTTTGGGAACCGGGGCACATTTTTATGTTGATTTCTTAACAGCATTGACCGCCAGCTATTTAGATGTTTTAGTATCTTTGTTTACTGTTAAGAAACTGTTTAATATTTTTTTTAAAACACTTAACACATTTTTGTATTAATTATTTTAAATTTTTTTTCTAAAAGAAAATTTTTGTTTTATTTTCAACCACCATTGTTTGTTTGAAATTGTAAAACATGTGCTCAGAGATGGCTATGTATAGCCATTCCTTCTAACATACATAAAACAGCCCACAGTTACATCTTTTGTACTCGTTTACACAATCGTAATAAAAAAAGCTGATTTTGGCCAAATTGAACTGTCACTTTTGGGTATTCTGTGCATATTCTGTGGTCAGA